>JAFFSR010000252.1:1050000-1562500 GCA_017163975.1 Anastatus disparis
TATGGGACGTATCATGTCAACACGCACGCACCGGTTTTCATATATTTGACATATCTTGTCAACTCGAAGGCGCAAACACATCTAAACATGTGTTTGAAATTTGTATTTATATATATGGGACTGTTTCTGTCAATTCGCATGTACGCACACACATGGGCTTATGAATATATATATATTTATATATATATATGTACATATATATGTGTGTATATCTGTGTACACATATACATGGGATATTTAATGTTAATTTACACGCGCGCACATACACACAGGCTTATATACACGGGACGTTTCATGTCAATTTACATGCATGACACACGTACTTGAGTTTATATATATTTTTCTATATATATATATATATATATATATATATATATATATATATATATATATGGGGCTATTCCTGTCAAGGCGCATGCACGCACACACATGGGCTTATGAATATATGTATATACATATACATCGGATATTTTATGTCAATTCACATGCGCGCACACACACACACACAGGTATATATATATATGAGTGCCACCAGATTTTTTTTTTAACAAGTAAGCAGTTTTTAATCAGTTACACAAACAGGTTATTTTTTCTATGTTACTTAAAATTAAAAAAATTCTAGTTTAGGAAAAGTTGCTAATATTAATACTGATAAAAATCTTAAAGATTTTTAAGGAATAGTTTTACTTTTTGATGGATAATTTGATTATATGATTTTATTTTTAAAAAAGTTTTTCACATAATAGTTATCTGTAATAAAAAAATTCTTTTACAATGTTAATTACTTTTTCCTGACATTCGTTTTGAAAGTTTATGCTAAGCAATTTTAAAATTTGGTTGAGACACTGATGATGTTGCTATAAATTATTTTGGATGTGTTATAATTAGTGTGCTGCCTCAATTTTCAACTGAAGGATTATAAACTAAGGATATTTTGGATTGAATTGCGGAAATAAAATAAATGATTAAAGAATTACAATCAACAAATCAATAAATTCAATTATTAATAGTTAAAAAAAATGTTACCATGTCTGTGAGTTTTTTGAACAGGGTTATACATAAATTAAATTAATTAAAATTAAGAGGGGTTCGTAACCATTCGCCGCTCTATACAGGGTGGCGCTGCGGTCAGACGAGAGAAATATAGAAAATATTTTTTATTCAGCGATTTATAATTTATCGAGACAATAATATACTTCTAACGTTGTCAAAGGCACTAGCCATATATATGCAGAATTATTATTGATGCTAATATTGTTTGATAATTCTAAAATATTATTATAAAACGAAAAATGCGGCGCGTGGTAGAACCGATGTAAACATATGGGTATGTTTCCTAAGTGCGACAGAGAAAGTAATAGTAAAGAACGAAGTATGCACATGCTCACGCCGGCTCTACTACGCACTGCATTTTTCGTTTTATAACAATAGCTTAGACTTTTCAAACAAGATTATCATCAATAATTATTCTACATATATATGGCTAGTGCCTTTGACAACGTTAAAAGTATATTATTGTCTCGATAAATTATAAATCGCTGAATAAAAAATATTTTATATTTTTCTCTCACCTGACCGCAGCGCCGCCAAGCGGCAAATGGTTCCTACCTCCTCTTAATATTTTCAATCAATCATATACCAATTTATTTCATTAAAAAGATATATTTTTACAAAATATGTAACAGTAAAAGAGTAGTTCACAGAAAAAAGTTGTACTTCGTTAAAAAATTTTATAAATTATAAAAACACAAGTTTTTTAAACTTCATAAAATAATGAATAGCGTACTGTACATATTGTTCTTGTAGCAAAAATTCTAGATGTAAAAAATGTAATAAGATTAAAATACAAATAACGATTAATTAAACGTATTTATAAATTATAACATAAATTTAGCAATTGAAATAAAATTTTAGGAAATCCTATTCTAATCTCTGCTGCACTGTAATAATAGTCTCATATTAATATGAAAAATTAAAAAAAATTATAAAACTTATTCTTTTTTTATAACTTTAGCATGAAAATTGCATGAAATAAGCGACAAAATGTTTTTTATTTAAAAATTGACTTTTCATATTTTGGAAATTATATCATACAAATTTTCCTGGACATTTTCCGACTTCACCCCCTTTAAATTAATGTTTAGTGACAAAATATTAAAAAAAATTTTTGGAACCGTGGACTTTAATGTTACTATAGCAATCTCCCCTATTTCCCGACCTGACTTTTTCATGTGAACACCGTTGCGCGGTACTCTCTGAATAAGCGGTTCAATTCTTCGTGAAGAATTAAAGGAAGACCGCAACCAGCCTAAACCATTCTTCTTTTATCAACAGTTGGTGTATTAAAGAATAATTTTAGCTAATTAAAATGTAAAAATTCTTAATTAGTTTTCTTTAGTTAGAGTTTTTTTTATATTTATGATGTTTTTACAGAGAAATGGTGCAATGTACCGCAAAATTGATAAGAATATTTTCGACTTAATATTTGATGAAAAACACGAAAAATTATGTTTTTCCGCGAAAAATTAATTTTTAGAGGAATTTTAAATTCCAGAAAATTTACTTTAGAGATTTTCCTAACTATTTTCCAGCTATCCACCCTCGAAATTCGTATTCAGGGCACCAAAATACATAGGAAAATCTTTGGTGGAGCCGTGGATCTCCATTGGCTACGGAAACTCTCCTAGCTACCTATATTAGTTATAAATGTCCTCCGTATTCAGGTGAAATACCCCGGTTGAAATGTACATTAAGGTTTGGAAAGATCCTGATGTAAAAGAACCTTTCTAATTTTTTGCGGTTTTTGGTACCAGTCCATAATACAACTTTGCGAACTCTTATGAAAAAAATTGTCATGATTGTCGTTGATACCTTCTGAACTTTTTTGATTCATTAAGTTTTACTAAGGAATAGTAACCTTAATTTTATCGTATTCACAATTAATAAACAATTAAGATCACTTTAGAATTGAACAGCACTGTAAAGTTTTCAGGAGAAACCTTCTAGATTGTATTTTAAAAAATTCTTCAGAAATATTTTTTACGTTTTATCATCGTATGAATATATTTATTAAATTATTGGTAAATAAATGATTATAAATCTATGAGATCATTTAAGAATACAAATGAATCTTTATATTTTCTGTATATTGATTGAAAGGTTAATGAAACTTCACGAACTCTATGGAAGTAAATCGAGATGAATTATTACAATCTTGTAAAGAGTTTAATAGCTGTTAAAGATCCTTAAGAGGAGGTCGAGTATATATGTCCTATTGTAATCAAAAAATTGATTTTTTTACAAAAACTAATAATTTTAGCAAAAAATAAAGAGAAAGCCCCATCTTGTATCATAAAAAGCAATATTTTCTTTAATTAGGAAAAAATTTTTTTATCGATTCGTTTTAAAAAAAACCTTAAAAAACATAAAATATCGAGGTTTGGATGGACGATTCAGTCTTTCAAAGTTTTCTTTGAAACGAAGCGATAAAAATAATTTTTTCTCATAAGAGAAAATATTGCTTTTTATTATACGAGATGGGGCTTTCTTCTTATTTTTTGCTACAATTATAAGGTTTTGCAGAAAATTGAATTTTCTTATTATAGAAGGATAGAGATATAGGACCTGCTATTAATAAAATACCGTGAAAATTATTTATGATTCTCAGTAACGATTTTGAAGTTATAAAAAAATATGCGTATTATTAAATTTTTTTAACTCTTGAAATAGTTAAGCATACCATGGAATTGTTCGATCGTGGAAATAAAGCCATTTTACACGACTAAGCTATAAATTTTTTTTGTGAATAAATACAATAAATCGCACTGATTTATTAGTACTAGGCAATTTTTCATTTCATTAATAAGTTAATTTAATTAATACTATGATATGCCCTTCAAAAATCACTATTCAATATATTAGAAATTCATAAAAAATCTGAAGAAGTCATAATCATACTTTTTGATATATGGGGATATCCACAAAACTTTTAATTCTCTAGTAACAAGTCATATTACAGCTGTTACTGGGTTACCGCATGATGCACATTATTTAAACTAGGTTCAAATCTTTTGTGTTATCCTGTAACTCTATTTCTGATGTATTTTGTAAATGTTTAACAAACGGCGCAGTAGATATTTCTATGAAACATTCATATTTACACATAAAAAATTACCGTAATTTATCTTATGTGTAAATTTACTTTTTATAGAATTATCTGCTGCGCCATTTGTGGCACATTTACAAAATACATCAGAAATAGAGTTACAGGATAGCACAAAAGATTATAACCTAGCTTATATAAATATATAAATTACAATAACTTTTCTGATGAGGATATATTATTCAGATTAATATTATTTTTAAAATTAGATAACATTATTTTTATTTTTAAGAGCATGACGAAGCTTCCAGTCTTCTAATAATATTTCCAATCCTAAGTTATGAATAAACAATGCGTTTAATAACATTTTTTTGCGACAAAGAAAAAATTTGTAAGATTCAACTCGAGTGCAGACAACTCAAGAAACCCACGAAAATACTACATAAAAAGTAATAATACAAACTTTCAATATAACGTATTTTAAGATTAGGTTTGTCGAGCTTGATATAATTTCCAATCCAAGTTCATAAAAAATTTACAAGTTTGAATGATTTTTTATTTTAACAAAAATTATTGTATTAACATAGCTTTAGTGCGGACAAGTCATTATATTTGTTTTTCTCATCCGTGCTGAGTAAGTGGCCTATAGCGCATGCGTTTTCGGGGTAGTAAGTAGCTAATAGCGCGCGCTGCGTATGTAACAAAATTCAACTGCAATAATCACAAATTTTCCAATCGAAAACGTTTTTATAAATAATTTCCATAACTTTATAATTTCCGCGAAAATAATCATAATCTTCATAATTCTGCGAAAATGACGATTTATATTGACTTTTTCATAAATTTAAGTAACTTATAGAAATTTTCTCAAATTCAATTTACTTCTTTTTGTCATAAAAAACGAAAGATAATTAGTCTTAAAGCAGACTTAACGTAGGTAAATATTATTTTTTTAAATACGCTTTTCTTATATTCGCCTTCATGTCTGTTTGTTTGTTTGTCTGTCTGTAATCAAATCTTGCACGCTCGATTTCAGGCACTTTTTGACAGATATAAATTCTGACAGTTGGCATAGACTTTGGTCTTGGATGACAATACAATAATCAGTTGTCATTTTGGTACCTGGACATCCAGGTCGATGATAATGGGTGTGAAAAGTCATCTCCGAGGAAGTATAAATGGAGAGGCTTTCTTTGGGTCGAGGCGAGTTTCTCGGGGGTTTTCAGGGTTGCTTAAACCGAATTTGAGATCAAACACTTGCCACAAAGTGATGCACGTTGTCCAGAATACGCATGGACGTCGTCTCCGAGGAAGTACAAGTGGGGAGGCTTTCTCTGGGTCGAGGTGGGTTCCCCGGGGGATTTCGGGGCTGCTAAAACCTAATTCGAGGTTTAAAAGTGAATCTATAATGCATAATAATGATTTAGGATGAAGAGGTCGAACTGGAGTACCAAGCCACCGATAACGGATGTACCTGAGTGTAATCTTCGAAAAGTCTGGTTGCAATGTAACTCTAAATGACAATAAAAACAATTTTAACTTAAAAATAGAAAATACAAAATTTTAAAAACATGCTTTAAAAATAAAATACAATAATTGAATAAATAGACTAAAAAGTATAAAATAAATAAATTAACTTTCTTGATATTACTTTTATATAGTTTCATTGCAATAATCAATAGAAAATTTTACAACAACAATTTAAAAAGAAAAGTGTGGTTGCTGAAATTTTTTCTAAAATCTTTTTAAGAAATTATTAAAGATAGTATTGGAATTATTATTAGATTTACTGAAAATCAGTGCACACCCTTTTATTTTATAATTTTTGTTGTAAAATTTTATCTTGATTATTGCAATGAAACTGTATAAAAGTAATTTTAAGAAATTTAATTAATTTATTTAATACTTTTTAGTGCATTTTTTCAATTATTGGTTTTTTTTTAACAACGTGTTTTCAACATGAAAAAAACATTTTTTTATTTAATTATATTATTTCACCAATTAGATAAACTCAAATATCTTCATATTATAATTTGCAAAATGTGTTATTTATTTAACATCAATTATTGTTTTAAGTATTTATCTAAAGTTTATAGTATTCGAGAAAACAATTCATTACGGAATTCATTAAACAATTCATAAAAAAAAAAATTATTTAATTTACATTGTCTCATTTCAACACTTTTATGATTTAGACCTATAAAATTTTTTGTACATACATTGTGTATGAAAATATATGATTAATCTGTAACTGAAAGAATAATTTATAGACCACCAGTTATTTTATTACTGCAATTAATATAAATGCAAATCTTTGTACAATAACATAAAACTGGCTGACAATTTTTTGAAAAAATTAGGGAACGTAGATATCTGTATAACATAACCTTTTACTTTGTCATTCCGTACTTTTCTCAATAACATCATTATAAATTTTCTATTTTGAAGTGAAACTTCTTTAGCAA
The DNA here is from genome assembly GCA_017163975.1 of Anastatus disparis. Taxonomy (NCBI): domain Eukaryota; kingdom Metazoa; phylum Arthropoda; class Insecta; order Hymenoptera; family Eupelmidae; genus Anastatus; species Anastatus disparis. Next base: position 1,056,568 of record JAFFSR010000252.1, read on the forward strand.
CGGTATACACCTCCCACAAGAGACGTATAAAAAATTATACGGGAGTGAATTCCCAATAAGCACACATCTGGAAAAAAGAATTCTTTAAGAATTCACGAATGTCCGCTCTGAAGTTAATAAAATATATTAATAAAGTATTCATAAAATATTCACAAAGTATTCTTCCACAAAATTTAAATAAAAAATAACTCTTCAACGTATCTTTATAAATGTTTTAAAAGGGTTAAGAAAGTATTCATAAAGAATTCTTTTTTGAAAAAGTAATCATAATCCAAAGTATTCATAAAGTAGTCAAAAAGTTTACTTTTGAAACACTGATTTCCTAGTAACTTAGTCACTTTCAAAAATCGAAAGATGTAATGGATATTTTATCGCTTTTCAGATTGTTTTAAAATCATTTTTAATTTTGATTTTCATGAAATTCAAAATTGAAAACTTGAAATTCCTGATAATTTTATAAATTGTAAAAATTCAATTTAATTAATCATTCAATAATTTAAATATTTTTTATCTATTTCAAACGAAAAAATTGTTAACATTTTATGAAACAAAATATATAAATATTTTAAGTGTGTTTTAAATAAATTCTCATTTTGAGAATTTAAACAAATATCTAAATCTAAACATTCTTCAATTTAAATTAAATCAACCATGACTTCACAAAAAATTTCTTTTATCAAATTAAGGTATCTCTTGAATATTTAATAAATTTTTACTTAAATTATTCAAATAAAAATGTAGTTTGGCTAATATTATTAACCATGAATAATTAATTAACAAATTTACTAACATTTCTTATGCTTATACCAATGAACATGTATAAGTTTCGAGAATTTATTAACAGATGAGTTGGTAGCCAAGTAGGCTAAGTCATGGGCAACAGTTTTTTTTTATTTTGTTTGACATCCTCAAGAACCGTGGTTCGAATCTCGAACAAATAATTTTTTTTTTTTTTTTAAATTTAATAGCTTATTTTTAATCAATTATAACATTTTTTGTTTTTCATAATCATGTAAAATAGAAGGATTATTTATAATTTTATGATTAAAAAAAGTATTTTGAGAATGTGATTTAATCAAAAGAATTGTTTAAGAATACTTTGTGAATACTTTAAAAACTAAAGTGGTCGGACATTCGCGAATAAACAAAGCAATCATTAAGAACTCTTTATTGATACTTCCGTTTACGAAAGTATACATAAAGAATTCTTTTTTAATTCTCTCTTTGACACCGTTTGCTTGTTGGGTTGATTTCATGACGGTACATGCAACGAAACTAATGAAACGGAAGTGTATATATATGAGGGGCGTCCGCGCCTCCTATATGTAAATCAAGGTACTAGATACGCATAAAGAAAAATCCGCGGGACTGACTTGATGTCAAATGCACAGATAGTGCATGAAATTAATGTTTATGTATTTTTCTAACAAAGTTGGGTTTTGTAAAATTTAATTTTCGTTAAAAAGATTATAATTAAATTCATACTTTACATATTTTAGACCTCGTAAAAATTTAATTTTAGGAATATTATTTATAAAATAAATTCTAAAATCATTCTTACTGGATCAATAAACCTATAAATACATTGTATTTTATTATGTTATTCATTGTTTTGTTGTGCACTTTAAGGATTTAAAATGAACAGTGAAGAAAATTCAGTGGATAGTACAGATGAATTGCTAGCTAGTTTAAGAGTTGGTATAGATGGTGAACCATTACATGATGATGGAAGTCAGGGGACAGCAAATAATGATACCCATTATGAGTTATCACGATTGAGTAATTCTACAGGAATTACAAATGTTTCAACGGCGCCTTCTGTTTCATTAAGTGATGAGCAAAAAGAAATGTTAGATGTCTGCTGTAAAACTTGTTATTTGGATGGAAAATTTTTCGAAGCAGATTTGACGAAATCAAATGGTGATAAAATCATAGCAAAATGCATGACTTGTAACTAAATTATTCATGGAAATCTTAAAGTTCCATCAAATTTTTATCGCCATTTAAAGGTTATTGTTTTTATATGTATATGTTATTAAATTAACTAATTTATTTATTGTTATTGTGACTTGCAAAATTTAAAAAGTAAAAATTGTACTTTTTTCAAAATACCTTGATAAAGTCAATATTTAATGGTATGAATTGAAAAAAAATTTTGATGTTTTTTATGACAGTACATTCAAATATGAAGTTAATATTTAGATGAAATATTAAGTATCATGTTTCAATAAATATCTTGTTCAATGATGAATTTTCTCTTATGGATATATAAAATTGAACATTATTTATATTAAAGTTATATACCTTATCAGAAAAAAAGGTCAGCCATGTTGGTAGGTGACAATAATACTAAATTTTATCTGTTATAGTAAACACAGAATAAAATGTTGTGTTCACTTTTTTACAATGTCATCAAATTGCTTTTTTAATACCTAGCCCAAAAGTACCATATTTTCTCCTGTTGTCGAAAATAGAATATGGTATTTTTGGCCTCTTGTTGGAAAATTTGTATTTTCACCTCGAGAGTAAATGAAGAATGACTTTAATTTTATGTGAATTGTCATCCAAGCCAAACAGGAGTTCTTTATTTTTACTCGCTCTAGGTGAAAAATATACTATTTCATACAAAACCAAAAAATTTAATAATATTAAATGTTTATTTTGTATTAATTTTATGATTTAACATAATTATATTGTTAGAGAAAACATGAAGATAAACTACAAAGCTATCAGCAATATAAAAAATTTAAAAAATTGGATGGTGATGATGAAGATGAAAATGATGTTGTTTATCGACGTGTGACATGTGCTTTTTCTCAAAATACTTTTGAAATAAATGTTGTTGAGTTTTTATTGAGAAATCAACTTTCTCTTCGTCTAGTTGAAGATTCAGCTTTTCGAAAAATATTTAATGGTTGTATATCTTATATAATATTTTTTTTATTATATTAATGAATAACATTTTATTTAAAATATTTAGATTTCAAAATTAAACATGGTGACGCTCCGTTAAAGCATTTGACTCGTTATACTGCTGGAAAAAAAGTTGTTGATTTATATTATAAACAATTAGACAAGATTAAAATGGCTTTAGCCAATGCAAACCATGTCTGTACAACAGCAGATATTTGGACTGGGTCGAATAGAAGATTTTTAGGTGTAACTGCTCATTGGGTAAGATGACATGTTATTCACATAAAGTAGTTAAGAAATTACAATAAAATCAAAATTATTTCTATTTTCAGATTGATGATATATCTTTGGAAAGAAGATCAGCAGCTTTAGCTTGTAGACGATTTGAAGGATCGCATACCTTTTCCAATATAGCAGAGCAACTATCTATTATCTATTCGACTTTCGAGCTAACTACTGAAAAAATTGTATCTACAGTTACGGATAATGGGAAAAATTTTGTTAAAGCCTTTAAAGAATTTGGAATAGAAAATCCAGAAAATTATTTTCCAGGTTATTTAAATTGTTATTTTTATCAATTGTATTAAAAATTAAATAAATAGACATTTGAATTATTGGATGAATATAATCAATTCTTGAATTAAATTAATATTAAATAATAAAGTAAATTAATAACTGTCAATTATCGGTAGATTTTCTTTAGATTTTATAATTTCTCATGAAACAAAATTTAATCAAACAAATCTAAATTTATTAAAAAAGCTAATTTTGCTTAAAAGTTATTAATAGAATAAAAAGAATGAAAAAATTGAACTTTAAATTTATATGAAAAATCTTTATAAAATCTTAATAAATTTTCAAATTATTATATAAAAATTATTGCAGATGTGGATTCAAATGATTCTGAAGAGGAAATGGAAGAGTTTGAAGAAAATGATGGCGAAGAATCACTGTTTATGAACAGTAACGATAATATAAATCCTGTAGAAGACGAAGCAATATTTTCAAATCTAACACTATCTCGTCATTTTCGATAGGTCAGCCATACTTTGAGTTTGATTGAAACAAAAGATATTGTAGACGCGATTGACAGAGTTCCAAATATTAAAAAGTGTCATAAATTTGTCATGGAAAAATGCCAACAATTATGGAAATGTTTAAGATCACCAAAAAAACGAGAAGAAATGAAAAAAATTTTCTGAATACAGTTTACAGAGGCCCGTTATAACAACGTGAAATTCTACGTATGACGCCTTTAAACAAACCATTTCGTTAAAAAGAAAAAATTGATGATGAAAGAATTCATGACATGTTGGAATCTAATAAAATCTTAAGAAAAAAAGATTTTGAATTCATTGAAGATTATTTGAAATTGTGTCAACCCCTGGCTTCAGCGATTGATATTTTACAAAGAGAAAAAGATTGTCATTATGGTTATCTTTTACCAACATTGTTGACTATCCGAAAAAAATGGAATACTTTATCGGCAAATAAAAGTTTGTCTATGTGTGAGCCACTGTTGAAATATTTAAAGTAAGCTTGAGACAAAAGATTTCATGATTTTTCTGAAATCATTAACAATGGCGAATTAGCAGCTATAGCAGCACTCACGCAACCGAAATTTAGAGCAAAATGGATTTCGTGCTTTGATAAAAATACACAAGCAAAAATAAAAAGGCTTGTTGAAGAATTGGTTAGGCCTAAAAAGCCGGAATCAGCTGTTCCAGATAATGAGGATACTGAAGACACGTTTTTTGATTTTGATGATGACAGCTCAGATGCATTACTAAACACGGCTTTTGCACCTCAAGAACAAGAAGAAAATGAACTAATGAGGTTTTTAAATGAAAAAACGATGTCTTTGGAGTCTTTAAATAATTTGCCAGTTGTTAAAAGCTTATTTTTGAAATTTAATACCACATTACCTTCTTCAGCTCCAGTAGAAAGATTATTTTCTTATGCTACTTTAATGAACATGCCAAAATTTAAAAGATTGTCCGATATTGAATTCAAAAAACGAGTACTGTATAAAGCAAATGGACTCAAAAATTATTTGTAAGGGTATAAAGCTTTGAACTTAATAATACTTATTTCATTATTTTTATGAATAAGCAAAAAGTTTAATAATTTATAATTGAATATTTATAATTATACAGAAAAATTTTATATGAAAGCAATTTTTCAATATGAATAGGTAAAAATTTTTTAAAATAATAATCGCGATATTCAAAATCATCGAAAGATTTACATTGGCTGAGTAATCGCTGCTTCATAAATTCTTTTTAAATGTTTCATATTAGAAAATTATCGCGATATTATGAAATATATGACAGCTTGCATTGGCTGAGTGATCGCCACTTCATAAATTCTTTTGAAATGTTTTATGTTAGAAAATAATCGCGATATTATGAAATATATGAAAGCTTACATTGGCTGAGTAATCGCCACTTCATAAATTCTTTTTAAATGTTTCATATTAGAAAATAATCGCGATATTATGAAATATATGAAAGCTTACATTGGCTGAGTGATCGCCACTTCATAAATTCTTTTGAAATGTTTCATATTAGAAAATAATCGCGATATTATTAAATATCTGAAAACTTACATTGGCTGAGTAATCGCCACTTGAAAAGTTATTATTCAAACTCTTGTGTTAAATATGCAATCATGATATTAAAAATTAACCAAAAATGTACATTGGCGGAGGTATTGCCACATATAATATTGTAAATTTTTACCAGCATGAAGTAAATAAATAATTTAAATAAATGACATGAAAACAATTGTTTTATTGCTTTATATAAGGTCACATCGTATGGAAAAAAATTCAGAAGTCATGCATAAACAGCTATAGAGAATCTGTGTATTTATATGAGCCCACATAATTAATATACGATGTATCCATAGTCCATACACAATATGCATAAATGCGTCCAATTATGTAAATCTTATTCATAGTCAATATATTATCTCCATTTTAATTTATTTTTTTTATTCGAAAAACCAATCTTCTTATTAGCAAAGGACAAAAATATGATTCTTCCTCTTAAAATATATCTTCATTTTCGATAATTTTGTAATAGTATTAGATATATCTAATGATTTCAAAGATTTATGTCTATTAAGGAAATAATATTTATAATAAATGATGTTTAAAAATATTACTTTTTATTTTTGTAAAAAATTAAAGTTTCATGATTTCATGTAAATAGCAAGAATGTTTATTACTCGGTTAAATAAACGAAAATGTTAAAGATTTAATAAAAATTATATGTAAATGCATAACTAATTCAGAATTTCTTTATCTTTGGAATTCGACTTATATAGATTTTAAATGATTAAATTCAAATAAAGTGAATTACTAAAATGATTTCTTAACTTTCGTGGTAAGTAAATAATTGCTAAAATTCATAAATTCTTAAATTTTTTGAATAATAGCGCTTATTACCTGTATATCGGAATGATGTTTGATGAAAAAATGTTAAAATTATTCACGAATTACAATAGTAATATGCTTTCTCGAAGTTGAATTTCGCTGACATTATTCGAAAAATTCATAAATTAGTAGGGATACTACCGCAAATTTATATGCGAGATGATTTGTATGAATGATCTTTATGTATGGGTATCGACTACGAGTAAATCAACATATTTCATGGAACTTGCATGAATCTTAAACATTTGTTCTTTTAAAATCTTTTTATTTCTGAGTATTCTCCGACCTAATCGAACAACCTGTGAATCGAAATCTAAAAGAATCTTCAAGTTTCATTTGACGTAGTCCCTGCAAATGTCTGTAAACTTCATAATTGGTATGGAAAATTTCAAAATTCATTCATATAGACGATTTCCAGGTAGCCAGGATCACCTGGATATTGTGAGATGTCATCTCGGGAAACGTACATGTTATTAATAAATAACGGCTAAATTTCAAAAGATATACTTGTAGACAATGTTTATCTTACTCGGAACATCCATGTTTGGCTAGATAACATTTGAAACAACTTCAAAGTAGTTATTAAACTATAAGTTGAATTTTAAAAGTTTTAGCTGTAGATGATGTTTAAGTTGTCATTAACACCTAGGTATCCAAAGACAGCGATCGTGGGTACCACAGCATAATAAATAACTATTTTTTTAAATATTATCTACATCGATAAGGTAAAGTATGTATATAATATATTATATATATATATATATATATATATATATATATATATATATATATATATATATATATATATATATAGACATAGACATTTCATGTAGAATCGCACGTACACACACAAGTTTATTCAAGTTTATATGGAACATTTAATTTCAACTCATACGCGCACGCACACGCTCACACATACAAACACATATTTAACTTTATATGTATACATATTAAATTAAATGTTCCATATAAACTTGAATAAACTTGTGTGTGTACGTGCGATTCTACATGAAATGTCCCTTTTTATATAATATATATATATATATATATATATATATATATATATATATGTTTATATCATGCTTGTGAGCCGACATAAAAAGTCCCACGTACATGAACGCGTGTGTGCATGCATGCGAATTGACATGAAACGTCTCATATATATAAATCTAAGGATACTTAGATAGGTGTGTACAAGTTGTCATGAAATGTCCCATATATATATATAGAAAAACCTGTGCTTGCGAGTACGTGCGAGTTGACATAAAATGTCCCATGTTTATATATATATATATATATATATATATATATATATATATATATATATAAACAAGAAAATTGCGGATGAACGTGAGCAAGTTGATATGAAATGGACCATATATACATATGCAAAAACCTGTCTGTAAGGTCGTACATGAGTTGACATAAAGAGTTGCATGTATATAAAAGCGTGTATGCATGAATGCAAATTGACATGAAACGTCCCATATATGTAAACCTGAAGGAACTCGGATAGGTGTGTGAGAGTTGTCATGAAATGTTCCATATATATAGAAAAGCCTGTGATTATGAGTACATACGAGTTGACATGAAATGTCCCATATATATATATATATATATATATATATATATATATATATATATAATCCTGTATGTGTGTGTATGCGCATTGGTATGAAATGTCCCATATATATAAACCTGTATGTGCGTGCGTTGAAATTTACTTAAAAAATCCCATGTATATTAACATGTGTGTGCATGAATGAAAATTGACATGACACGTCCCATATATGTAAACCTCAAGGAACTCAGATAGGTGTGTGAGAGTTGTCATGAAATGTTCCATATATATAGAAAAGCCTGTGATTATGAGTACATAAGAGTTGACATGTAATGTCCCTATATATATATATATATATATATATATATATATATATATATATATATATATATATATATATAATCCTGTATGTGTGTGCATGCGCATTGGTATGAAATGTCCCATATAAATAAACCTGTATGTGCGTGCGTTGAAATTTACATAAAAAATTCCATGTATATTAACATGTGTGTGCATGAATGAAAATTGACATGAAACGTCCCATATATGAAAACCTGAGAACTCGGATAGGTGTGTGAGAGTTGTCATGAAATTTTCCATATATATAGATAAGCCTGTGATTATGAGTACGTACGAGTTGACATGAAATGTCCCATGTATATTGATATATATATATATATATATATATATATATATATATATATATATAATCCTGTGTGTGTGCGTGCGCATTGGCATGAAATGTCGCATATATATAAACCTGTATGTACGTGCGTTGAAATTGACATAAAAAATCCCATGTATATTAACGTGTGCGTGCATGCATGCGAATTGACATGAAATGTCCCATATACATGAACCTGTGTGTGCGTGCGTTATAATTGACATGAAAAATCCCATGTTTTTTAAAGCCTGTGTGCATGCATGCGAATTGACATCAAATGTCTCATATATATAAACCTTTGTCTGCTTGTGTTTCAATTGACACGAAAAATCTAATGAATATTAACGTGTGCGTGCATGCATGCGAAACGACATGGAACGTCCCATTATATATATATATATATTTATAATATATATATAATATAAATATATATATATATATATATATATATATATATATATATATATATATATATAAACCTGTCTGTGGGTGCGTTCTAGTTGTCGTGGAATGTCCCATGTATGTATATATATATAAACCTGTCTGTGGGTGCGTTCTAATTGACGTGGAATGTCCCACGTATGTATGTATGTGTGTATATATATATATATATATATATATATATATATATATTATATTATATATATATAATATAATATATAATATATATATATATATATATATATATATATATATATATATATATATATGTATATCAACTTGTCTGTATGTGTGCGTGTGGGTCGACACGAAATGTTGCATATATATGAGCCCAGGTGCGTATGTATGTGCGCGTCCACATATGTTTTTCTATATACATACATATAATAAAAATTCCTTAGTACGTTTAATTGAAAAGGAATTGTGGAATTTTAAATTAAAGCCCTTGAATTCACAAATCATAATCATAACTGACGCTCTTTCAATTCACGATTACATTTTGATTTCTTAATTGAAATTTATTTAATTAAGGATTCCTTTTGATTTTTGAATTAAAGCCCTTTCAATTCACGATTGAATTTTGATTTCTTAATTGAAATTTATTTAATTAAGAATTCCTTTTGATTTTGGAATTAAAGCCCTTTCAATTCACGATTCCATTTTGATTTCTTAATTGAAATTTATTTAATTAAGGATTCCTTTTGATTTTGGAATTAAAGCCCTTTTAATTCACGATTAAATTTTGATTCCTTAATTGAAATTTATTTATTTAAGAATTCCTGTTGATTTTGTAATTAAAGCCCTTTTAATTCACGATTACATTTTGATTTCTTAATTGAAATTTATTTAATTGAGAATTCTTTTTGATTTTTTAATTAAAGCCTTTTCAATTCACGATTAGATTTTGATTTGTTAATTGAAATATTTTTAATTATTAATTTAAAAGGAATTGTTAATTAAATAGAACTTTAATTACAAATTCAAAAATGATTCGTGATTCAAATAATTTTTAATTACTTTTTTGGCAACCCTGAAATCAATTCTTTGATTAGAAAAGGACAAATATACTCGACCTCCTCTTAAGGTGTCATTTTATTTCACCAACCAGATGATATATATTAGTTATATACCCAACTTAAGCGTACGAAGGATTTATATGAGAAAGACTAATGTTTTTGTCTTGAGCAGTAGTCGGTCGAGGGCTTTAGCCCGAGATTCAGATGATTTTGTTATCGTTCGTTGTATGAGGGGCTATAAAAATATTAAATACAAATAAAAAACATTATTGTAAGATATAAATTTTCAGACTATTTATTTGATGGATTCTCATGAGTAAAGAACTGAGCGGCGCAGATATACTTCTGCCTGTATATGTGACAGAGAGAGACGACGACGACGAACTACGGAAACGAGCGAAAGACGCTGACAGAGAACTATAGCTCTTTAGAGTTTAAGTTTTTAAGAAAATTCACTTATGAAAGTCATTTCTTGTAATTGATATATATAAAAGTATATTTTCTGGTAATTCCTATATATAATAGTATATTTTTTTTACGTTAATACATATCCGGACGTAAAATTTTCCACTCTTTTCGATTCCGCTATAAAAAATAAGGGTTCCCATTTCAAAAAATGAAGTTGACCGCAAAATAACTTTGAAAATGAGGTTCAAGGTCAAATCCAAGGTTACCATCGGATACCTCGTAAAAGTTGCTTCAAGAACAACCTTCACCTGATTGAAAAAATTATGAACTTTGGAAATTTATGAGGTGTATCGTTACTTTTTGGACACGCTGTATATAACGAACCCTACAATATATTTTATTATAAATTATATTTTTCTGGGTTATTTTTTATTGTTTAAAGTAAAACACTTTTTTGTTTTAAAGAAACTAGCATTAAGTTCATAAAATTAAGTACCTAATATGTAATAATAAAAAAATGTGAATTATTAATATATTATAATCATTTCTTTGTTAATCTAAATATTAAGTAAGTATGGAAATATAATTATTATAAAATGTTAGTGATTTTGATAATTTATTTTATATGAAGATGTATTTTTAGAATAGAGAAATTTATAATCATAAAAAGAATGATAAATATACTGCCGTGTTAAGTAAAAACTTACATAAGTGTAGAATAAATAAAAGTGATAAAGTGAAATAATATCAATTTTGTTCGATTAAATTTTTAATTTTTCAATACTTAAGTAATCTTTATTTCCTCATTTTTTAGCGAAAAATTTGAAACAACTTTTTTTTTTATTCATTTAATACGCTATTTTTTTATCGGATCTATTCATAGAAAAAATTTATTTTTCATCGGATTGTCACTTACGTAAGTTTTTACTTCATCAGTATAGTAGTATTTTAAAAATTATGCAATCAGTATTTTTATACGTTTGTAAATACTAGGTACTTTATTTTATAAAGTTCATATTGGTTTGTAACCAAAGAATGTTTTACTTTTATACGTTAATAATTTATAAAAAATTTCAAGTAATAAAAACTTACCTAAAAAGATATAATTTCTAATAAAATACATTGTAGGGTTTATTATATATTTATGTTTAATTAAACTTACAATTCTAAAGTTGATAAAAAAACTATTGATATTATATTACAAATATTCTTCAAATTTTTTGACCGAAACTTATAATTTTGCAAATAATTCGAAAAGATTTTTTATTTATAATCATTATTATTTATAACAAATGTATGGGTGAAATTCAAAAAGTTGTCAAAATCATGTTTTTTAAAAACTAAAAAAATAAATTCCTAAATTTTACTTGATATTTTTTAATATATTTATCAATACCATAAATAAGAAGAAAACAATAATGGGCGAGCTGTATTTCAATTTTGGAAATATAACATGTGTAAATGTAAATAAACTTATAAAGTGTGACACAAGGACATTTTTTTTTCTTTTGTATACATTAAAATTGATTACTTGGCGTGTAATATATATAATAACATATATATTTCACAGTCAATTTAAAGCTCTTAAAGCCTTCTTTCTTTTCCCGTAGTCCAAATCCTGATTAGATTTTTTTTTCGTTAAGAAAATTAGCGTTACACGAAAACATTAGACGTTTTTTTATGGTTTGATTTAAATATATTTTCTCACCATATATAAAACCTTTTACATTAATAACTCTTTTAATTACTAAAATACATAATTTTTATATTTGACGATATTTAGCTCTAATTATTTGACTTCTTAAATGATTTTCACGATAAACTATTAAAAGTGTGACACAAGGACAAAAAAATTGTCGTAACTTTGACGTCAGTTTTGAATACATTTTATAAAGTTATTGTATTTCTACACCCCACCATTAGATTCTTTATTTAAAAATCTTCAAAAATCATTACAGTAAAATTTTAATAACTATGTATTTATATACTTTTCATTTTGAAAACAAAATACTTGTACGCTCCGGACGCGTGAAACGAGGACATTTCTGTTTATTTTTCTTATTTATTCCTTTGGATTAGTCATTTAATCAAAGTTTTAATGGTTGAAAAAGTTGATTAGGATTGTTACTAGCTAACTGTTTGGTTTAGACACGTACATATTATTTACATAAAAAGTTATTATGTATAAACACCTATTTTTAATTTTTTGAATTTCACCCGTATACAGAACTTTCCAAAAACTGATATCAAAATTACTATTATTTTCACGCGCTACCCTAGATTAAAAAAAGAAACTTGTAAATCGGACCATAATCACCAGAGATATTTTTAATTTTCATATGCAATATCAATTTTAACTTTTGGAAATTGTTTTCTGTTTTCGCGTGAAGAAAAATATATCACCGCGTGCATGCGCGCTGTCCTTTTATATACTCTGTTACCTGATATTCGCACTCAATGTAATGCATTTAAAAATTTACAAAGGATGATATATGTAAGAACCACTATGTATACATTAATGCCATTTTACCAATAAATAATTCATATCAAAAACTGGCTATTAAACTTTGGAACGAGTCGAAATGTTTAAAAACAATGGCGCAATTGTTAGTCAAAGTAAAAACCATGTTACTCCTTTCATTTTTACGATAGAAAACTTGTAAAAAATTCAAAATAAAAGTCTTGAAAAAACCTTTTTTTTCATTTTATGAAATTAGTAAATATCAAAAAATGACTGAAATATATGAGTTTATTTATGGGAATTAAAATTGTGAAATCTTAAAAACGCTAAAAAATAGTGCAAAAAAATAAAAAATTCAAATTGATATAATCGGTTATGATGAAGGTATCCTACCATTACATGCTCAAGAAGTTTAACATATTTGCAATAATTATTATTGACTTGGCATCAATTTGAATTTTCGACTTTTTTTTAATGAACAAATTAATTGTTGCTCTTCTTACGGGCCGTAAGAGATCAGCTTGGCGGACGATTAAAGACAATGGAAAATCTTTCTTTTTCTGAAGTTTCATCAAATTTAGAATAAAATATCTGTATTTAACTTTAACTTGAAAAATTACACATTTTCTCGGAAAAACTCCATTTTTCGAAAAAATTAAAAAATTTTAGAAAATTACACACCTATAATCTTGAAGAAAATTTAATTCTGAACAACTATTATAAGGAGAGTTTTCCTATAAAATCTAAAGCAGCGTAGTTACAGAGGGAAAAAGGAAAAAAAGTCGATTTTTCTATCTTAAATTGTTTATAAACATTTTTCCACAACTTTTTGAGATGGCGCACATCAATATTCTCATTATACATATCATATAGAATATATTTCTGAAAAAAACAGACCTGTAGCACGTTTTGCGGAAAAAAATTCTTATTTGACTGGACCACGTGTATGTTCACGGAAAGCAAAAAAGTCTGTCAATGTTCTTAATCCTGAATCATATAATTTCCAACAGAGTCTATGTTCTTAGCAGCAAACATTGCATACTGGGTTTGAAGAATCGCATATATTTCCAATCCAAATATAGTGATATTCAAAACGTTATTAAAATGAAAAAATGATTAGAGTAAAAAAATTAATAGCAAAAATAGAAACAGTAGCTCAAGAAAAATCATCGAAAAGTCAACATGACAGTTGTAAGTAATAAGTGTTAGGGCAGCGTTAAGTAGGTGGTAATAGTACTGAAAGACAGCAACAAATAATAATAATAATAATAATAATAATAACAACAACAACAACAACAACAACAACAACAACAACAATGACAACGACAACGACAACGACAACGACAACGACAACAACAACAACAACAACAACAACAACAAACAACAACAACAACAACAACAACAACAACAACAACAACAACAATAATAATAATAATAATAATAATTATTATTATTTTTTTTTGCCTTTAATTTGTGTTAGTGTGACGATAAAAATCTGCAAACAGACTGCCAGGAGTTTCTTGGGCCTGGAAAAAGATACAGACGGAAGAAAAACCACGGTTTGTGAGGGGTTACTAGTTCACGTCTAGCGACCCTCTAAAAGTCGCATTCCCCTTACCCACGAATGACAAGTCATTTGTTGAGGAAGGGATACTCTAACTTGACCACTTAAGGCGTTTTCCCACCCTGGGATCTGTTTATCACATTACTTCAGGGTGGCGCCGGTCTTTGATCGTTTCAGATCTTTTCTCCTGGTTTCTTTAGTATTTGACTAGATTCGTTTCCTTAACCTACAAGGTGTATAAAAAATAAATCTAACGCGTTTCATTCTCACATGCATGCATAGTCACGCGCGTGAAGAAAAACTCAAGTTTGGAGTAAAATCCGGTGACTCTCTCCCGCGACATACATTCCTTGGGAGTGCAAAGGGACGCTCCAGGAGGGTCCGCTTTGTTTCCCATCAAAACATCCATACTTCCGTCGATCGCATAATTAGGGGGGCAACATCTACCTACAGGACTGGCTCTGTAAAGGGGAGCAAAATCAGTCATTCCTAAATCAGTCTTATTTCGCGTGGACTAGAATTGGTCTTATGCCCCACGTGGGGCTAGCCTATCTATCGCGTCTGACTCACACTCACTCTTGGACGCGCGCGGCAT
The DNA here is from genome assembly GCA_017163975.1 of Anastatus disparis. Taxonomy (NCBI): domain Eukaryota; kingdom Metazoa; phylum Arthropoda; class Insecta; order Hymenoptera; family Eupelmidae; genus Anastatus; species Anastatus disparis. The sequence goes on from JAFFSR010000252.1 coordinate 1,071,630, forward strand.
ATTTACGTATGTGGAGGGAGTGAACCCGCTGGCACACTAACCTCCCGCGACAGTCACACATCAGCAAAATCTTGCTTTTGCGCATTTTCACACATTTATATGGTGCACGATTTGGTTTTCTTATTTAAAAGGAATCCTCGTCGTCACCCTCGCACCCTGAATCTATGGGACCGGCTAATGTTTCTTGGTTATGCACAAACGTCAGCATGGCTCCTGTGGTATCATTCGTACTTCGGTCAATTTCCCTATCTAAATACGTTTTCTTCTGTCTAAGGACGCTTCCGACAAAAAGTGTCATAGCATCCCATTTTTCTTCAGCCGAGATCATTTCGCTTATAATTGTCTCTGGCATTAGTCGTCCGACTATTTCCTCGACCTGGCGTCTTTCTTCGTTCCACCAATGGCAGACGAAAAGCGTATGATACGCATCGTCGCGATCAGCAAAACAGAAGATGCAGCCCGGGTCCTGAGCCTTTCCCATTTTACTGAGATAGGAGCAGAAATACCCGTGGTCACTGAGAAACTGGGTGAGGTAATAGTTTACCTCCCCGTGCTTTCTTTCAACCCATGGAGCCAGTTCCTTAATGAGTGCCTTGGTCCATCGGCCTTTTTCCTCCTGATTCCATGTTTCTTGCCAGGATTCCATGGTTACCTGTCTTTCTTCTTTCTGGATCATTGCAGTTTCTTCTTCCTGTTTCTTCCGTTCGTAGGTTCGCTTGCATTCTAACGCCTGTAATTTGATCGGGATGATTCCTGCGATAACTAGTACCGCGGGTCCCGAGACAGTGCGATAGGCGCTGGTGACTCTGAAAGCCCCTTTCCTTTGAACAGAAGATAATGTTTTCTGGTGCGTCTTTTTTCTCATTGAGTCGGCCCATATTTCGGAGCCGTACAATAAGATAGACGTTGTAACTGACATTGAAAGTCGTCGTTTGCTTGATTTCGGGCCGCTGGTGTTGGCCATAAGACGACTTAAATGCAACTGCGTTTTCTTTATCGCTTTATTGGCGACGTATTTAAGGTGTGACAAAAAGGTTAGTTTTGCATCCAGCTTCATGCCGAGATACGTTACCTCCCTCGTTGTCTGTACCACGTTTGTGCCTACTGTCATGGGAAACTCGATGTTAATGTGTCTCCAGGTTAAGGGCACTATTTCTGTCTTGGTCATCGCTAATTCGAGACCACGTTTCACCATCCATTCGGAGATTCTTCTCATCGCCGTATTCAGTATGTACTGCGCAATTTTCGCGTTTTTCGCGGTGATGACTAAAGCGACATCATCGGCGTACGCGAACATTTTCACCCCATCTGGCATTGCAAGTCTGAGCAATGCATCGAACAGAATGTTCCAAAAGTCTGGGCCGAATATTGACCCCTGTGCAACGCCTGCGCTGAGGTCCTTTTCACGCCAGCCTTCTTCTGTCTCATAGCGGAGGATACGGTTTTTTAGGTAGTCACGTATCACTCGCATAAGGTATTCTGGTACATTAAACTCTTCCAATGCAGCAAGGATGTCAGGCCATCCTGCCGAGTTGAAAGCGTTTTTCGTATCCAACATGACGAGGAACGCGGTAAGACAGGAATGATGGTTTCTAGTCCATGCTTCTCTCGCTACATTCACTACCTCTTCTACTGCATTAACGGTAGACCGCTTTTTCCTAAAGCCATACTGGTTGTCGGCGAGATCGCCAGCCACCTGCACGGCTCCTTGTAATCGCGCTTTAAGCAGCCTCTCGTATAGCTTCCCTGCTTCGTCCAACATGCACAGTGGCCTGTAGGACGATGGATGCCGGGGATCACCTCCCTTTCCTATGTTGATCAGCACAAGACGTGCAACCTTCCAGGGAGTGCTAAACACTCCCGTCTGGAGGCACGCATTGTACATGTTCAACAAGAGAGATGGCGCTTTCACCGCTATGCATTTAAGGACCTCGGATGGTATTCCGTCAGGGCAGGTGCCTTTTTGTTCTTCATCATTCTTGCAGCGATCTGTAAATCTCCGCTTGTAAAGAGCGGGAGCTCTTCAGGTTCTTCTGCATTCTCCTGTTCTTTGAGCGGTGGATGTGTAGGGAACAGGTGGTGAACGATGTTCGCCATGGTCTCTTCTTCGAATGGCAACGTAGGGGAAGCGCAGAGCTTTTTCGTCACTATCTTATAGGCCATTCCCCATAACTCTTTGTTGACGTCTTCGCTTAGGTCCTTCCAGCATGGCGCTTTGCTTCGATTGATCTTCTTTCGAAGCTGTCTATGCACGTCTCTGTATTGTGCAGACAAAAGATCTGCTTCTGGTGAGTTCTTCTTTTTTGCTCTCTGTGATGATCTTCTGAGGCTGAGAGCTTCTGACCTGGTTCTTGCGATTTCGTCCTTCCACCAATACGCTGGACAGATGCATAGATGCATCACAGGCTCTGTCAATGAGACTCATCGTCTCTTTCACGAGAACCTCCGCAGCGTCGGCGTTTTCAGTGGCAATTGTCGCATCCGGTAAATTGTCGAATCCTTGCTGCAGTACTTGGACAAGTTTCTCAGAGTCCAGCTTGGCAACGTTCTATCTGACTGGCCTAGCCACATTTCACCTCAATGATTGGGACCTATCATGGATTTGAAATGTTATGTACTGGTGGTCACTTCCATTGTATGTCTCCAGCACTTTCCAATCTGACACCTTACGTGAAAGATTTTCTGATGCAAAAGATACGTCAGGAATCGTACCGCTAGCCCCTCGTTTGAATGTTGTAGTGCTTCCGATGTTTAGCACTGTTAGGCCGAGTCTGTCTGCCATCTCCATGATGTATTCTTCTCTGCTGTCCTTCAGTGGCATTCCCCACTCCAACGCTTTCGCGTTAAAGTCTCCTGCAACGACAACGTCGCCTTCCATTCTGGGGACAGAGTCTTCTAGCAGATCCAGACGTCGCCTGAACGTGTCTGCTGTTGTGTTTGGTGTAAAATAACAGCTCACAAATGTAACGTTTCTGCTTTTGACCCATACGAAGCCTTCTCCAGCTCCATCTGCGTCTACTCTGATGTTATTTGGGTCTACGTAGATCGCTGCAGTGCCAAGCTTGTCTTTAAACCAGGTCTTAACGGTCCAGTTTGTGTACTGCTCGCTTATCAGTAGCACATCGGCATTTGTCTCAAATTTGATTTGAGTCAAAAGGCTGTTAGCTACGTCACTTCTATGTAAGTTGGCTTGAAGGACCGTTATGCGGCCCATCATTAACGTTTTTGTTTAAATCGGTTCAGTGTCTCGCGAAAGACTCTGCACTGACCTGATCCAGGGATGTGTTTTCGTTCCGCAGGGTCTACTTCCCGCTCGGTACATGGAATGCACTGAGCATCAGCAGCCTTGCAGGCCGATCCCTTGTGGCCCTCTTTGCCACACTTGTAGCACATCTTGCTACGGTCAGGTCCTCGGCAGTCACGCGCCTGGTAACCGTAGTTCAGGCACCTAAAACAGCGCTAAACCCTTTGCCAACTTCTGATGCGGCAGCTGGTATAGCCGATCTTTATCCTAGTTCTTGAGAGCAGGAACGCCGCTTGGTCTTGTTCCATTTCTACAATGGCCAAGCAGAGCTCTCTGCTGTTAGGTTTGGTCAGTAAGACGTTAAACTCTCCTATTTCCTGTTTGGCTTCATTAAAAACAGCTTTGACAGCTGTCTTCACTTCTTCTACTGAACCCAAACAGTCGATGTCCCTGATCTCGACTGTTTCTTTGGGGCACATCCCCTTAACGTTGCCCGTTTCGCCAACTGTCTTCCTCAGGAATTCACTAAAAGTCTCCAGTCCTTGAGATGAACCTAACTCAATCAGGACATCACCGGCCCTGGTTTTTCTAGCCCCTCTGATGTTATTCGTTGGGCTCTCTTTTATAAGATCCTGCCGCGATCGCTGATGCTGTTGTTGCGCTCGTTGCTGCTGCTGCTGTGTTTGTTGTTTCAGCTGCTTTTCTTGCTTTTTTGCAGCCCTAACATTTTTCCTACTCTGGAAAGCTCGTCTTCTTCTCCCTCAGCTCGACCCTTCTTAAGAAGAGCTCGCGGTTCGGAATTGCTTCCTGAATCAAGCAAGTCTTCTTCTCCATGCCGCTTAGCTGCAGCGCTTGCCTGAGGCGATTCGGTCACTTCCAATTGTTCGGTGAACGTTCTTGCTTCGAGCAAGCGGGAAAACTTAATCTTGAGTGCATCCACGTGCTCGATGAGCTCTGGAAGGTTGTTCTTAACATCCAGGGAAATGCCGGGCATCGACTTGCAGGCCTGCCTCATCAGCATAAAGATCTCATTCATCCTCTGAGACCTCTCCTCAACTGTCAAGCAGGCGATCTCTACCCCTGACTTCTTTGGGGGATCGGCCTGCATTCTCTGATCTTCTTTATTTTGGCTATTACTAGCCGCATCTGCTTTGTTTTTCTTTTGGTTTTTTGTTAAGTTTGACATATGAAAACGATACTTTGGTTTAAGACGGTTCGCCCATCATGGGAGCTCCAGACGCAGTGGAGCCACTATCCCCGCCTGTGAGGTGCCCCAATTAAGGATGCCGTAGCCGAAAAGCGGTTATCAGGTTGTCAACCCTAGCGACACCGAGTGATTCTAAAAAAGATGTTACGGGTTAGGCCCGCGCCATATTAATGCTAAAGGTTTTACGTCATCCCTATTGAGTGGGCGACGTCTGATCCGTGCCGCACCAGGCCCTAAACTTCAGGCTAGACGTTCCGCAGTTCTCCTGAGCGGACTCGGTATAAGGAAATACTGACCAAGTAATCCTTCGCACCTGCGCCTGTACAGACCAACTTCAACCCCTTTATGGGCTCTGGTTACGTTAGTAGAAGTACGTAGAAGCTCCTAGCCGACATGTGGTTTCACGGAACCTTTGCCCGTCACGACTTTCGCCGAAGAGGGGACTAACTTCTACCCTTATTACTAAACAGAGGTCAGCAAGTCACCACTAACGCACAACCCCCGTAGTCTGACGGGAATATCCATTGGCCGGCAGCCGCAGCTCATTCATACATCCATTCATACTGTGTTGCTTTTTAGTACACGTAAACACAAACACAAAAATTTTAATGAGTTGGCAGTTCCGTGAAGCGGAATCGCTTACGCGATCATCCAGATATCCTTAGCCATCGCTAAGGATGGCTAGCGATATGTGGATCGTGCTTAAGCCTTCGCTCCGCCACCACATCGTAGGTGGACACTTACAAGGTCAGCAACATGCGGAGGAATAATAATAATAATAATAATAATAATAATAATGATAATGATAATGACGACGACGACGACGACGACGACGACGACGACGACGATGATGATGATGATGATGATGATGATGATGATGATGATGATGATGATGATGATGATGATGATGATGATGATGATGATGATGATGATGATGAAATAAAAAAGAATGTTTGTATCAATTTTATTAAATAATTTTATAATTGTATGTAAACTTTGTAACTTTTTTATAAATATCAAAATAACAAAGACTTTGACTAAACCTTACCAAGATTGAAAAAAAAACAGGAAATTCACAAAAAATGTGCAACAAATAAAAGTAAAAATATATTTCATTTTGAAACCTAAAACATTTTTTGAAGCTGTAACTGTATTTCAATACAAAGAAACTTGAGCAAAATAATGAATGAAAAAAAAATTAAATGAATAATTCGTTTAAAGCTTTAAAATACTTAAAAAATTTTAAAATGTACTTTTTTGGAGATATTATTAAGATTCTTTCTTTTTCAATTTTGATAAAGTGCAGTCAAAACTTTTATTATTATTATCTCTTTTAGAAATTTATAAAGTTCACGAAGACTTAAACGAAATAGTAAATTAAACATAAACAATATTATCAAAGGTATACATTGAGAATTTTTAAATATTTAAAAATATAAAATATTTTATTTTTATTTTTTTAGATATTTTTTGCTTCTTTTTCTTTCAATTTTGATAAAATACAAACAAAGCTTTTATCAATTTTATATTTTTTTTTAAATTTACAAAGTTCTTTTATAAAGAAATTTAGTAAAATCGATACATCAATTAGTTTTTATTACATCTAAGATTCATAAATTTCTGTGCAGAATAATAATTAAAAACAGATTAGTTTAACCGATATTTGTTATAACCTAATTTGATTATAAGTTTATTCAAAATCAAATCTACTAATGAACGTTCACTATATTTAAAAAATTTATTAAGTCCATTTAAATTTTTAGTAATGTTATACTTACAAGTAATATTCTAATATAATCACACATTATTCACTATTTAAGAGCAGGTCGAGTATATCTGTCCTTTTCTAATCAACAAATTGATTTTTCCACAAAAATTAATAATTGTAGCATAAAATAAGGAGATAGCCCCATCTTGTATAATAAAAAGGAAGATTTTCTTTGATGAGGAAAAATTATTTTTATTGATACATTTTGAAGAAAACCTTGAAAAACTTAAAAAATAGAGGTTAAGATGGACAATTCAGTTTTTCAAGGTTTTCTTAAAAACGAAGCGATAAAATTAATTTTTCCTCATAAAGGAGAATCTTGCTTTTTATTATACGAGATGGGGCTTTCTTCTTATTTTTGCTACAATTATTAATTTTTGTGAAAAAATCAATTTGTTAATTAGAAAAGGACAGATATACTCGACCTCCTTTTAATACGTTTTTTTAATATGGAAAACGTTCAATAATGTGATCTTTAATTTTGTATTTTTGTCTAAGAATTTTAAGTAATTTGCGAATATTGTCATATATTACTTAATAAATTTTTCACATTTAGTGAACGTTTATTAAAGTATCATTTTGAACAGATATCTATTAATTTTAGATGTGATACTAATCAATATCTTTGCAGAAGTAAGCAACTCCTTAAAATATTTTTTTTAATTCTAAATCTTTGGTTGCTTTCATTTAATTATTACAAGTAATTTTTTATACTTTTAAGCATAAAAAAATTAAATTAACTTAATAATATTTCCTTCAGTAACAACATTAAAAGTTTTAAAATGAAAAATATTAATAGAAATTTTTTGTAAATATTTTGTACAGTCTCTCTTCTTTTGCTTTAGTTTTGATAAAATTCAGCCAAAGCTTATATTTTTTCATTTTTGTTTTTAATAAGGTTCAACTATTGATTTAATAGCAAAATAGGAGAAATTTTGGTTGAACACTATCAAAAACAAAAGAGAAAAAATATAAACTTTGTATAAATCTTATCCAAAAGAAAGTGAAAGAAGAGAAGCTTTACCAAATCCTTTCAAGAAACAGATATAAATATTATTTATTTTAAAACTTTTAATGTTCTCATTAAAAAAAATATTGTTGACTTAATTTTATTAACAGATTATGCTAAAAAATATCACAAATCTTCGTAAAAAATAAATGAAAGCAACGAAGCGTTTAGAATAAGAAAGATTTTATACAGGTGCTTAATTCTGCAAGGATATCGATTTTTATCATATTTGAGATTAATAAATTTCTGTTTAAAGTAATATTGAAACCAAATCTGACAATAAGTTTAATTAATGTTTGGATAGTAAACTTTAACACTATTTAAAAAATTTATATTAAGTTCATATAAATTTTTAGTTACGTTTTGCTTAGGAGTAATATGCGAATTATATCAGACAATATTTGATACTTGATACATTTTTAAATATGGTAAGCGTTCATTACAGTAATATTTAACTTTGTATTTAAGTAAGGATAAAATAAATGGTTAAAATCAATTAATATTTTATTATCATTCTGACATAAATTTATGATCTCTAGATGGAATAAAAACAAAAATTGTATACTAATTTTACTAAATTATTTTAAAAGTCTGTGTGAGCTTTAATCAATTTCCATAATTATTTATAAGAATTTATTAAAACTCACAAACTCTTTAAAAAATTTAGTAAAATTAGTATAAAATATTTGTTTATATTCCATCTAAAGTTCATTAATTTATGACAGCATGATAGTCAAATATTGATTGATTTCGACCAATAATTATAGTTATTTCATCGTTACTTAAATACAAAGTTAAATATTACTTTAATGAACGTTTACCTTATTCAAAAATGTGTATCGAATTTTGTCTTATATAATTTGCATATTACTCTTAAGCATGACGTAACTATAAATTTAAACAAACTTAATGTAAAATTTTTAAATATAGCGAACATTCAATACCAAAACTTTCATTAAACTTACAATCAGGTTTAATTACAATAATTATAAATATTGTTGAAAGTTATACTTTATTATAATTTGCAACAGTAATCTATTAATCTTTAATGTAATAAAATCAATATCTCTGCAGAAGTAACCGCCTACTTGAAATAATTTTTATTTATTATACATGTATTGTTGCTTTCATTTAGTTTTTATGAATGATTTGTAATACCTTTAAGCATAATCTGTTAATACAATCAGTTAACTTAATGAAATTTTTTTAAACATTAAAAGTTTTAGAATTAAAAATATTTATAGCTATTTCTTGAAAGGATTTGGTAGATCCTCTCTTTTTTCACTTTATTTTTTATAAGATTCATCCAAGGCTTATATTTTTTCTCTTTTGTTTTTTCTGACAAGGTTCAACCAAAGTTTATATTAATTAATAGCAAAATAATATAATCTTTGGTTAAACTTTATCAAAAACAAAAGAGAAAAAAAAAGTTTTGACTAAATCTTATCAAAAATAAAGTAAAAGAAAAGAAGCACCATCAAATACTTAAAATAAAATAAATATAAATATTTTTAATTTTAAATCTTATAATGTTGTATTGAAAAAAATGTTATTAACTTAATTTAATTTTTTTAGCAGATTATGCTTAAAAGTTTCACAAATCACTCGTAAAAATAAAAGCAACGAAACATTTGGAATAAGTTAAAAATAAAAAATCTAAAGGATCATAGAAAGAAAAATAGAAAGTGACAGCGAAAGAGATAGAGAGAAAGAGAAAAAGAGGATTAACGGCGAAAAATTTTATAATCTTTTTAAGAAAAAAAATATTATTTAAAATACAGAATAATTAAAATAATCATAAATAAAAATGAGAACAATAAATAATTATAAAAGGATGGAGAGAAAGATTCAAACTTGGACTATATGTACTTGTGCAGAAGTGTTGATTATTTGCACAATTTATTCCTTCTATATTTTTTCCTTTTCTCTTCTATATAGATTTATGTAGAAAAATTGATTTTACGAAATTGATGTTCGTATTTGGTCACAGTCTGCAATCTATGCGCTGAACTTTTACTCTTTCTTTCCCTGCAATGAAGTTTAGGAAAGCAAAAGGTTAGAGAATGGAATGCAATTCACAAAAAAAGAAAACATAAAAAGGTTAATAAATGTTAAAAAATAAGATGTATTTCTATCATTAAAAATTATAATTTTTATGTACTTTTAAAGATATTATCACTACTATTGGTAAATAAAGCATTAATATTAAAAAAAAAAACTTATTAACAAATTTTATTCGTTGGAGAATTTATCAGATCTTAGAGTAGAATGCGCTGAAGTTATCTTTAGCTATAATTTTTTTTCTTTGATATGCTGCAATTTTAGTATTATTTATAAATCAAACCAAAAAAGAAATCAAGTCCCCAACGAATAAAATCTGTTAATGAGTATTTTTTTAATATCAATGCTTTATTTACTAATAGCAGTAATAATATCTTTAAAAGTACAAAAAAATTATAATTTTTAATAATTAAAATGCATCTTAACCTTTATTAACCTTTTTATATTTTCTTTTTTTTTTGTGTCTTGGATTTCATTCTCTTACTTAATTCTTTTGTAAACTGCAAAGCAAGGAAAAAAGAGGAAAAATTCAGCGCATAGATTGCTGACTGCGATCAAAAACGAACATCAATTTCGTAAAATTCAGTTTTCTACAAAAATATATACAGAAGACAAAAGCAGAAAATATAAAAAAAAAAAAATTGTGCTAATAATTAATTCTCTCTTTCTGTTTTTTTTTCTCTCTATCTCTTTCTCTGTCACTTTTTATTTTTCATTCTATGATCATTTAGATTTTTCATTTTTATTTTTTCTCTCTAGTGCGAGGTGGAGAGAATTAAGAATCAAGATTAGTTACTAGGCAAGTGCTATAGCGGAAAGGATTGAAGAAGAACCAACTTACTAATTAATGAGTGCTTATTGTCATTTATATGTTATAACTGAGGCTAGAATCTCCATAAGTAAGCACTTATTAGAATCTTTTTAATTCATTCCTAATGTTTCGTCCCTATTGAAAAAAATCATGTGATTTTTTTATGTAAAATTTTTACCTAAAATTTTTACATGATTTTTGTTTCATTTTGTCACATGATTTTTTTATGTGAATTTTTTAGGTAATTTTTGTATGTAATTTTTTTAGGTAAATTTTTTAGATAATTTTGTAGGTGATTTTTTAGGTAATTTTGATGACTTGTTTTAATATAAAACTGCTACTATTCTTTTCAGGTAATGTTTTATAATGATTTGGGGAAATGCTAAATAAATGACGTTTAGATATAAATAATATAATAGCAATAATATTTTCCCATCACAGCGGCCTGGAAATAGCACTTTCGGTCCTGCGACAAAAACACAAAAGTGTTGTTTCCGGGACGCGGGTGATGGAAAATAGTATACGCACCTGCGGGGGAAACTTGTTCGCCCCTTAGCACGCGTTTATTACCCTCGTCTACGCCTCGGGCGTTATTATACGCGTGCTATGGACCGAACAAGATGTTTTCTCCCACAGGTACGTAATATACTATTAAATAACTTTATTTAAAGTAAAAATAAAATGTTAAATACAAAATATTTTCTTAATTTAAAAAACTTTTATTTTAAATTTAAATTTTATTATTATTACAAAAAGATAAGTTACATATTATTTAAGATGCTACTTGTAATCTTTTTGTTAATGTTTACAAAGTTAAGAAAAACGTTTAGGAACAAACTTAAAATTAAAAAATACTTAAATTATGACTGTCATTTAAAAAATGAAAAAATAGAGTTATAGAAGTCTTATTTTTTCTTTTCACATTTATCATCTTTCTTCTCGACTTTTTTCTCGCCACCTTCCTAAATAGCTGGCTTGACAGTTTGTTAAATCTTCACATTCTCATTGGTAAGCTTTGGTTGTTCTCTTCGAGGAGCTGTGATTTATAAAACTCTATCACATGAGAGACTAGAAATGACTTGATCAATGTAACATTGTTCAGGAATCATGTACTTGCGAAGAAATTGATGAGAGATGGTACCATGCGCACATAAGCTTTTCACTGTTGCTCATGTCATTTTCTAATTTTTTGAATTGGGGCAAATATAAAAAATAGAATAATTTACGGTCTTAATAACATGTTTACAAAGTTAAGAAAAATGTTAAGGAACAAAATTAAAATTAAAAAATACTTAAATTATGACTGTCATTTAAAAAATGAAAAAATAGAGTTAGAGAAGTCCTATTTTTTTTAACATTTATAATCTTTCTTCTGGCCACCTTCCTTAATAGCTAGCTTGACAGTTTATACAATCTTCACAACCTTCTGATTGGTAAGCTTTGGTTGTTCTGTGCGAAGTTAAGAGGAACTAGATGAACTGCTGTCCGAATCAGAACTTGATGAATGATTAGTTTGGATTCGCTTATATTTTTGAATGAGTGAATTGATATATATGGTCATGTAAGCTTTCCATTGCTTCTTATGTAATCTTCTCATTTTTTTAATAGGGACAGTAGTGTCCACACGAGGTAAAAATGCTTCTGCAAAAAACAAAATATTTTAAATACATTAATAGTAAATAAATATTAAATAAATAGTACTTAATATGACCAATAACCTACTTCGAAAAACTGCTTTTCTTTTTGGGGATAATTCTTTTCTGGGAGACCTCCCTGGAAGTCTATCCTTCATACATTTTTCAAGCTTTAAAGCTCTATTAACTAATTCCCTTTCTTTCCAGATTGAACGAGCTAATAACCTGAAATACTTCTTTATATCGTCAGTAAATTCCAAAGCATTCCAATCTTCGTATGGAATCGAAATGTTATGCTTCAAATGAAACATTTTAATCTAAAAAATTTAAATAAATATGTAAGATAATCATTAAAAGTTTACGCATGAGTATGTTTTTATAATAAAAAATACATACCTTTTGTCCTTCGATTCTTTTTGTCCAGGGTGTGAAATTTTTGTGTTCTGAGATTTCAAATTTATCAGAATCATAATCCGAATCACTTTTTCTTACTGATTTCTTTCCTTTGCTTTTTTTTCCTTCTTCTTCTGTTTCTTCTGGAAGCTTTTCAGGAGATTGAACATCTTTTTCAGCAGATTTTTTTATTCCCCTTTTCCTTTTTATCCTTTTTATTTTTTTTCTTGTCTTTTCGTAACTTCTTTTTTTTTGCTAGGCTCTCCATTTGGTGATGATTCAAAAGATGCTGATCTTCTTGAAGCTAAAAATAAATTTTAAGTATTATAATGAAAATCTCTATTAATTATATTTGTATGAAATAATATAAATTAATTACTTGAACATGCAGCAGGATTAATTAACGTTTTGTCAGTTGTATCAACATTTTCATTTTCTTTATTAAATTTGTTTGTTAATTTCCCTTTCTTAGAGCTTTCTGTGTTACGATCTGCAAAAATAATAGTATTCATAATAAAAATTTTATCATTACAAATTTATAATTTACTGTAATAACCCATACCTAATATTAAACATTTTATATTATTTGGTATTATACTCTTGGGAGTCTCTGTTATTGTAGGAGTTAAACTCAGACTACTCTTTCTCTCGTTTCTAGTAGGAGTTATCCCTTCATTAGATAATGGAGATCTATAAGTACCAATACTTGTAGGAGTTTCTGTTACTGTAGGAGTTAAACTCAGACTACTCTTTCTCTCGTTTCTAGTAGGAGTTATCTCTTCATTAGATAATGGAGATCTATAATTACCAATACTTGTAGGAGTTTTTGTTACTGTAAGAGTTACACTTAGACTACTCTTCCTTCCAGTAGGAGTAAATATTCCTTGATCAAATAATCAAGATTCATAATTAGCAATCGTTTTGGGAGTCTCCGTTACTGTACGAGTTCCACTCGTATTACTATTCTTTCTAGTAGGACTAATTTTTCTTTGATTAAATATCGGAGATTCGGAAAGGTCATTAGGAGAAATAGAAACTTTTCTTGACAGCTCCATTATTATTTTATCTTTTTTTTTTCAATTCTTCCTTGGCCCGTTGAAGTTCTAAATAAACATTATCTGAGTTGTCCTGTTCATCGATGTCATTATAGTTCAAATCTAGACAATTGGAAGATTTTAATTTTTGATCAATTATTTTTTCATGGTCCTTGCGTTGTGCAGCTTTCATTATTTTCTTAAGGTTCTAAAAATGATAAATGTATTGAGTTTAACAAGATAGAATTACATTATAATAAAACATTAAAATTTAATTTATATAAACCTTATCTTTAGACAAATCCTCTGCTCTTACACTTTTTTTTGGCTTTGCAGCTTTACATTGAGAAAAAAACATAGTTGGCCTTACTACGTTAAGAGGCGGCCGTATAGTTCTGTCCTTGTCTAATCTAAATTTTCTTTATTATTAATAAATTAAATATTTTCATAGAAAAGTAAGACAACCGCCCAATAGAGCAAAAGACAAGCAAACGATTCTTTTTTATGAAAAAATATGAAATTTTGATTATTTTCCGAGTGAAGTCTGAAACGGAAAAACAGTTGAATCAACTCAATCAAGTTCGATTGTTTTTCCGTTTCAGACTTCACTCGAAAAATAATCAAAATTTCATATTTTTTCATAAAAAAGAATCGTTTGCTTGTCTTTTGCTATATTGGGCGGTTGTCTTACTTTTCTAAGAAAATATTTAATTTATTAATAATAAAGAAAATTTAGATTAGACAAGGACAGAATGATACGGCCTCCTCTTAAGACCGATGAGTTTAACCAATGTACTGTTTCTCTCGTTTACTACGGTAACATAGTAAATACAACTAGATTCTCTGGTCGGCATTCAGTAGCACATGATGAATAGATCTTAACCTCAAAATCTATATAATAAATTATATAATTAATTTGCATATTGTTATAATCTACAAACGAAAGTAGATGAAATAAGAATATTTGATTATAATAAAAGCCTAGAAGATTCAAAACGAGACTTTAAAGTCTTAAGAAGGGGCCGAACTATCTGTCTCTGTCTAATAGCGTTTTTCATTATTTATATAAACACTATCCTTTATAACAAGAAAAAAATGGCAGCCCCCGCTAGATATTAGTATAATTAGTAAATTTTGTAATAACAAACAAATTTTTTTACTGCGTAGTTTTTGAATAATTAGAGACCTACCAAAAAATGATAGGTTATATTCTAGATTGCTAGTAGGTCTCTAATTAGTCAAAAACTATGCGGTAAAAAATTTGATTTTTATTACAAAATTTACTTATTATACTAATATCTAGCGGGGGCTGCTATTTTTTTCTTGTTATACCGGATAGTGTTTATATAAATGATGAAAAACGCTATTAGACAAAGACAGATAGTTCGGCCCCTTCTTAAAACTTCGGTTAGTATATCTTGAAAAAAGTAAATAAAATACTAATAAAGACTGTAGAAATTCCTACTACGTTCAATCTAGTAAGTGCTACTAATATAAACGGTTAATTTGACTATATATTAAATACTAGAATAACATGGTTATCGTTACTAGAGAACGCAACAAAGCCAACTATGTTTTTTTTTCAGTGTATGTGGTCTTTTATTTTCTTCCGTGCTGGTAGAAGCATTGTCCATGGCTTCTGTTAAAGCGTCACTGAATCGTTTATTGGCAGGCCTGCAACGTTTAATTGGGTTTTTTAGAAGCTCCAAATCATCTAAAAGGAAAGTTAAAGATGGAAATATAATATTCAAAATGAAAAGAAAAAATAAAAAAATTATGATGAAAACAAATTGAGCGTGCTTACCTCCTATAAGAAATATTTGAGCAGGAACTTTTTTTTTCTCTCCTGTGACTGCATCTAACTTGTTTACAAAATGACAATGATCATAATTAAATTGAATATCGCTTCGAAAATCTACTATATCTGAGGCTTTGATGTACTCGATCCTTTTAGAATTGTTATCGAAAAATCTAACTGCTGCGTATAACTTTTTTCGGCTGAGGTGCCCGTAACCGTGCTCTCATGTATTGAGCACGCTAAATATGTAATAGAATTGATTCCGTCGGAGGACCGCTCCTTGACTATAATCACTCGCTCCCCGACTATAATCACTCGCTCCTTGACTATAATCATTCCTCCTCCGCCATAATCCTCATGAAAAGGTTGAGGAGGCCCGATACCCATTGATTTAAGCTACAGAAAAAGTGCAACAGAAAGAAAAAGGAGGGATAATGCTAGAATTTCCCCTCTGCGCAGATACAAAAGCGCCCACATACACTAATAAGTACAACGACAATATAGAGAAAAACAAAGCTTTCATTCACACCAACTATTGAGTCATGCATTTTTGAAAACAAATGCATGTATTGACGTGCCTATAACATCAGCAGTAAGAACAGAAATCATTCGCTGTTAGTACTGGCTGTTCTACACATGAAAATGGATTTTTCAAATATGTTCACGTTATTAGATAAAAATAAAAATTATATAAGTGATATTGAAAGTGATAATAATTGTGATGATAAAATATATCACAAAAAGTGTCAAAAAATACAACTGATTCTTCAACAAATAAAATACAAAAAGAAAAACCACTTTATATTTTTAACAATTGTAATATTAATATAATTAATCAATGATTTTTAAGTAATAATTTTTGTAATTTTTAATAGTTCAAAGTAATTAATAATTTTTTAAGTTTATGAAATAATGTACAAAAATTAATAAAATAAAATGAAATTTCTTATACGATGAAAGCCCGGATACGGACACCAGAGCCGAAAAATTGTTTATGCACCATGGCCAAGAGTCACTTGATATGTCTCGGATTATTTGTAGTGAGAGGGGAATAGAATAGTCTCGGCCGCTGACGCGGCCTCGACTTTTCTATCCCCCTCTCCCTACAAATACCCCTCGACATAATCAAGTGACTCCCGCCCAAGGTGCTTATATAACTATTATCATTGGATGCAATACTACTATCCGTCATTATATCTATTAAAAAAAGAGATATTTCAAGTTCATTATAAAAAAAATACTCTTTATTAAAAAATTATTTTTCAATTTATTAAGATTTTAGAATGAAGTTTTTAAATTTCCTCTAGATTCCCTTTTAACATTTTGCGATTACAACCTTTATTTCTAAAATATGGAGGATATTTAACAACAGCCAAACTAATAATCAATACTTCAGAATTTCGAAACATCATTACCTTCTCATATATATTGCGCTTATTATTATTATAATAAAGGTTTAATTTTAAAGTAAAAGTACCTTATTTACATCAAAGTCAGCGAAAAAAAAATATCCAATGTATCCCCTAAAGGTATTAATATTACTTATATTTTATTTCTATTTTGTTTTTACTTTCAATAAAAAAATATATATCGTTTTGCACAATTCAATATTATAATATATATAAAACTTTACTTACTTTTACGATAAGTCCACTAATAAAACATCAACAATCTTTTGTACCTTTTGAATTTATCTTTTCTTAGACAATATAACGTTAACGGTGTATAATTGTTTACGAAATTATACAAATTACGAATCATAGCACGTGACTGGTTGCTATAGGCAACTGTTAAGTTTAGTATTTCCACGGTTCTGAATATGTCCGTTTTTATAAAATATACTACATAGCCCGTAAAACTTTACTGTATATAAAAAAATCATTTTAAGGAATTAGCAATAAAAAAACGTTTTATAAAATCTACGCGTATATCATGCGCATATGAAATTTAAAAGAGAAGAATTAAAAGAAGAAACGTTTTTCTATCATCTACTGCGTATGTAATTCAAAAATATAGGTCAAGTTTTTTCAGCTTATGTGTATACATTACTGAGGTACTGTTAACAAAGATACGTACTGTTGTTGCAAAAAGTATTGCGATTATATTGCAACTGTTTAAACAACGACTATCGAACAAACGTAATGTCTAATAGAAATCAACTAATTTCAAGAACTACCAAATGGAGACGTCGACAAAAACAGAAACAAAATTTTAACGACGACGATGCTGAACAATTTTATCGTGTAAGTTTTATGTTGCTTATCATTTAGCATTGAGAAATGTATGCAGTCTTAAATGTTATTTTTTATACACCTTTTTTACATGAAAATGAATTTAGTTTCTTACATGCTATGCAATGCAATTAGGTTTTGAAAAATACTTTTATAGTTTGCACATGTAAACAATGAATAAAGTATTTTTCACTTTTTAATTAAATTATGTAGCGTGCAAGTTGTGAAATTGATTTTATATAAGAAATACACAGGTATTAGATAATAACAGTATTTTTTATTACTTAATTTGATAGTAAAAAGTTGAAATAATTTCATTGTTTTATAGAAATGAAAAAATTTTTTCAAAAATTAATAAAATATGAGAATATACGTATTTATGAACACCTGTGAAAGAAGAGGTTATAGTGATTTTAATTATTATTTTTTAACATAAAATATGTTAATAATTTTGTATGTTATTAGTAATATGAGTCGCATAATTTCATTATATTGATTTAATTACAAGTTATCGAAATAGTCAATAATACTCTCCTCATCTCTAAAATGTTTTTTATTAAATGTTTTTTATTCAGGACTTTGATGCTTTAGTTGCCTCTGCAGAGCTATATTCAAGTACTACAAATTCTGATACAGCCTTATCTGGGAATGAAAGCGATTCTACAAATATTTCGGATCAATCAACGTTAAGTAATCATGAAGCTGCAACTGTACAATCAACATATGGAACCTATAGCGAATCGAATATAAGCAATGAACCTCTATTTTCTCCTCGATCCGTGGAAAATGAACAAGCAAACAATATGCAGCACAATTCATCATCAGATCAGGTATACTGTTGTTTGTATATATAATATTTTCATCAAATGCTCTAGTACAATACGAAATATTATTTTCATTTGGTTTTTTTTTCAATTGAATGTATTATATATATATATTTTTATAACTTTGGTAATAATATAAAATAAATAAATAAAAGAATGACTATCAACCTTACTTTTAGCAAATGCAACCTAAAACTATATATCTTGTACTTACATATACTATTTTAACTTTTTTACTATTTTACTTTTTTTTATATACACATTTCAACAGGTTTTCATGTATAAAGTATTGATGTTTAAGTGAATACAATGTTTAAAATAATGCAGTTACATTTTTGTAATTAAAGGTTACCTAAGAATACAATATGAAGGTAATCATCGATCACATACTTATGAAAAATTATTTTAATTTACTTATATGAGTTTTTTGTACTGACAGCTTTAAATGGTTACTTTTTAAGACATTTAGTTTTTATTTGAATTAATTTCATAATTGTTGATTTATAATACATCTATTAATTTTTATAATATTTATTATTCCTACATTGTACACAGAAATAATTTTTCTAAATTTTTTAAATTTTTGTACTACTTTAATGCTCTCATCTCATGCAGCTATTTTATTAATTTTATTTTTATTTTGTTTAGTGTCATCTAATTATTTTAAACAGTTTCAATATATCCATAGTATATTTTCTTTTTGTTTTTTTATTTATTTATTAATGTATAAATAAGTTTCATTTGTCATGTATTTTTATTTAAAATAGTCATGCAAAAAATGTTTTAAATCTTATGTTTGTCACCCTCATCTTTAGGTAGGGTGCTAATTTACCTATGATTTGATATATTTTTTATTTTTTCTTCTTAGGTGAAAAATATATTAATATAAATTTTTTTAATATTGTTGTTCTTGATATGTATTGTCTATACATTTTTAGTTTTATTATGTTAAATTGGTAATATTTTCTTATTGAAAGATACGCTTAATCATCTTCGAAAAATTTTAAAAAAGCTTGTTCTTTATTAAATCAGATTTGTTAACAAAAATTACATATTTTTCTGTGATTAAAATATTTAATTTTCATAATTTAATTTATGTCATAAATGTTGTTGAACGTTAATGTCTTACCTTGAAAAAATTTCATGTTTGTAATCCAATTGATTTCATTTTCAATGTTGTTAACAATAGTATTATTCATTTCAAGTGTTTTTTTTTGTAGAAAAGGTTGATTTTTTTACATTATTTTATAATTATTTACAAACATGTGTTTATTAACTTTGTAAAATTATTATCTAACTTCTAATTAATAAAGAAAAATTTTATTTTATTTTCTCGATTTTCTCTTTTTTCATCATTATTATACAATATTTTTATTACTATTCTTCCCTTTCTTAAATATATTGTTTTTAAAACTAAAAGTAGTTACTATTATCAGAACTGTAACAAAAACACTAAATAAAGCAGATATCTTTAGATGTCTCAATATTCACTTTTCGTTTGTATTTTCGGATTTTCGTATATTTTTTACTTATTTCAGCTATTTATTTTTCTTTTACAAATAAAAAAAATAATTTTTTTGAACAACAAATTCAAGTATAATTTTTAACACTTTTTTATAATTTTTACATTTTATTTAATTTTTTGTTGTACTTTTAGCAACAACCTACTTTTTATTGAACATCTTTTTAATGTAAAACGAATATTATATCCACATATATCGTTCTCAAAAACATCATCAGGTATATTTGATTATGAATGAAAAATTCTCAAAAGATACAATAATATATTCAGCCAAAAATAAAATAAGTATTAAATAAGTATCTTTCATTTAAACTGAGACCACTTTCTGCTTTGTATAGTATACTATGCAAAGTTGATAAATTAGAAGTTTGTGTTACAACAAAATAATTTTAATAAATTGAAATAAATATCATTAAAAGGATTATTAAATCTCATAGATTATTAATAATGTATTACAATATTAGTTGCTACATAACAAACCAAAATTGTAAAGAATTACTTTTTTATTATTGATACAAAGTATTAAAAAAAAATTTACTGCTTTTCTTAGATTGAAACTTTAGACCCATAAAATTGGATCCGAATGCAAAACCTTTATTCCATGTTGCAAGCTGGTTTATTTTAAATAGTTAAAAAAATTTTCTTTGTTACAGGATTTCCATATGCAACCGAACGAACAATCATCTAACGAAAGCGTTCAGTCAAATGAAGATCTTTTAAAACATTTAATTTAATAAACTTGATATTTTAATAATTAATAACTAACTCTAATGTGTTTTTTTTATTATTATAACTCGAAATTTATAACAGATACTACAAATAAAAAAAATTACATACGTACGACTTCGCGACGTTAAAAGCCAAACAGCAAAACGCTAAGTCAGCGTTTCACTGACCCAGATTCATAAAGTAACTTGAATAAAAATTCTTTTGGCGGAATTTATATTAAACTTTAATAAAATATAACCTTTATGACAACCAAATAAAAAAATTACAACATAATAATTAATATAAAATTAAAGTTTAATACAGATAAAGCGAGCAAATAATTATATTATATTACAACAGTTATTATTCGACACATATTATTATATTGCGTTATATGATTATATACATATAATATAACATATTATTATCAAGTCAATCTCTGTGGTAACAAAAATTTTAAATATCAAATAAAAATTTAATTTTTTTTTGCATCTTATCTTAAGATATCTAATAATATACAATAATCAAAATTTTCATCATGACAAATAAGCAAGAGATAATGGAAATTCAAGCCTCTGGAGAAAGATATTTAATCATTTCAATTAACTACTTCCAAAATCTATGAATGGGAAAATAGGGTAAAAGAATCAACGAAATGCATGAATAGAAATTATTCAGAATCGAAACATGGCCTATTACCAAGATTTGAATAACATCAATTTTCCGTACACTATCTCGGACTCACAAAGGCCGTACCCATTCGGACATCAACAATTTCTATCACCTCAACCTTGTTTCTATCCTCCTAGGTTTCCTTATTACCCTCCTTATCCAATTTATCCTCCTTATCCAATTTATCCTCCTTATCCAATAAGTCCTAAAATTCTATCCGAAGTATCGAATACCTATCAATCACAAACTTACGACTCTGAAGATTTACGTACAACCCAACAATCGTACCATCACGAGAGTAACCTAAGTTATAAATGCTCGCAAAGAGAACGTATCGATGAAAAATATCTAATCGATTCAACGAACAAAAGTTCTATGTACGGAAACAAAAGCGCACACCGTGTACAGAAATCTATACGTCCTGTAATATGTTTAAAAGTCTCAGCTCCAAAAAACGAAGAAGGAACCTTCGCACTATACTCGGCTGCTAGTATCAACGCCGTAAAAGGTAGTGCTCTTAAGGATAACATTATCATCAACTCCAAAAAGGCAACAACAGTATCAGATATATCTTCAACACCTATAGAAACACTAGGCACTGTAGAATTAGAAATACTCGGATTTATCCATGTATTTCACGTCTTACCACCTACAACATCATTCTTACAACATGCCATACTGGGCTTACCATATTTCGAAAAGGAACGTCCCGCGATTTGCTACAGATCTAGAACTCTCATAATAAATAGCAGTCCGATTGATCCAATACCTTTCCTCGAAGGAACCCAATTACAGTTTGATAACAAGCGCATGGGAGAATTTAAAAACCGAAATTCTTGTGTAACACAAACTGACACTGATACCAAACGAAGAAAGGTAAAGATAATGAAACCATAAATAAATTTTACGCACGAATCCCAATTGAATTATGAAGACATAGAAACTTTCTGCAATTGCTCTAATTCAAAAGAACAGAAAGCCCTGACATATTATTCAGAAAAACTAAAGAATTATAAGGTAATCAACAAAAAATCAGCTAATTTATTAAACGATACATTTATAGTAAGATCTGCACAAGAATCTCAGATACAATATGAAACAACGGAAATATTTTATGTATCTGATCGTGATTTTGAACGTATAGAAAACATTACTGAAACAGAAGATCTGAAGAGCGCAGAAGTACATTACGTGAATGTTGTCGATAATACTACTATTCAATTCATGCAACCTCAAACATTAGAAAAATTAAAAATTTCAACTAATTCAAACGTTAGCGCATGCTTAAAAGTTGGCCTGAAAACTCATAATAAATTAAAAAAATTTTTTAAATATAAAGATGTCAACCAAAAATTTCCGACCAGAATTATAAAATCTTTTACTATTAAAAGAATAATTAAAACTAAAAATAACCCTAATAAAATTAAAATTATATCAAAAAACGTTCATAAGCGCAATATAATTAATTGTCGGTTAAATTTACTAAAATTAAAGAGTTTACTTAAGAACCGAAGAACTAATTACGTGAGTTCAAAACCAGTCTATAAGGAAAAATGTACCAGGTCCGGTCAAGCCGAACCCACGGCCTCTGAAAGACTATCAGACTCCTTGGAAACATCAAACTTAGGCCACGAAATATCAAAATTTTCTTATGTGAGTCAAAAAAATGGTTTTAAAACCTATTTAGAATTTTACCGAAAACCTGAGGGGGAAGGTGTGACATCCCATGGAACTAAACCCTTATAAATTGTTAAATGAATTAACAATTAATCTATTTTTTTTATTACATTCATTACATATATGGAAAAGTAGTTCCATGCGATGTCCCGAGTCAGCATTCTTAAAAATTGCGAAAACTTCAAATGTTAAGAGGAGACGGAGAAGAAAGTACAAGAATGCATTGGTAAGCAAGCCAATGAACTCTAAAACAATCGAATGATTTTCTGTTCTGAAAATTTCAGCTGCATGTCAGGTTTTGATTGGATTTTCCATCTCTCGATCGCCCGGCGCAAGGCAATAAAAACAGCCCCCTACGTCACTCTTGGCCTTTTGTCATAATACGATAGCAACCGCCAAGGTCGGCTCTGCTGGTTCACTGAGATAAAGTCAGTGTTAATTTTAAATCAGTTTATTTATCATAAAATTCATTAGGAAGTAGCTTAGAAACCTACTTCGCTAATAGCAAAAATTATAATATAGAAAAATATAAATTTACAACTTTTGTATAAATAGATTAGAAACCTATTTATATAAATAAATATTTAGTGAAAAAGACAAGCAAGTGCAAGTGACTACATAAACAAATAAATTAGCTGAGTGCTAGACGACCGAGAGTTGAAGAATCTAACCTAATCTGGCCACGGATAACTTAACCATGTAGGAATAAGTTAATTTAAGCGGAGATTAAAGGACGGAACTTCAAGGGATACATTTATATATCTACTCCTTCTCTTCTTGGAATATTTAATCGTAAGAAAAATTATTATATATAATAAATAACATGTGTATTAATTATTAAATAAAAATAAAAGAAAACACAACAAGAGGAATTTATTTAAGTAATTAAAACTTGATATTAACTTTTATAAAAATTTGATTATTCTAAAAACTAAATTAGAATTTAATTTTAATAAATATTTAATTAAAAGGTGACAGGTAAGTCCTGGGACTACAAACTGGTTCCCAATAGAAAGAAATTTATTTCTTTTTGTGAACTCAACGACCGAACCAAATCCGGTCGTAACATACTCACAATGAATACGTACTTTGTAACATAGTTAATGTGGAAAATATTTTTAATGATTTTCCAATTAACCCGTTTTTGCCTGAAATGCCAAAAAATTTTTCCTATTTTGACCGTAATGATTTTTATAGTGAAACGTTATAAAATCCTTTCTAATCGGGTACCCTATTGTTTTCAAGGGTGCTCTTTCGAAATCCGTCATTATTTTTTTATTTTGATCGGTCCTTTTTTCAAAATGGCGGATTCATTAATAAAAAATGGAAAATTTTTTACTTTTTTTCAAAATAATCTGTTTTTTTTAATATGAAATCACTATTAGATCTTGGACTAAACTATGAATTTTGTGGCATACAGGTGTCTAGTTTAAGATGTCATAGGTTAGATTTGAAAATTCAACATGGCGGTCACCAAAATGGCGGCTTTAAATTTAAAAACCGGTGCAAAACTTCAGGAATTTTTTACTAGAATATGACAAAGTTTTAGAAAAAATTTTATGGAACAAAAAATGCTTAGAATCGTTCAAGGAATACTTTTGATTTTTTTCAGAATTTTTGGAGTCATTTTTGAATTTTTCAAAAAACTGGCTATTTTGAAAAATCCTGAAATGACTCCGAAAATTCTGAAAAAATTAAGACGTATTCTTTGAACGATTTTAAACACTTTTTTTGAATAAAATTTTTTCTAAAACTTCGCTATATTCGAATAAAAAATTCATAAGTCTCTGCAAAATTTATAGTATAATATCTTGATCTAGATGCTGCAAAATTCATAGTTGCAACTGAAATTTTGAAGTGCACAATATTACCCGAGGGTTTTGAAAGTCAGTAAAATATTTTCAAAAAAAAATTATTCTTAGTTTGAAACCGTCTATCAGCCGCCAAAAATTTTGGACGTTGCCCAACTCTCACCAACGTGGAGGTTAACGGTAAAGAGAGTCTTTCTTAGTTTTTTTTTTACTTTTTTTCTACTTTTTTTTTTTTTCATTTTTTTTATCTTATTATTTTTTTTTTTTAATTTTTAATATTTTTTTTTTATTTTTTCTTAACTTTATTTATACAAACAGAATTTTAATTTTATGTATTTATTTTCTATTTCAGTTTTTTCAAATTTTATGTTTATTAGTTTGTATCGGAATGTTGTTTTGTATAACAGGCCTGACAAAAAAAATGTTTACAGGCAGGACAATATTTAGTGGTGCGTATTCGGCATCCTTTAGCCGAGCAATAATCTCTTGGTTTGGTAACACTATCGTGAGAAGACATTTCGCCTATTTTATATTTTTTTAAATACTCTTTACTAATACAAAGAGCAAAGTCTTTCGTGGATTTTTTTTTTCTTGACATACTAAGTTGAATAACACAGTAGCATTAGTTAAAGCTGCTTGTATAATTTGAATAAACATAACCCAAGTCCATTTCTCAGACCTGATGAAAGGTAAAACTCGATTACATCTGTAATCGTGGAGGTAAACACCTCCCATATATTTATCATAAATTTTGAAGACATGAGGAAAATTGACTGGAACTTTTTGATTAGCAGATTTGTTGAATCGTTCTCTAGGTGTAAGTGGTGTTACACCAGTTGCTGTTGAAAGTAAAGATACATGCTTCAAATCCATGGCACTAATATAGTTTATGCCTGAATTTTTTTCCGAATGTACTTTATATGTTCCTTTTGCAGTATTTTTTTCAAAAGTATGTTTTATGGTTTTCGGAACTCTGTCTTGCCGCAACGTTCCAGTGCAACGTAAGCCAATTTTTTTTTAAATGAAGCACTAAATCTTGACTCATGAAATAATTGTCCATATGTAAATGAGATTTAGACAGCTTTTTTTTGTGGTTGTTAATAAGAGACTTTGTAACATTTTTAAAACCACTTTTGATCCTATTGCGCACGAACTAAGTTTATCATCACCACCAGCACTGTTTTTACCGCAATATATGTCTAAATCAAGGATATACCCAAATGACGTACAGATAGCCCAAACTTTTAACCCAAATCTAATTGGTTTTACTCTAATAAATTGTTTCAAGGATGTACGACCAAAAAATTTGACCATCATTTCATCGACAGAGAGAGCTGTTGTAAAAAATCCAAATTGAAGAATATTTTCTCTAAATATATTTATAATTTTTCGTACTTTCCAAGCCCGATCTTGATCGTTTCTATCACTTTTTTTAGAGTATTTTATCTTTGATTTGATGGACTCAAATTTATCGCGACTCATTGCAGAATTTACACTTTTACAACCGAGTTCTGGGTCTTTGGACCAGTAATCTCTTGTTGTTGTTCGAATATTATAAGAAGATAGCAAAAGAATCCCTACAAATGTGTCAAGTTCACTAAAAGTTAAATTCAGTCCATTTTCTTTAGTTGAGCTAATTATGTAATTTTTTATTGATTTAGAAAAAAAGCTCAAATAATTCAGTCGGCGTACTATTTGAAATTTGTCTCTTTACTTTATCTGTAAGTAATATTTCATCATCTACATTTTCAGAATAGATCTTTTCACAGTTATTCCATTCATATGTATAATCGGGTTCTAGTTTTTTTTGATTGTCCGAGTAATTGTTATATATTTTTTGATAAGAAGTGTTAGAATCAAAAAAACTAGTAGATGTGAGGTCATCTGCATCTTCATCAGAATCTGAATCAAATACGCCTGAATCATCAGGATCAGGTAAATGTACAATACCATCGTATTCGTCATGATCAGACATAATTTCTACCTCTACATTGCGTCGAGATCTCTTTGTTTTGATATTACTAATAAATTCTGCAGATTTCCTTCGTGACATTATAATTTTGATTCGCAATTATTTTTTTAGATGAATTTTTGAAAAATTGAATATTTAGATATAACAAAGATGAAATTAAAATCACAGATGTATGAAGTCTCAGTAAACGTGGGAATTCAAAATTTAACCAAATTATAGATGAGGCAATATTTTCAAACTCAAAATTTCGAAACAGTAACAACATTCAACAAGAAATTACAAATATGCTTTATAATCAATTGCTTTCAAAATAAATATTTTAACGAAAATTCTAAGATTTAGTTTTGAAATTTTTCATTCGATAAAGAAATACGCAGTGGGCAATGTAAAAATATTTTTTTTTGAAAAAATTTTACTGACTTTCAAAACCCTTGGGTAATATTGTGCACTTCAAAATTTCAGTTGCAACTATGAATTTTGCAACATCTAGATCAAGATATTATAGTATAAATTTTGCAGAGACTAAAAATAGCCAGTTTTTAGAAAAATTCAAAAATGACTCCAAAAATTCTGAAAAAAATCAGAAGTATTCCTTGAACGATTCTAAGCATTTTTTGTTCCATAAAATTTCTTCTAAAACTTTGTCATATTCTAGTAAAAAATTCCTGAAGTTTTGCACCGGTTTTTAAATTTAAAGCCGCCATTTTGGTAACCGCCATGTTGAATTTTCAAATCTAACCTATGACATCTTAAACTAGACACCTGTATGCCACAAAATTCATAGTTCAGTCCAAGATCTAATAGTGATTTCATATTAAAAAAAACGGATTATTTTAAAAATAAGTAAAAAATTTTCCATTTTTTATTAATGAATCCGCCATTTTGAAAAAAGGACCGATCAAAATAAAAAAATAATGACGGATTTCGAAAGAGCACCCTTGAAAACAATAGGGTACCCGATTAGAAAGGATTTTATAACGTTTCACTATAAAAATCATCACGGTCAAAATAGGAAAAATTTTTTGGCATTTCAGGCAAAAACGGGTTAAAAAGATTTTAAATATTTCCCATGATGTTATTAGTCTAAGAACTGAAAACATTTCAAAAATTTCTGTATTTGTAACGTCTGAGTCTAATCAATATATATGCGCTGTACCAAACCTATATCATTATTAATAATATTTGCTTTTCTTTACTTGTAAAGCTCATTATGAGCTTAACTAATTAATTTTGTATCGGTTTATCTGTATTATTAGATAAATATGTAAATAAATTTGTAAATAAAGTATCAAACATATTATTTACTAAATGATAATTTTACTTGAATCATTATATATATTTCATATTTTTACTATTATATTTAATTTAAATTCCGAACCAAGTTACGTACAATCATACGTGAGAAATCATGTTAATATAGTATGTAAAAAAATCACTAAAAAATTAATAATCACCTAAATAATTATCTTTCATAATCACGTGCAAAAATTATCTGAAAAAGTTACCTAAAAAAATCACCTAAAAAAATTACCTAAAAAAATCACATAAAAGAATCACATAAAAAAATCACTTAAAAAAATCACATAAAAAAATTACCTAAAAAAATCATGTGACAAATTAAAACAAAAATCATGTAAAAATTTTAGGTGAAAATTTCACATAAAAAAATCACATGATTTTTTTCAATAGGGGTTACTCTTATTCAATATTTACGAGTGATTTGTGAAACTTTTAAGTAAAATCTGCTAAAAAAATTAAATTCAGTAAATAACATTTTTTTAAATACAACATTATAAGATTTATAATGAAAAATATTTATATTTATTTTTTGTAAGTATTTGATGGTGCTTCTCTTCTTTCACTTTATTTTTGATAAGATTTAGCCAAAGCTAATTTTTTTCTCTTTTTTTTGATAAAGTTTAACCAAAGACTTTATTATTTTGCTATGAATTAATATAAACTTTGGTTGAACCTTATCAGAAAAAACAAAAGAGAAAAAATAAAAGCCTTGGATGAACCACCACTTACACAACCACTTACAAACAATATAGATATTTTTCATATTAAAACACTAATTGATGTAACTAAATAAAATATTATTAGTTAACTTAATATATTCAACAAATAATGCTCAAAATTATCAAAAATCAGTAGAAAAAATTAAATAAAAGCAACAATACATAAATAATAAATAAAAAGTATTACAAGGAGGTGGTTAATTCTGCAGGAATATTGATTTTATTACATTAAAGATTAATAGATTTCTGTTGCAAATTATAATAAAGTATAAGTTAACTTTAACCAATATTTATATTTATTGTAATTGTAATTAAATATGATTGTAAGTTTAATTAAAGTTTTAGTAGTAAACGTTCATCATATTTAAAAAAACTTAGATTAAGTTTATTCAAATTTATGGTTACGCCATGCGTAGGAGTAATATGCGAATTATATAAGACGAAATTCGATACTTAATACATTTTTTAATGTGGTGAACGTTTATTAAAGTAATCTTTAACTTTGTATTTAAGTAACGCTGAAATAACTATAATTATTGGTTGAAATTAATCAATATTTGACTATCATGCTGTCATAAATTAATGAACTTGAGATGAAATAAAAACAAATATTTTATACTAATCTTACTAAATTTTGTTTAAAGTCTGTGTAAGTATTAATAAATTTTTATAAATAATTATGGAAATTTGTTAAAGCTCACACAGACATTTAAAAAAGTTTTGTAAAATTAGTATAAAATTTTTGTTTTTATTTCATCTAAAAATCATAAATTCATGATAAAATATTAATTAATTTCAACCAATATTTAAATTTATTTAATCATCACTGAATACGAAGTTATAGATTACTGTAATGAACGTTTACCATATTTAAAAATGTGTTGAGTATTAAATATTGTCTGATATAATTTGCATATTACTCCTAAGCAAAACATAACTAAAAATTTATATGCACTGAATATAAATTTTTTAAATAGGGTTAAAGTTTACTATCGAAACATTAATTAAACTTATTGTCAGATTTGGTTTCAATATTACTTTAAACAGAAATTTATTAATCTCAAATATGATAAAAATCGATATCCTTGCAGAATTAAGCACCTGTATAAAATCTTTCTTATTCTAAACGCTTCGTTGCTTTCATTTATTTTTTATGAATGCTTTGTGATATTTTTAAGTATAATCTGTTAATAAAATTAAGTTTACTTAATAACATTTTTTTTAATGAGAACATTAAAAATTTTAGAATAAAAAATCTTTTCTAACAAAAAATTCATTTTTCTGCAAAATCTAATAATTGCAGTAAAAAATAAGACGAAAGCCCCATCTCGTATAATATAAAGCAATATTTTCTTTAATGAGAAAAAATTATTTTTATCGCTTCGTTTTTAGAAAAACTGAAAAACTGAATTGCCTATCCTAACCTCTATTTTTTAAGTTTTTCAAGGTTTTCTTCAAAATTAATCGATAAAAATAATTTTTCCTTATCAAAGAAAATATTGCTTTTTATGATACAAGATGAGGCTATCTCCTTATTTTTTGCCACAATTATTAATTTTTGTAAAAAAAATCAATTCTTTGATTAGAAAAGAACAGATATACTCGACCTCCTCTTAATGAACGTTCAACATACTTAAGGTAGTTCTATTAGTTTTTCACTTTTCTATAGAATTTTTTGAAATTGAAATATGTTGTAAATTAAGATTTACGCTTTACGATGGTATTTTGATTTAGGTGGATATTCACCTTCATCTTTTAGATATTTTAGTTTAAACTTTGCTGAATTTAACATGAAAGTATATGGGCGAAGCGCTTGAAACGTAACATTTTATAAGATTGTGTAAAAAGTTTTCTATAGATTTCAAAGAAATTAAAATATATTATACTTCAGATCTCAAGGATTAAAATGGTACCTTGTAGATAATAGCAATCAACCCTCAATTCCGAAATAAAAGAAAAATAATGTCCTTACTCTATATTAATTTACACGTAAACATGCTGTCTTACGACTCGCATTGTGTATACTTACAGAATCTGCGCACAAACATGTTTTTGAATTATTGTGCTAACACAGAACTCAACCAATTTCTCTTTCGTATAGTGTGAATTTGTAAGAAACATATTACTTCACAATGAGAACCACTGGACCAATAGAACTACCTTAAAGATGTATCAATTATCGAATATTGTCTGATATGATTCGCATATTACTTCTAAGTATAACGTAACTATGAATTCAAATAAACTTAATATAAATTTTTTTAAATATGGCGAACGTTCACTACTTTAACTTCAATTGAATTTATAATCAGATTTCTTTACAATAAATATATATATTGGTCAAACTTAACCTATTCTTGATTATCATATTGAACAGAAATCTATTAACCTTCGATGTGATCAAAATAAATATTTCTGCAAAAGTAAGCATCTCCTTAATATCTTTGATGTTTGTTATAATTTTTTCTTTCCTCTTATTTATGTTTTACGAGTAAAATGTATATTACTTAATGATTTTCTCTTAAATTTCGTTCTTCTGAGATACAAATAGAGCATCAAAAAATTGTATTTATTTCAACATATAAAATAATTCTTTTGTGTAGATATTTTGTAGATTACCTCTTGCTTTATATTTTAATTTTGATAATGTTCAGCCAAAGCTTATATTATTTTTATATTTAAAGGAAATTCATAAAGTTCACATAGACTTATAAAAAATTAGGTAAAATTCTTACAAGTATAGATTTTTATTTCCTCTAAAATAAATAGATTTCTGTTCAAAATGATAATATACTGCAGGTTAAGTTTTATCATTATTTATAATAAAATTTTTGTCTTGAAATTTCATTTCTCTTCATAGCTCAAAGTTTTGAAGTAAGTATATCTTTGAATTTATAAAATTTGCAGATAACTTAAATTATGATGTAGTGATTCTGGTTGAATAGCGAAAGATTTTAATATGTCGAGACGTAAAGTGATTTTGGATGAGTACTCTCGATCTAGAAAATTTGCAGTATTATCATCACTTCGCCAGCTAATGATGATACCGATGATAGCGATAATTCTTTAAATGCTAGCAGCGACGATGAAAATTGCTCAGATGGTATTAAAAAAAGTTTATTTTTAATGTAATTTCTATTTATTTGTTTTTTATATTATTTACTTAATTTAAAAAAATGTTATAGTGTTAATTTTATGATTTCTATGCAAATAAAAATTTTACGATTACCAATTTCATTAATGGTGTTTAACCCTATTGGTCACTTGGAGCGTGACAAAGCCGAAGCCATTTTCCTTATGAAATATGAAGCATTAAATTTAATAAATTAGGACTTTAACTGACATCTACTAATAATGTGAATAAATCTACTTTAAAGATAACTAGATATTATTCAGATTGGTCTCTTACAAGGAGAGTGTTTCTATTTCAGGTCATGGATTTGGCTCAAATTTTAAAAAATCTTTCTGGACGCAGAAATATCAAAAAAGTCAAATTTTAGGACACAATGCTCAATATTTCCCTATTTACAGGAAATTAAAAAAAGTCATTGAAGAAGTTACTACATTTTCTAATGCTTATAGTTTTTCAGAATTGATAGCTGAAAGCTTAAACCTTTCAAAAGGATTTGAGCTCTGCTTTCATTAAAAAAAAGAGTTTAGAGAATTAGGAGGTCCTAACCATTCAATGCTCGATATAGGGTGACACTGCGGTCAGGTGAGAGAAATATATATAATATTTTTCATACAGTGATTTACATTTTACCGAAACCATAATATACTTATAATGTTGTCAAAGACACTAGGCATACATATGCAGAATAATTATTGATACCAATCTTGTTTGAAAAGTCCAAGATATTGTTATGAACCGAAGAATGCAGTGCGAAGTAGAGCCGATGTAAACATATGGGTATTTTCCCTAAGTGCAACAGAGAAAGTAATATTAAAGAACGACAAAACACATGCTCACGCCTACTCTACTTCGCACTGCATTTTTCGTTTTATAACAATATCTTGGACTTTTCAAGCAAGATTATTATCAATTATTATTCTACATATATGTCTAGTGCCTTTGACAACATTAGAAGTATATTACTGACTCGATAAATTGTAAATCACTGTAAAAAAAATATTTTATACTTTTCTCTCATCGGACCGCAGCGCCACCAAACGGCAAATGGTTTTTATCGCCTCTTAAGCTTCTAGGTATTAATTCACTGAAATAAATCCGTATCACGCGCTACAAAGTTTATCGCAGCCAGAAGCACGGCGAACTACCGCAACGGGTGATTAGAAAAATCGCGGTTTAAGAGTGCGAAACAATGTTACAGCCATCGTTGCCCGTATCTCTGGCTGTGATCATTGCCCATGCCTCTGGCTGCGATCATTGCCCATGCTTCTGGCTGCGATCATTGTCTATGCATCTGGCTGCAATGAACTTCGTAGCGCGTGATACGGGGTTTTCAGTGTGGTAAAGAAATATAAACGTTTAAAAATCTAGTAATTTTTTTAATGACTTTCTTCGATTTCCTGTAATTAGGGAAATATTGAGCATTATAGTCTAAAATTTTGATTTCCTTTATATTTCTATTCCTATTGGAAAGCTTCAGAAATGCAAACATTTTTATTGATTTACAGCTTACCAATTTTGGAGGTTTTCATAAAAAAACGTTTTTTCGATCA
Source organism: Anastatus disparis (assembly GCA_017163975.1). Classification (NCBI taxonomy): domain Eukaryota; kingdom Metazoa; phylum Arthropoda; class Insecta; order Hymenoptera; family Eupelmidae; genus Anastatus; species Anastatus disparis. The sequence goes on from JAFFSR010000252.1 coordinate 1,104,707, forward strand.
TCATGTTTTATCAGTATATGGAATTACTTTACTTGATTCATATAATATAAGTGAAGTCGAGATCGAATGTGCAAATCGTCTTTTGACAGAATATGTTTCTAGGTTTGAGTATCTATATGGACAAAAATATATGACTTGTAATGTCCATTTATTGCTGAATTTGTCAAATGATGTGAAAAAATTTGGCCCGTTACATGTGATGTCATGTTTTCTGTTTGAAAATTTTAACAGAATATTAAAAAATTATGTTCACGGATCGAAGAACCCAGAATTGTAAATATATTCAGCAGTAAATATGTTTTTATCTTTAAACAAAGGTAAAGATAAGTTGATTGCAAATGATAGTTTCGTTTACGATTTTTGTAAAAATATTGAAAAGTCTGGTACGCACAAAAGTAAAATGAAAAAAATTGAAGACGATACTTTTGCGGTAGGCATGATTAGTAATGTAATTCCTGATTATGTATATAATGTTTTTGAATTTAATAATTAAATAATAAATGAGACAAAATGTTATGTTTTTTCAAGACTTTTAAAAAAATTGTATATATTATGAATCAAATACTTACGCCATGAAGGAAAAAACTAATTCTTCGTGTTTAAAGTTTGTACATAATGATTGCATTGTCGTAGGTATTATTCAAACCTTTGTAACATTGTGTGTATGTCTGTGCATGCTGCCATGTGAAAATTGTGACATGAAATGCAAAGATTATGCTATTGTAGCAGAATGCTTAATAGAAAATATTTTTAGATGTGACATAACAGGTGATTTTGTTCCCTCAATTTATTTATGTAAGAAAACTGAGAATTTGCGATTAATTGTTGTGAATGATATTTTAAATGTATGTTTTTACGTGTGTAGATGAAAAAGTATTTGTTGTTGAATCAATTCAAAATTATAATTAAAAAAATGTAATATTATATATAAATATACCAGTTTTAAAAAACTAAAAATCATTGTCTATTTTGACTATTAAATAACAAATATATACTAAAAAATTCAGTTGAATATTATCTATACAATTTATAATAGTACATTATGCAACGAGAAAGTAAAGTTGTATTTTTCTCCTGATGATGGAAGAGAAGGAGCCGAGAGAGAAAGACTTTGTACCGACTTGCATACAGTGTTTTATTATCACCTCTACCTTGGCCAGTTAATTAACATAGAAAAATTTTACAGTTTGTTTAGATGGGAAATCTACCTGGATTAGATAGTGGGTAATATACCTAGATACGACCGCGGATAATCCAGCTGGATATTTGGATGGGTTATCCACCTAGATTTTCTAGTTGGATATTTGGATGTGAAATCTACCCAGATTAGATAGATGATAAGCAATATGCCTGGATATCAACATGGATGATCCAGCTGGATATCTAAATGGGTAATCTGCATGGGCTTTCCTGCTGGATGTTTGGATGGGAAACCTACTTGGATTAGATAGTGAATAATCTTCCTGGATATTAACGTGAACAATCCAGCTGTATATTTAGATGAGATATCTACTTGGATATTGAGATAGGTCATCTACCTGAATTTGAGGTAGATGATACGCCAAGTTATTTATAATTTAGGTGGGTATTTAGATGGGTAATCTATCAGGATTTTCCAGCTAGATATTTGGATGAGAAATCTATCTGTATTGGATGGTAGGTGATCTGCCTGGATATTAACATGGATAATTCACCTGTATAATTAGGTCGGTAATTTACCTAGATATACTGATGGGTAATCAATCTTGATTTCGGATGGGTTATCTGCCTAAATATTTACATGCCTAGATACAACTAGATATATAGATAAGTGATCTACGTACATACATAGGTATTATCCAGGTGGATCATCCAACCAAATATACAGCTGGAAAATACAGTAAAATTACTTATCTGAATATCCAGCTGGATTATCCACATTAATTTACAGTAAGATTACTCACCATCTAATCCAGGTAGACTTTTCATCCAGTCTAAATATTCAGCTGGGTTGTCCACCTTAATATCCAGGAAGATTGCCCACTATTTAATCCAGACAAATTTTCCATCCAAATATTCAGCTGGAATATCCAGGTACATTACTCATCCAAATATCCAGCTGGATTATCCACGTTAATATCCAGGAAGATTACCAGCAATCTAATCTAGGTGAATTTTTAAACTAAATATCCAGCTGGAAAATCCATGCAGATTACCTATCTAAATATTTAACTGGATTATCCATGTGAATATCCAGGCAAATCACTCACCTAAAATCAGGTAGATAAATTCTATATAGAAACCTATACTTCGGTATGGACAGGAATCAGCGTCATCGAGGTTGTATGTTTATTGATTAGTCCGGTCAAAAATAGATAGAAACCCCCAAAAAAGCGGATGGGAAAGGCGAGATTTCGCTTCAAAGTATATGAAAAGGTGAAGGGAAATCTACTAAATAATTTATAGGAAACCAAGGTATAGTACGAAAATCTGGGTAAAAATCTAACTCAAAACTACTGGAAGTATTGTATATAAAAAATGGAAATTCTAACTGGATAATCTATCAAAATCGAGCTCGAACCCAGTCTTCTCCAGCTAGATTTCCCGCCTAGGAAATCCAACTGGATTTTTCAACTAGATTTTTTATTCGGGAAAAAATCCATTTGCAGAATATTTGAAAAAATTATTAATTAGTAATGATTAATTTTTAGGAGAATAGTTTATCTGAAATATATAACGTTTTCTAATGTTCAACTCAACTGACTTATCAAGTTCGTATGAACTTCAGGTAAAGTGTATTGGAAGTGTATAAGAAGATTTGCTATACTTTATATGAACTTTAGTTCCATTCTGATCAAAATTCAGTATATTTGCGAAACTTACAATAACTTGATATAAAGTGAGTGTCACGTTAAGCTCATGTTGATATGAAGGTTAACTAAACTTAATATAAACTCAATTTGCATATTAAAATTTTAGAGATATTACGCCAAAACTTTATATAATCTTTAGATAAACTTTTGATGAACTTGTGATAGAATTTTGATAAACTTCTGATGAACTTTTGATAAACTTGTGATAGAATTTTGATAAACTTCTGATGAACTTTTGATAAACTTTTGATGAACTTTTAATAAACTTTTTATCAACAATGGATCAACTTTAGAGAAACTTATAATAAACTTTTGACAAATATTCCTTTATTTAAAACTAAAAAAGACAAGTTCATAAAGTCTCGTTGGGCACGTTAAAATGAACTTCATATGAAGTTACTTTTTTTTACGCGGGCTGTATATAAAAACGATGATTTGACACATTGATTTCTTTAAATTTCGATGGCTTACCCTATATTTTTTTTAAGCATCGAAAAGATGGAAGGTCAATAAACATTTATTTAAAAGTTCATAAAAATCCATTTAGTTCAAAAAATAATATTGGAGACTGAGGAGCCCCCTTAATAATTTTTAATTTTAGTAACAGGAAAAGCCGCATAAAAAGAGATTAATTATTACATTTTCTGCGAAATATTGCCCTTGAATCGAGGAGGTGAAATATCAGTCTTAGTATAAAAAAAAGACACTAAGCATCGCAAATTTATGCTCTTACTTCATAATATAATAGTGCCAACATCGGTCCCTAAAATTCAAGCTATAGTACTAATTGAAATTATACCATCACTCTTTTTTCAAATACCTTGTAACATGGCAGATTGTCCATATTACTTGTATGTATATTTGTAACGCATATAGACGACAGAAGGGAGCATCTAACTATTGACAAGACGTAAAGCAGACCACGCGAGTCAAATAGTTAAAACTATAACCCAAAATCGTTGGCACACACGCGCGAATGTGTAAAGCACGTACACTGTGCACTTATATAAATAGCGAGCAGATTGACTCGAGTAGCTGAGCTTCGGTCCGTTAAGGATCGTTTGTCTCTCTCTTGCGGCGCGCGCAGCGTACAGCACGAGAGATGAAGCTGAGCAGAAACAAGAAGGAAGCGCCATTGCGTCATTCATTCCTTCTGTCGCCGGCGTCTGGTAAAGAGCGTTACGACTTGCGATATTGCGTAATACTTTTTTGGTTGTGTGTTACAATCATCGTATATAGTTAAAGTGAGAATAGATAAATTCACTAAATTATAGTTTTTTTCATTTTGCTCAAAAAAGCCTCGTGTTATTGCGAGTGCCCGAGTGCTACATAAAAGAATATAATTTATTGCTCTATTTCGCGACGTGTTTGCCGGGCGATCGCGTGTGCGTTCTATTGCGTTTTTTCCTTTTGTGTCATTATAACTCTTTTTTTTGTGTTCTCGTGCCCTTTTTGCGTGTGTTTTTCTTACTATCTGCTTTTCGTTGTGTCAATAGTTCCTTAGCTAGTACAAGCGGCGTCACGAACGCTATTCGCGGCTGGCGGCCATTGTGAGCGCGCGTGCTATGAGGGTATAACTATTAAAATAAAGCTTTTTTTTATTCAATTAATTGGAATTCGCATCTTATCTCATTTATACCTTAGTGCAACCTCCTGATCCCCAAGGTTGTCACAACCTTAGTACATAAATTAGATATACTAGATTTAGAACCTATTTTAATAATACTTGCCTTTCTTCGTGCAGTTGTTAGTTCTAGTAAACTTCAACGTTTTTTGCTAGTATTGATATGAATTCGATAAATATATTTGTTACATGTTAATGTTATTGATAGAAAAATCGTTATTTGAAAATCCTACCAGTACTTGAATACAGCAGCATTAAAGTAAGTCGTAATGCTATTCTATAAATAAAAAAAATACAGCATCGTTAAGAAAAGCTTATACTTTTAGAAATTACGGGAAAGGTGACAAATAATAGATAAAGGCTTTAATATCGTTTGAGTAAATTAAGTTGACTATTTAAATGTTTACATAAGTACGGCGACCGTTATAAGTGTTATTTATTTCGAATACCATCGACACTACTGTTGATGGTAACTAATGGTGAGTTAGATACCATTTCAGTGATAGTACAAAATTGTCATAATTGTAGATAATAAAAAATTATTTAAACCTCATCTTACGCATCATCATATTTGTCTGTAATGAAAAAGTAGAAAGTTAATCTTTTAAGAAAAGAAGTAAAAGAGTTGTCGTTCTTTAGTGAAATATGCATTTAAGATAAACTTGGAAACTAAGGCACGTATTTTTAGAAAGTTTGCGATGATGAGGATAATATCAGTGCCTAAATACAGCGACTTATCTAAGTAATATAGATTGTTTATAAAGTATATCGTAATATCACGACACCCTTCTGGATAGTTATACGTGCAGATGTCTTAAAATACATTTAATTATTGTATCAGGCGTCATCATACTTGCCTGTGCTGTAGAATTAAGAAAATTATCTGCTGACATAAATACGGCTACAATAATAAGATGAACAACAATCATGAAATGAATGTGAATTATGATGTGTATGCTTTTTATAGAAAGTGGTGAGAGCCCTAACCATCGCCCTTCGCCTGTGAGATACATCCATTAATCATTATCTCTCTTTTTTACTTTCTATGGTAGCATAAATCAACTTATTTATTTTTAGTAAAGTACGTAAGTTGATTTGGACAAACAGTCACAAGTTTTATTTTATCAGTTGGTGGAAAACCCATTTCTGTGACGTCACATACTTTAAAATTGAAGCGTTCTAGCCATTTTTTTCTTAAACTACCCACGACAAAAATTTTGGTCGCATCATGTAAGGTTTCTCTAAGAAGATTGCCAACGTCAGTATAGGGAATGGTACCAGAGTTCCATGACAAACCATGGTAGTAATACTTTAACCACGTATTTTGTTCTTTGTACTCATCCAAAAGTCTATGCCAGGAATATGGCTTGTTGAAAAGGTGTACCAGAGGATCGGTATTATCGTTGGGCGGCATTATAGCCAATTCTTTGAGAATATAGTCATCACCAGACTGTTTGAAACCTTGCATATCCACCAAGTACTCCATGCTGATTAATAACTTTTTCACAGTACTGATTCACTGTCTTTATTTACACGAGTGTCTTCCCAGTCCATAACCCAATCACTAAAATCACTGAAATACAATTTCTATATTGATTTAACGTTGTTAACAGCACACGTATTTTTATACATGCAATTATGATGCGAACAAGAGTCTGTTTTAGTGAGCCGTTGATCAAAATTTGGAATACCCAATTCACTGATATCGACAATTTTAAAATCAAATTTCTCCAACCACTCTTTTTTCACTTGTCCATTCACAAAAACTTGTGTAACGTTGTTCAGAATTTGTCGAAGAATTTTTTCTATTTCAGTATAATCATGATCTCCAGAATTCGAAGCTAGTTCATCATAGCAAAGCTCGACCCAGAGCTTTTCACGCTTGTATTTCGTAGTTAACTTTTTCCATGGAAAAGGTGGTTTGAAAAGATGTACTGTAGGTTCAGCTGATTCAACGAGAGGAACAGCAGCCAACTCTTTTAAAACAAACTCTTCACCTGGCTTTTTAAAATCTTGTAGGTCCACTCCGTATTCCATCTTGTTAAAGAATGAGATCTCAGCTAGCTCTTGCTTTCTGATATCCTACTATCCCGACTCCTTTGCAGACAATCCCCACTCCTTTAGACTAATTTTCTGTCATCACCGCTTATGGCGTTGTATTCTATAATTCCATCATGTAAAATTAGACAGTAAGCTGAAGTTCCAGCTAGAAAGTTTTGTTTGGTCTCGAATCCAAGATGAACATCAACTGGAGCATTCTTCAGAGAATCATTTTATTTTGAACAATCGATGACTATCAGTGGCATGTGATTGACATAATTATTTTTTCAGCATTGGCTCGGACTCTTTTCCGTAGTATGCATTTTGGAAATCAGCGTACATATCGTAATATTGCATACTGATTATTGACAATATCAAGATTCATATTTCCGTAAGGATAGTATCGAGAATTGAGAAATAGTTTTACGTTGCTTAAATTGCAGTGATCGAACTGACTAGCATTAGCAGTTTTTGTCCTTTTCGATCTGTTTGAAAATCAAGAATAATAAAACGAGGCTTCTCCAGCTGATTAAATGTTTTGACTGTCCATACATGTCTCGTTGATACAGGTAATAATGGATATTCGTATAATTCCCATGAACGAAAACTCATTGAGATAGGTTTATTTTTCTCGATTTTTCGAAGCATGCGAATTTTACATTCATTGGATAACTGTATGTTAGGCATAAGCTAGTCGATCCTTAAAAGATCAATTTTGAAATTTTCGAAAGCATTATTAGCATTCGGTGTTTGTATTATTGCGTTAATACCGTTTCTGGCTCTCGTTCGGATAAGTTCATGTTTAACGTTGACTATGATTTTGCAAAAATTTTCGGCAAAGCCTAAAATCATACTAAGAGGTATGAAAATATCAAAATAGCCATTGTTATTAATGATCTTCCGAATTTCCGTTTTATAAATCTAACCAGCATTTTCTATAATCAAACTTTGACTAGGGTTACCCTTCATAATGGTGATCAGTTCCAAATTTTTACAGCGATCGATCTCCATAGCATTAATTTCATAGCGAACTTCTTTGAATAGATAACAGATGCCGTTATTAACTAACCTAGTTCTCGCTTAAGCAGTGCCATCTTGTTGAGTTAATTTGCCCACTATGTGGAGAGAGCTTCACGAAAGTAAAAGATTTAAGTCTTAATTTTGAATTGATATGCGAATTTCATCACTATTATTGAAATTTGACGCGGTTTAAGGCTGGTATGCGTGCACCTCACAGTGAGCTACTGACTCATCCATTCTTACTCCTGACCTTATGTTTAGAATTTCCTCCATTTCTTTGAAAACAGCAAAAAATTAAGCACGTAATTGTCTACCAGGAGCTCTTATTTTCAATCCTTGGCTTTTCAAAAACTGAATGTTCTACTGTGTTAATACTTTGACTTGTCGATGACGACTGATGTTTGAATGCCATCTTGATTTACTTATATACCCTTTGTTATTTTTATTGTTATAAACTACACCCATTTTTTATACTGATTTAATATGTAGTCTAACTGCAATAGTTTCTCCACGAAAGTTAATTATATTTCCGTCTTGATAGAGTATACGCACTTGTAAATGATCTATGCTCTTGACGATGACTAGAAGGTAAATGACTTGTGATGTAACTTCAATAATCTTATATCCTGGTGGGACAGCAGGAAAGAATTCATGTATCATGTGCACTTGTCGACCGTTTATATAGGCACCAGAGATGATATTGCACTCGACTCGAAGAGCGTTGACCTTGAGGATAGCTACAGGTAAATCTGAATGATTCGTGACATCAGCAGGAAAAACACGTTTTGCGAAGCCTAATAAAGATTCTATCGAATTTTCTGGTCAAAAATCAATCGTAAGATTGTATTTTATTTTACTGCGAAGTGTATTATTCTTTGGTTCAACCTCTAAACCGCTGGGATTACGTTATATAACGCGCACCCCTGACTCGCACATACCGACCCTTGATAGGGTCCTACCTAGTAGACCTCAGGACACTTTTCTATAGAGAAGATCGACTTTTCATTTTTTCAAAATCCCGGCGGTCTAAAGGTTAATACTATTTGATATACTTTTTGCCGCCAATGTTTCACTGAGATAGTTCTCTATATCTTCGATTGCATAACTACCAATCAGTAAAACAATTTCTTCCTGTCCAACGTGGAATAGATTACTACCCTTGTCCATATTAGGTATAGAATTGAATGTCATGAAAGCAACTAATCCGAGAACGTAATTCTTGTCAGGTGAGAGTTTAATCGGCGGAAAATACTGTTCTTCCAATACAGACAATGTGCCTAAAAGACTTAAGTCAATGAATCTGCCATGATTGTTGAACCTATAATGAACAAATACTTATTACTATTTTCTTTATATATCAAGAGTGTTGCTCAAAAATCTTGGGCAAAGATGACCGCAGTTAAAAGTATCAAAGTCTTGATATCTCTCAGGATTGTACTTGATGTTGTCTATTCTCAAATATGTCATTAAATCCAAAGGAGGTTGAAGATCACCGAAGCTATCGAAATACACGACATCGTTTCCTCGTTTGCAATATGCTATCCAGTGCGTTCCAGGCCCATCCGCATCATCGAGATTAACAATAGCTGATTCTCTATAGCATGGTTCGATAATAGGCATAGCATTCCTCATGAATACTCCTCGAAAATTTGAGATTTTTAGGATTTTTGCATACTTGATGAAATCAGCATCGGTGAGTGCTCTTTGAGGTAATTTTACTTTCAGGATCTTTTTTTTTCTTAAAGAATTCTTTGGCTTCACACCAAGAGCTATTTCTTTCATCTTCATATTATGTCTCTTATTTTCTTCTAATTGTTGTTTAGCAGCTTTGGAATCGTTTACCGCTTTAGCAATTCCAGCGGCACCTCCAGCAATACCACCGACAGCACTCAAACCTGCAAAGATTGGTATGAGGAATGGTAAGAAACCTCCTACTTTCTTTGGAACTGGTAAATTTTTACATTTTTTTACCACCTCCTTTTTTAACAGCATTACGTGCACCTTTTAGAGCCGACAAAATGGCTTTTCGTGCACATTTTGTAGGAACAATTGATTTTAATGCAGCCTTTACTAATGTATTGAAAGTAGTAGAAGGCTTCTCCCTTCTCCTACCCTTCTTCTTCATGCCCATTCCGAATTTAGACTTTACTTTCATAATGTTTTTAATTGCAAATGCAGTTGCTTTTTCTCCAAAGCTAGCGTCTTTTGATGAAATTTTTTGATTAGCTTTTTCTGCTAAAATTCTATCAGAAGCGTTTCTGGCTTCTACGTTCTCACGATTCTGTGAATAAGCAATGTTGTGTTCTTTACGAGCTCTATCGAGGGGATTTATTCCTGGATCACCTCTAGCTAAACGTTTAGCTAATCTTGTACCGTGCCCATAGTATTGGTATATGAAGTTTGATTGGAAGACTATTAAGAAGCTTGTTCGAAGACTAAATGAAGACTGAGCCATTGGGTATAAAAGCTCTGTATTAATAGCTGGTCAAGCATTCGTACGTCAGGCGTGCTGTCATAATGAATTTCAAAGAACGATCCGTTGAGCTGCCGATAGAACATTTCGACACTATCGTGGAGCATAAAAAGAAATTAAAGAGGCATGGAGATTAACTTCCAAACAGCATTTATGCCATATTTTGTGGTCCATCGAATTGTGGTAAAACTAAGTCTTTTAGCACCAATAACAAATCCCAACGGTCTCAGGTTCGAAAACGTTTATGTGTACTCCAAGTCTTTGAATCAAAGTACAAATTTTCGAAAGATCTCCTAGAGCCTTTAGAAGGTGTACAATACTTTTCCTTTAGTGAGCACAAATCTTTTGTAGCCCCCGATAATGCATTTCTGAATTCAGTCATGATTTTCGATGATGTAGCCTGCGAAAAACAAGATAACATTAGAGTTTACTTCTGTATGGGCAGGCACAAAGATGTTGATTGTTTCTATCTTTGTCAATCGTATGCTCGCATTCCAAAATATCTAGTCAGAGACAATGTCAATTTTTTGGTGATTTTTCTACAAGATGACGTTAATTTGAGACACTTATACGACGATCACATCAATTCTGACATGATTTACGCCCATTTCAGAGAACCGTGCTCCAAGTGATGGACTGATGATAAATACGGATTTTTGATGATCGACAAAGATAGTTCAATCAATGCTGGTAGATATAGAGAAGGCTATGATAGTTTTGCTATAAATATGGCGCACACATAGTCTTGAGAAAACAATTTATCATTGTTCGCTGAAGCGTTAACATGGCTGACATTCGACGAAAGGAAAATGTTCTACATCAACTTGTCCAAGCATGCAATGCAGTTAAACGAAAATTTAACTTGCTGAAGTTTGGAAAAGAGAATATTGAAAGAAGCATTTGGTGAGATATTCAAATCTACTATACTTATTCCTTCTCCATGCAGTCTTATTTTCCTTCCTCTTCATCCATTGATGATGCTATAGATACGTCATTCAACGATACTATTCGACAAATTGATACGGAATTTGAATCAGCTACAGGTGAGCAAAAATTAGAAAAAAAAGAAGATGATGATTGATTGCTTGATAATAAGTACATTCATATGCTCAATGAGAAACAATCAAAACAATTGGATAAAGTTTATAAAGTACGCAAGAAAGGTAATACTTACTTGATTAGTGACTCACCTCTATTTTTCGAAGATAAAAACATTCGTATAAAAGATGAAAAATATCCAAAAACCAAAGGATTGTTAGAATTGTTAATTACGAAAAATCCTGATAGAGGTCACATGAACAATAATGATATGCAGAATTACAAGAAGATTCTTGAAACTACTAATGCTCACAAACGACGCTACAGAAGTGATGAGTCTATTCGTACGCACAAAAGTAAGAAATTCGACAGTATCATTAGTCTTTTGTTTTCATTGAAAAAAAGAGGAAGATCGTTACCTCGATATAAAATTGCAAGAAGAGAAACGAGAATGGAATACATATACTTAGATGATCCAAACGAACTCGTTGATAGACTTCGATTACTCATTGCTGAAAGAGAAGCTGGAAACCTAGCCATAAAAATGAGATACATTCAATCATCGAAGAGTTACATAAAGGAGGCTATATACAGGGTGGACCATTTTAATCGCCCCACCCAAATTTCTCGAAATCTAAGCTGTCTACAAAAAAACTATTCAGACAAAACTTGAAGGGGACAAAGGGAGCCATCTTTTGGTAAAGTAAGTTTTGACCTTGAACTTCATTTTCAAGGTTATTTGAAGGTCAGAGTGTTTTTTTTAAATGGGAACACCTATTTTTAACGTCGGATTCAGAAAGAGCCGGAAATTCCACGTCTAAAATGATAGTTTATACATTTTTAAAATGATCTTGAAACGGTCAAATGAAGGTCAAACATTAAAAATTTGTCTAAAATCTGTTTTTTCGAATTTTCGTAGGCTTACCAATGATACAAATTACTCGCGACTAAGGTGGTCACGTAACTTTGATCTTCGGTAGTCAATTTTCAAGGTCATTTGAAGGTCAGAGTTTTTTTTAAATGAGAACCGCTTTGTTAATCCTGAAATCGTATCCAGCCGAAAAAATAAATACTTGAATTGATACTTAAAATTGGCTGTTGCGACCTTGATGAGGTCAATTCAAGGTCTAATGTTCACAAACTGTTTTTTTTTCTTTTTCTTTCGAATATTGCTGGAAATACCAGTCGGCGTTGAGCAAAAACAAAATAAATAAAAATAAAAAATATAAATCCTACTTAATTTTAGCGAAAAAAGAGAAGAATTAAAACTGTCTGAATTGTAATTTTTAATTACAAATTTAAACTAAATATTTGGTTATTCAAAAAGTCATAAAAAAGTTAATTAATGAGGCAGTTTTTTCATTTTATTATTTCTCGAAAAAAGTCTTTAAGATTTTGTTTATTTATTACTAATCAATAATAGTTTTATAAAAATGATAGATCAAATAGTAAAGTTAAATTGATAATTCGTACAGTTCATTAATTTTTTTAAATTTTCTCTTCTCATAAGTTTTGGAGGTTGTAATCGACATATGGTTCGCCAACGCAGGCAACACACATATGATGAGAACGATCCCAATGTTGTTACAGCTCTTGCGGTCATTTATCTTGATCCTGATACCAGTTCTCGCCGAGTTGAAAAAGAAATCGGCATATCAAAATCAACTTTGAGAATTCTTAAATCCCTTAGGTATCGTGATTACGTTGGTTCAAGAGTTATAAGATAATCATTTTCAACAGCAAATTGAGTTTTGCCAATGGGCTTTAGGTATGATAGAGAATGATCCAGATTTTTTTAGATATGTCCTTTTTTCCGATGAGGCTAAATTTCAGAGTGACGGAGAACTCAATAGGCATAATTTTCATTATTGGTCAGATATCAATCCTCATTGGTACAGAACGGTCAATCACTTTATATGATATATATGCTTTGTTCACAAACACATGGATAATCTCCGTCGCTAATTAGCATCATAATAATAGCATAAATACAGCGACGTTAATAAAAAAAAAAAAAAAAAAAAAAGAACGGTCAATCATCAAAGGCGTTGGAGCATTATGGTATGGTGTTTTTTGGTATTTTTTCGAGGAAAATGTTGATAGGAACTCCTATTTACATGTGATTAGAGATCAGTTTCATGAAATAATGGAAGATGTTGATCTAGAAACGCATCAAAGAATGTGGTTCCAGCACGATGGTGCACCAGCACATTTCGCTGTAATCGTACGAAATTTTTTAGATTAACATTATAATGGTGGATGGATTGGACGAGAGGGTCCAGTTGACTGGCCTGCTCGCTCACCCGACCTCGTATCTCCAGACTTTTATTTATGGGGGTTTTTAAAAAATGTTATTGTTTAAGAACGGCCCACAACTAGAGCAGACTTGCAAGATCGCATTCGTTGAGCATGCTCAGCTATACCAAGAGAGACATTGTTCAACACCGTTTGCCTTTTATTTACACAGGGAGGAACTAAAGTAATATGGTGGGGGAAAAAAGCAAAGTAATATATGCGGGGGAAGGGGGTAGAAACAGGTGGGGATAAAGCCGAGATCGCGAGAGTATTCAAGAAGATGCTCGCAGAGCCTCAAATCATTCTTCTATAGAGCTCACTGAAGAAACCATCAAAATGAAGTACATCGTCGACGTCCAGGGTTTCAAAATAACATTGAACGAGTTCGTTTTCAAGGAGCTCACCATAGTAGCTCTCGAAGAAGAGGCAATTTCATCGGTCTCCTTATTCAAGCCACCTTACAAATGGGAGCTCTTATTGGAAAAGAACAAGAATGAAAATCGCTGGCTTGAGCTAAATTTGAAATAACTTTTGTTTTTTTAAAAAAAACTCATTTGTGTTGAAATTTTATTTTTGAAATTTTCAATTACTCTAGCTATGGCTTTAACAAATATTTTCGATTAATCTACAAGTTGAAACTAACTTTGAGTCGAAATTTCAAAGCCGTAAGGCTCTTAGATCATAATATATAGAATATTTTTTTAATTTTCTTCGCTGCGAGTTTGTTTCTCCAAATAATCAGTTTAGAGACTTTTCAACATCTTTAAGAAACTCAAATCATGTTTGTTAAATACTTTTCACATAATTTAAGGTAAATATTCTAATTATCTGTCTAAATGCAACTTTTGTTGGTTACATCCAAAAAACTGAATTTTACATACAGCTTTTTTTATAAAATTTTCAAAATATGTTGGATATTGTTTTAACAGAGACTTTTACTAAATCTCCAAGTTAAAACAAACTGCTAAAGCAAATCTCAAGGTAACAAGTCTTTGAGAGAATCATATGTTAAAAAAGTTAAGAATGCATGCACATGAACATGCTCGAAAAAGAAAAAATAGTTGAAACTACGTTTTAGTAATTTAGTGACCCTAATAAGGACCGATTTCGTCGATTTCGCATAGCTAGCAATCACCCGCGAACGAAGATATGGCTATTTATGCAATAATGACCTATATAAATAAAAAAATGTTATTTGTAGAGATTGAGTTGTGTGTGTGTCTCTTTCTCTTTCTCTTTCTAAAAGAAGCATTAAATAAAAGAGAAACAATGATCACTTAAATGAGAGAGATCTGATTGTTTCTCTATAATATTTTTTATTAATTAATTAAAAGAGAAACAATGATCACCTCATTGAGAGAGATCCCATTGTTTCTCTATAGTATTTTTTATTAAATAATTAAAAAGAAACAATGATCACCACATAGAGATCTGATTGTTTCTTTTTCAATTGAAATTTTTTATTATTGATAAACAATAATCACCTCATAGAGAGAGGTACGATTGTTTTCCTAAAAATATTTACAAATAGTTTGTTGGCTTTTAAAAAAGGCCAATTCAATGTCTTCTTTTTCTTGATTTACCATTCCAGCCGTCTGTCAATGTGATCCGATGTAGCTTTTCTTTCGGCTTCCTTTTCCACCGTCTATCTCGTGCCAATTCAAAAAAGTACTGCGTGTTATGCGTACTAGTGTTGCTTGACGACTCCACAGGATACTGGCTGCTCTACATTACTGCGTGTGCTGTTCATTGACGACTCCACAGGATACTGGCTGCTACTAACACCTCAACTGTTGCGCGCACTGTAGTCTATGTCGCGTTTCTATCCCCACTGCTCACTCGCTTAATTGGTACTCAGCGCTGATTGGTCCAACGCTGCTTCGTTTGATTGGTTCAGCATCGTTTCGCACGCTTATATAAAAAGAGGCAGAATGACGCAATTAAAATCATTTTTCATGCGTTATACGAATGGTAACCATAAAAAACGAAGCGATGCCGCTTTTTACTTATGTAGATGTGCCGAACTGGACGTTCATTCCGCCAAGTCCATCATCATCATCATCATCGGACATGGACTTATTCAACTGGGTACCAGAGCCGCTTCCAGATTCGATCGAGTCACCAGATCCAGAACCATTAACAGACTCGCCTCAGTCACCAGATTCTGAACCTCTGCCGGACTCTCCAGAATCTCCAGAAATAGAACCTCCAGCATCCAATGAAACTATACATCAACCGTCGACTGAATTAAAGATGATTGATATTACTCAATCACCTATAATTCAACCGCCTGTTGATAAAGTAGAAATATTGGTTAAAAGTATAACCATTAGAGATGATGATGAGCCACCTAGGAGAAGCAGGCAGTTGACCTTCTAGGACTAGCTTTGATTTAATCAGCCCTTTTCAGGGCTACAAATGATTTTAACAAATATTTCTTTTTTTTTCCTTCAACATACCTTTTTTTATATAAACATTAAAAATATAATATGCTTTGAGAATTGAAATTTCATAAATATAAGTCTCTCTTGAATCAAGAAATTCTTCAAATGTCTTTTGGAAAAGGTCATTTTATCAAATAATAAGTTTCAGGACTTTTTAACAGCTTTAAAAAACATAAATCATGTTAAGAAAGTATTTTTTATATAATTTAACCATAGCAAAAATATGTCCAAGTGTAAACTTACTTGTTTTTTTCTCAAAAAACAAAATATTAAATATATCATATAATTACAATATCCGTCACTCATTCTCCGTATCCGTCACCGTCTACGACTCTCCATCTCTATCACTGCGTCTCCGTTTCTCCGTTTGTCCATCTCCCCATCACCGTCTCTCCATTACCGTCCCCCGTCTCCATCTCTCTGTCGCCGTTTCTCCGTCTCCGTCCCCGTCTTTCCGTCTCTTTGTCTCTCTGTCTCCGTCTCTCCGTCTTCGTATCTTTGTCTCCATCTCTCCTTCTCCGTTTCTCCGACTCCGTCATTCCATCTCCGTCTCTCCGTCACCGTTTCTCCGTCTCCGTCTGTCCGTCTCCGTCTCCTTTTTCTTCGCTCGACACGTAAGTAGCGACACATCGTCTTGCTTTCGCTCTTGACTGATATCGCTTTTAACGATATTTTTTTCACTTTGCGGAGTAAAATCTGTTTTCAGGAGGTCGTCTGCAGGGGTCCGTAGGCATTGGCTACATTTGCATGCATCTCACTGCTGCATTTTTTGGACTCTGACGATTATTTTGTTACTGCACTGCTGTCTCTGGCCACGTTTTTTCTTGCTGCTGTTGCTGTTGCTGAACGATCCTGCTGTTGTTCTGTTGCTGTTTTTTTGCTGTTTTTTTGCTTAACTTGCTTGGTGGTGTGTGGTGCAGTGTTGCAATTGTGTTGAGTGGATTTTTTTTATTACTCTTTAATTCTAGAGTGTAACATAACCTCAAATTTTTTTGGCGCCAATTTCTCTGTAGTGAAATTCTACAATCTCAAATTACGTGGCTCCATCTATTGCACTTCTTTCTCACTAGTTTTTCACTTGGTGGATAACTCTTGTCGACGACAAGTTACAATTAAGGTGGTTTTCCACTACTTACTTACTGTCTTTAATTATTAAGTCTTGACATTACGCTGTTTTTCCACTACCTTACTTTCTTAATTCATTACTTAACTCGCCTAATTCTTTGCATAATTTATAATAATTAAATGTGTTTATCCACTGTTATCCAGTTATATCATTTTACTAAAAACTAGTAAATAACAACTTTATCTCACAAATAAATTTATTATCAAGTTGTTTGGCCACTTACTATTTATTACTTTTTATCATATTTTTTCCATATTTCTTTTTTTCTCAATAGTAATTCTATTTACTTTTAAGGAGCTTCTTTTTATTAAGAGGCGGTCGGAACCAAATCGGTGACTTGCGGTATATATCAAGTCAGCATTTTTCGCTTTACGATAATATTTTGTATATTTTTATGGCTTAAACTATTTCAAATTATTCTTTATATACATGACTAGAGGAAATGACTATATTTTTACCATATGAATGAGTAAATAAATTATTATAAGCATTTATTACAAATATCAAACTGACTTGACATATACCGCATGCAAAAAACTGTCGTGTCGAATGTTAGGTGGCATTTTTCGCTTTATAACAATATTTTGTATATTTTTGTGGCTTTAACTATTTTAAATTATTCTTTATATACATGACTAGAGGAAATGACTATATTTTTACCATATTAATAAATGAATAAATTATTATAAGCATTTATTGCAAGCACCGAACTAAGTCACCGATTTGGTTCCGACCGCCTCTTAAGGAGCTTTTACACTCTTACTTTCGTGTTTTCTGTCACACTTCATAAACTATGCCGCCATCAACACACTGCAGTTTCTGTTTAAGGGCTTTTCCTCACATATCTAAGCCAAAGGCTTGTGGTAGCTGTGATAAGACTTTTCATAGCTCCTGCACTTCTTTCACAGCTGTTAGAGACCAGGATAATAAATGTATATGGGTATGCTCCTCATGTTTGGCGGCTGCAAATCCTGATTGTTTTCGGCAGCGAACTGGCTCGCTCTCCTTTACGCTCAGTGCAACACTTTTGCCAGCTATATCAAGAACACCATCACCATCACCACCTATGCCGACAAACGATATACTGTCTTCAATTTTGGAGAAAATAAACAAGCTTGATTCTATGGATGACAAGATGACTGCTATTGGCTCTCAGCTTACTGCTCTTGATGGTAGGTTCTCAGCGCTTGAGTCACGTGTAGACACCATTAATGCAACGTTCGAGAAGCGTTTCAGCAATAATAAGGCTGAGCTGGAGCGGATCTGTGGTGAACAGCAGGAGCTGAGGATGAAGGTGGACAACTTACTTGCCGCATCTTCTGACGTGTCTTCAGCTGAGCCTTTATCTATTAAGCTTCTGGAGTTAGATAAAGCCAACAGATCTTTGTCACGACAATGTGAGGCCTTGGCTGCACAACAAGTGCGTATTGAGAGATCCTCAGACCTAGTAATTGGAGGATTTGTGCCTAAAGAATTGAAGGATCTGAGGTCTGCTGTCTTCGCTGTGCTTGCTACACTCGACTCAGGGTTCTCTCTTGGTGATATAACATCAGTCCGACCTCTCAGGCGCTCTTTGGCTGCAAACAAATCTGTTGCCGCTATTTCGGATGCTGTAGCATCAGTGTCTGCCTCCTTAACCACTGTATCTCCACAGCAGCGGGATCGTCCGTCTACTGTACCCTTGCTTATCACTATGAAGAGTACCTCATTGGCTCGTGCTGTTATTGGCGCTAAGGTTAAATTTGGAAAACTGGTTTCTTCTAAAATAAATGATCATCTGCCGCCTGACATCAAGACTGTTGAGTCTCTAACACCATATGTGATCAACATTAACGAGTACTTGGCTGCTTCATTACATCAGTTGAAGCTGCGTGTCCTAGAAAGGGCCAAGGATAAGAAGTATAACTTTGTTACATTCGTACGAAATGGCGTGATATACGCAAGAAGGAGAAAGGATAATGTGCCTGTACGCATTGCTACTGATGCTGACCTTGAATCTTTTTTAGCAAGGCTAACATCCTCCGACAACAAGGAGACAGATTGATTGGCGATACTGTGAGAGGCGATGCTGGTCAGCGTCAGTCCAGCACCGTAGCTTCTAGTACTGGGGTAAGTCCACTTTCTCCTCCACTCCTCTCTAATATACCACTCTCTACTAATAATCCTGTTTCATCACTCATTAATAATCATTTCACTGCAAAGGATGGTCTCAGAGTTTGTCATTTCAATGCTAACTCTATTAGAGCACACATTGATATGATAAGACTCTTTCTTCTCGCCCCTACTTCCATGTTATAGCTGTAACTGAGACCAAGCTGGGCCAGATTGTTGGTGACTCTCTGATAGAGCTTGATGACTACGTGCTTCACAGGCAGGATCGTAACACTAGAGGCGGTGGTGTTGCTTTATATATTCACAACTCTCTTTCTTCGCGGCGCCTTTGTTCTTCTATTGGTAAATGGAGTGGTAAGCCTGGCTTTCCTGAATATTTGTTTTGTGAGGTTAATTCTCTGGACTTGGCTTCACCTATTTTTGTTGGTGTAGTCTACAGGCCACCACATGCTCCTTTCTTAGCTAACACAGATTTCATACCAGATATAACGTCACATATGCATAATTATAGTTCAAAGATCATCCTCGGTGATTTTAATACTAACTTATGCGTTGATTCTGACGACTCTAAGTTTCTTAAGGGTGTGATTACTGAGAATGCACTTTTCTTGGTTCCTTATAGCACAACTCATCATACTTATTCTTCTGACACCTGGCTTGATTTGTGTCTTGTCGATGCCAACGACATTGTACTTGACTTTTGGAAAACTGAAACACCATTCATCGACGGCCACGATTTCATAGTTGCGACTGTTAAGTCCTCTCTCTCTAAACCCATGCTTAAAGATTTTACCTTTCTGGATTATAAGTCTGTTGATGATGTTGCACTTCTTCAGTATTTTCGCTCTTTAAGGTGCGCTACATGTGATGGTGATTCCTCTCTTTCTGCTCACCTTGAATGTCTTTACAATCATCTCAATGAAGCAATTGCACAATTTGTGCCTGTCAGGAGGGTCAGACAGGGTAGGGCTCATCGTCCGTGGATCACCTCTGAACATCGTCGCTTAATCAATGAGAGATATCGACTTTATAGACGCTACAAACGTACTCGACTGTTTACTGACTTACTATGCTATAGGACTGCTCAGGACAAGGCACATCAGTGCATTGAATCAGCTAAACTGTTATATTACCATGACAGACTATCGGGTATTACGGACTCGCGACAGATCTGGAGAGAGCTCAGGAACCTTGGTATATGTTCTACTGATAATAACTCGCGACACTCATTTTCTGTAAATGAGCTTAATCGATACTTTGGTGGGATTGCGTTTGATCCACTTGCCCCTTCTGTTTCTGAGTATGTGAATACTATTAATGTAGATGAGCCTTATAAGCCTTTATTCAGGTTTAATGAGGTTACTTTGGAGGAGGTCAGGATGGCAATATGTCATTCTACTTCTCAGGCTAGGGGGTTTGATGCGGTCTCACAGTCTATTATCCATAAGGCTTTTTCAGTTATTGGGCCCTTGCTATGTCGTATTTTTAATGATTCGTTTCGTGAGTGTGTGCTTCCCTCATGTTGGAAGATTTCGTTGATTACCACAATCAACAAGGTCTCTTCTCCACGCACCATGAGTGATATACGACCTATTTCTTTGTTGTCATTCATGTCCAAGGTTCTTGAGCGTCTCGTCCATCAACAACTTTATTATTACTTGTCCACCAGACATCTGTTGGATTCTTATCAGACTGGGTTTAGAACTAGACATAGTACACAAACAGCTTTGCTCAAACTGACAGAGGACATTAGACTCAACATGGACAGACGTTATGTAACTATGCTTCTGCTATTTGATTTTAGGCATTTGACACTGTGTGCCATGTCACTCTGCTTCGGAAACTAACTTCTCTCGATGTTTCGCACTCTGTTGTCAGGTGGTTTGCCTCTTACTTATCTGATATACGGCAGGCTGTTGTTGACTCTGATGGTAATGCGTCTGACTTTGTTACTCTCAATACAGGAGTACCCCAGGGTTCTGTGCTTGGACAACTTTTATTCTCCATATATATTAATGACGTTGCTGCCCATTGCTTTCACTCTAGTGTACAGCATTTGATATACGTCGACGACTTGCAAGTCTATGTGCATTTTCCGATTTCTGAACTTAGCACTTATACTAATCTTATGAGTGATCATGCTGTTCTCATTTCAAGTTGGGCCTCTGATAACCATCTGAAATTGAATGTCGACAAAACGAAGGCAATAATTATTGGCTCCTATTTTTATATAAATATGCTGTCCTCATCATCTGTAACTGGCGTTCCGTTGAACGGTGCTAATATTAGATTTGAGTCCTCTGTTCGTAGTCTGGGTGTTTGGTTAGACAGTAAGCTTAACTGGAGAGAGAACGTTACACAAGTGTGTAATAGGTCATTTTCTCTGCTTTACAGACCAAACTTCTTTAGAAAGAGCACCACGTTTGCTCTTCGTATACATCTTATAAAAACATTGCTGTTTCTACTTCTAGATTACTGCTGTTTGGTTTACTGTGACCTCTCGGCTGAGCTTGACCTTAGACTTCAGAGGATCATCAACTCTGGTATACGTTGCATCTTCGGTGTAGGTAGGCGTGAGCACATCTCTGCTCATAGGTTCTCATTAGGCTGGTTATCCACTGCGGGTAGAAGAAAATATTTTTCTTCAACGTTTTGGTATAAGATGTTTTTATCTTGTACTCCATCTTATTTGTATTCTATGTATCAGTGGAGCCGGCCGGTGAGGTCCTTGAGGGGTGATGAGAAACCTTTGACCATTCCTTTTTCATTCACTGAGTATCGCCTACGATCGTTCCTGGTCACTTCCTCGCGGCTACGGAATGATCTTCCTGCGACTTTACGCAACTCATCCTCGCTCATGACATTTAAGACATCCTCATTTGCACACTACCTTGCCTTGGAGAGTGGACCTCTGTTTCATGCTAATTTATAAAACTGTTTTATATTGTATTGATTTTATTGCTGTAAAGTTTATTTTACTGACATATTTGGTTAAATTTTATTTTACTATTTACTATTATTATTGTGCTTTATATTAATTTTATTAAATCTAATGTATTACTTTAATTAATTTGTACAACATAATGTACATATAATAAATTTGGTTATCTATCTATCTATCTATCTATCTTTGTCTCTCTGTCTCCGTCCCTTCGTCACCGTCTCTTGGTCTTCATCTCTCCGTCTCCGTTTCTCCGTCTCCGTCTGTCTGTCTCCGTTTCCCCGTCTCCATTTCTCCGCCTTCGGCTCTCCATAGTTACAATTATATTATAGTGAAGAATTAAAACTTTTTTCTCCCGAGAATATCTTTTGCATAATTGTGACATATATATATATATATATATATATATATATATATATATATATATATATATACATTTATATCTCTACGGACTTTTGAAGATTGCGACGTTGAATAGTACCGTCCTTGTTTTAGTATCCTGCACACTCGCCGGGTGTGTGGCAGTTTCTATTGTTATCTCACTCTTTTTTTCCCACCAATATTTTATATTTCAAAAATCCTCGAGGTTCCACGGAACTTTGAGGATTTTAAAATTGAACATGCGATTCCCTATGTACGACAACACTGTTGACTCCTCAAAAGTCTGCTTTCTTAAAAATATATATATACAGGGTGGGCCAATAGTACCGGAACGGCGAAATAACTCTGCGGAAATGTATTTTAGGAGAAACAGCTTAAAACAAAAGATAGAGGATGTTTTCTTGGCTATTCGACGGTGATAATGACCATGACCTTGACCATAACCTTGAATGTCATTTCAAGGTCAATGTTACGTCTGGATATGTATTTACGTAAAATTTTTTGCACTTTTCATTTCTTAGGCGAAAATTATGGGTTTCCATTTAAAGAAACTAACTTGACTTTGAAATGACATTCAAGGTTATGGACAAGGTCATGGACATTATCACCGTCAAATAGCCAAATAAATATCCTCTATCTTTTGATTTGAACTTTTTCTACTGAAATACAATCCCGCAGAGTTATTTCGCCGTTCCGATACTTTTGGCCCACCCTGTATATACAGGGTGGACCATTTTAATCGCCCCACCCAAATTTCTCGGAATCTAAGCTGGCTACAAAAAAATTATTCAGACAAAAGTTGAAGGAGACAAAAAGGGCCATCTTTTGATAAAGTTAGTTTTGACCTTGAACTTCATTTTCAAGGTTATTTAAAGGTCAGAGTATTTTTTTTAATGGGAACACCTATTTTTAACGTCGGATTCAGAAAGAGCCGGAAATTCTACGTCTAAAATAATAGTTTATACATTATTAAAATGACCTTAAAACGGTCAAATGAAGGTTAAACATTGAAAATTTGTCCAAAACCTTTTTTTTCGAATTTTTGTTGGCTTGCTAATGATACAAATTACTCGCGACTAAGGTGGTCACGTAACTTTGACCTTGGGGAGTCAATTTTCAAGGTCATTTGAAGGTCAGAGTTTTTTTAAATGAGAATCCCTATTTTTGACCCTGGAATCGTATCGAGTTGAAAAAATGATGTCTAATTGATACTTGAAATTGGCTATTGTGACCTTGACAAGGTCAATTCAAGGTCTAATGTTGAAAATTCGTCCACAAATTGTTTTTTTTGTCGAATATTTTATTGTTAAATTTACCATTCCAGTCGTAATATGATTAGGGGCCAATGACTGATTATTTTGACCTAAATAACAAATATGAAATTCATTTGAAAGCAGTGTAATTAAATAAAATATTGTACTTTTGTTTTTAATCTTACTTTTAGCGTTACCCAGAAACAGCGACGTGGACGTAGTAAGTTCTGTTTCCTTTGGGGTACTTGATTAACGTAAGTCCCCTTGCCTCTCACGACCGGGGTGCTTGATTAACGCGAGTCCCCTTGCCTCTCAGGATTGGGGTGCTTGATTAACGTGAGTCCCCTTGCCTCTCACGATCGGGGTGCTTGATTAACGTGAGTTCCCTTGCCTCTCACTACTCAAAATATTATTCTAATTAACGTCGAAGAAAATGTTCAAATTGACGTCCATTAGCTTCAAGGCATAAATTCAAACGCCTTTGGAAATGGCGAACGATGTTGAGCAATGTCTCTCTTGGTATAGCTACGCACGCTTGACGAATGTTATCTTGAATGTCTGCTTTAGTTGTGGGCCGTTCTCGAAAAACAACATTTTTCAAAAACCCCCATAGATAAAAGTCTAGAGATGTGAGGTCGGGTGAGCAAGCAGGCCAGTTAACTAGACCTCCTCGTCCAATCCATCTACCATTATGATGTTGATCTAAAAAATTTCGTACGATAACAGCGAAATGTGCTGGTGCACCATCGTGCTGGAACCACATTCTTTGACGCGTTTCTACACTGAGGAGTTATGCGCTCAGCTATTTCCCCCCCAATCAAGACCAGTAGCAAGCCTTGTGAAAAGTCGACGCTGTGAGCCGGAAAGTCTGCCCTTCAAGCCAAAAGAATTCAACGACTAAACATACGCACGAGTCTTCCCTTTACATTCGTCAAGGGCGTTGCTATCGCGCTCTTGTGCGTTCTCAATGCGCCCGAGGGACTAGCCACTAATCCTTTTTACGGCACGCGTACTATAGTGCTCATAAGTCTAGTAGCTAGACTTTTTAGTTCTCAGTGTAGATCAACATTTTCCCATCATTTCATGAAACTAATCTCTTATCAAACGTAAATAGGAGTTTCTATCAACATTTTTCTCGAAAAAATAAGGGCCGATCAAATAACCATTTACGATCCCACACCATACCATAATGCTCCAACGCCTTTGATGATTGACCGTTCTGTACCAATGAGGATTAACATCTGACCAATAATGACAATTATACATATTGAGTTCTCCGTCACTCTGAAATTGAGCCTCATCGGAAAAAAGGACATATCTAAAAAAATCTGGATCATTCTTTATCATACATAAAGCCCATTAGCAAGACTCAATTCGCTGTTGAAAATGATTATCTTGTAACTCTTGAACCAACGTAATGTTGTAATCACGATACTTAAGGAATTTAAGAATCCTCAAGAAAGTTGATTTAGATATGCCGATTTCTTTTTCAATTCGGCGAGAACTGGTATGAGGATCAAGATAAATGACCGCAAGAACTGTAACAACATTGGGATCGTTCTTATCATATGCGTGTTGCCTGCGTTAGCGAACCATATGACCTTCACGAGCTCTTTAAGTCAAGCGACTTATTGCTCTATGATCTGGGTGTCATTGGTCAGGAAAGCGTGCAGCGTAAAGTCTTGCTGCTGGTTGGTAATTATGATGACTTTTCCCTAAAACCATGATCATATCCACAATTTCGTTGGGTTAATAGCCATTTTTAAAGGTGTTTTTTACTTTTACTATTATTAAGGATTTTAAGGGTTTCCGAAGTTTGGACAGTTGTAGTAGTAGTATAAATAGAGTAGCAGTTTTAAAAACAGTAAATAGTGTTTTGCTAATAAATTTATTCTGTGCTGATTGTGGATCAAAAGCGTGTTACGACTTTTATAAAATGCAGATAATAAAATATCGATTACAACCTTCAAAACTTATGAGAAGAGAAAATTTTAAAAATTAATGAACTGTATGAATTATTAATTTAACTTTACTATTTGATCCATCATCTTTATAAAACTATTATTGATTAGTAATGAATAAACAAAATCTCAAAATCTTCTTTCAAGAAATAAAAAAATGACAGAAACTGCCTCATTAATTAACTTTTTAATGACTTTTTGTATAACCAAATATTTAGTTCAGTTGCTGAAACGTTTAATTTTTGTAATTCAAAATTACAAGTCAGACAGTTTTAATTCTTCTCTTTTTTCGCTAAAATTATGTAGGATTTTTATTTTTTATTATTTTTATTTATTTTGTTTTTGTTCAACACCGTCTGCTATTTTCAGCAATATTAAGAAAAAAAAAAAAAAAAAAAAAAAAAAACAGTTTGTGTACTCTGGACTTTTAACTGACCTAGTCAAAGTCGCAACAGCCAATTTCAAGTATCAAATTAGATATTATTTTTTCGATTCGATACGATTCCAGGGTCAAAAATAGGTATTCCCATTTAAAAAAACTCTGACCTTCAAATGACCTTGATAATTGACTCCCCAAGGTCAAAGTTACATGACCACCTTAGTCGCGAGTAATTTGTATCATTAGTAAGCCAACTAAAATTCGAAAAAACAGGTTTTGGACAAATTTTCAATGTTAAACCTTCATTTGACCGTTCCAAGGTCATTTTAAAAATGTATAAACTATCATTTTAGACGTGGAATTTCCGGCTCATTCTGAATCCAGCGTTGAAAATAGGTGTTCCTATTTAAAAAAAACACTCTGACCTTTAAATAACCTTGAAAATGAAGTTTAAGGTCAAAACTCATTTAACCAAAAGATGGCCCTCTTTGTCCCCTTCAACTTTTCTTTGAATAGTTTTTTTGTAGCCAGCTTAGATTCCGAGAAATTTGGATGGGGCGATTAAAATGGTCCACCCTGTATACATACACACACACACACACACACCTGAACCCACACATGAACACACATACACATGCATATACGCGCATTCACATGAACACGTACACACCCATACACACACATATATACACCCATACACACACACACACACACACACACATATATATATATATATATATATGTATATATATATGTATATATATATATATTTCTACGTAGATTTTCACATATACATATCATGTACACACGTATACATAAACACATGTACTCGTACACATAAACACATACACTTACATTCATGCACATAAACACGTACACATACTCACATACGAACATACACATACACAACATTTGCATATCCGTCTCCGTCTCTTCGCCTCTGTCTCTCCGTCACCGTCTCTTGGATTTCGTCTCTCCGTCTTCGTCTGTCTGTCTCCGTTTCGCCGTCTCTATTTCCTTGTCTCCATTTCTCCATCTTTGTCTTACCGTAATTAAAATTATTTCAAAATGAAGAATCGTAACTTTTTTTTCCCAAGAATATCTTTTGCATAATTGTCACACACACACACACGTGCACCTACACATACACACACACACACACACACACACACACACACACACACACACATATATATATATATATATCTCTATGTAGATTTTCACATATACATGTCACATACACACGTACAAATAAACACATTCACTTATACACATACACACATACGCACATACACAACATATGCATCTCCATCTCCATCTCTTTGTCTCCGTCTCTCCGTTTCTACATTTCTCCGGCCCCGTTTCTCCGTCTTCGACCCTACGTAATTACAATCATATCAAAGTACAGAATTAAAACTTTTTCCTCCCGAAAATATCTATCGCATAATCGTCATATATATATATATATATGCCAGCAAAAAATACCTCGCTCCTAACGTCGCTCGGTTGAATTTTCATATATGATATTATTATGTATAAATTAGCCAATTTTAAAATAAAAAAGAATTGCCGCAACTTATGAATTTTGATATTGTAGTTTTGTACTAAATTAAATTTTTATATTTTTATAAAAAAGAATAATTAAAGTTACAATACGCATAAAAATTGTTTAAATACAAATTATATCATGATGAATTAAGAATTCGTTCTACTAAATTGCATTAGAATCAATAAAAAAATATAATAGGAATTCATTCTTTTTAATCACGTGTTTCAATAACGAACGATAAAATAATCGAAAACAGTATTTGACGTTTACTAGGACTAACAACTGCACGGAGAAAGGAAAGTATTGTTAAAATAGGTTCTAAATCAAGTATATCTAATTTATGTACTAAGGTACTTAAAAAAAGTGTCGATATAATTTCAAGTAGTACTAAAGCTAGAATTTTAGGGACCAATGTTGGTACTATTATATTGTGAAGTAAGAGCATAAATTTGCGATGCTTACTGTCTTTTTTTGGTACTAAGACTGATATTTCACCTATTCGATTCAAGGGCAATATTTCGCAGAAAATGTAATTATTTATCTCTTTTCGGGCGGCTTTTCCTGTTACACGGTGGTCCTCGATTAATTTTGACCGTGAAGTCTTTGCACCTTGGATTTTCCTTTTGGATATGATTTTAGACATATTTAGGATCAAATTCCAACAAAAACCAAAATCGAAGAATGAGCACTTTTTTATTTATTCAATTTTTTTAATTTTCTAAAATTTTTTTATTGATAATTTATTAAATTAATTTCTAGAATGGCATTTTTGAATAAAATTTGTAATTATTTACATATTTTAAGCAAACATTATATATTTAAAAAAATTTTTAATTATGTAACAATGTAAGCGTAACGTTAAAATTATGATCTTTTTTTATAAAACATGATAGTGATAAAAACTATAACAAATGATGCGTTTTTAAAGTGATTGTAATTAGAAAATACAGTGTATTAAGATTCTATAAGAACACGATACGAAAAGAAAATATATAAAGCAACGTAGCTCCAGTTGAGATGAAAATTGTTTGTGAACACAGCATAATCATCGCTTCTAGTCACGAACGTTTTGTTGAATTTTTGAAAATTCCAATGTTATTAATGTTTATGCATGAAGTCAATCGTTTTGTAGTAGTGAATTAAACACCATGCCGCCAAATATTATTGAAAACCACGCACGTACTTATGAGGAAAATGTTATGTTATCTGTTTGCTTTGTTTTAATAAAAGTGAATCGATGGTTAACGTAACCCCGGCTTTAAAACTTAAAATAACTAAGCTACTTACAACTTGAGTGTCAACAAAATGAGTGTCTTCCAAAGTGTCCATCTTGCAAAAGTAATCTGTACAGTGTATTTACATATGTTAAAAGAACTTCAAATAGGAAGCCAATGATTGGGCAGAATACTGTAGTGTTCAACGTGAAATAATTTACGGAACTCCTCCTTTTAAAGGAAACAGTTGCAAAATATTACTAGATAATATCGATTTCTTGCGATCCAATGGTAACTTGAATTGTTTAAAATATGTTGAGGTTTTTGAAAAGTTTAACGCGGTTGTCAACTCTTGCTTTACTGTTTCTTTAAATCCAAAATTTATTGAATTTATCGATGCGTTTAAAGGTGCTTATCTCCATGAAGGCATTTGGGTAACACCAAAAGTACATGCAGTTTTTTCCACGTAAAAGACTTTTGTATTGAACATAATCGAGGTCTAGGTCTTTACAGTGAACAGGCTATGGAAGCGGTCCATCATGATTTTTCTGCAACGTGGGCTAAATACGAAATATCGCAAAATAATTTTAATTATGCAGATAAACTGTGTATGTTAGTTGAGTGTGTATATATGTATATATATATTTCAATCATAAAATTTAATGTGTATATTTATGTACTATTTCATTCATGAATAAGTATTCAGATATTTGTTGTACTTATATCTTGTAATAATTTTCATTACGATGATATGTCGGAGAAAAATAATTTCAACCTTTTGCTTACATTGTTACATAACTTAAGATTTTTCTTAACATATTTACAATAATTCTTGCTCAAAATATGTAAGTAATTCGAAATATTATTCAAATAAGACATAGAAATTGATTTCATAAATTATCAATAAAAATTTTTTTTTTATAAGAAATTTTTATGAATAAAAATTAAAATTTGAATAAATAAAAAAGTGCTCATTCTTTGATTTTGGCTTTTGTTCGAATTTGATCCTAAATATGTCTAGAATCATATCCAAAAGGAAAATCCAAGGTGCAAAGACTTCACGCTTAAAATTAATCGAGGACCACCATAGTTACTAAAATTAAAAATTATTAAATATAGAATTATTTACATAATATATAACACTTCAAAATTACTAATAATTAATATTTTGATTCGTGATATTTAAGGAATAAAACGATACATGTTTATCTTCCATATTCCGTTTTAAAATAGTTATTTTTGAGTTTAAAATTGATCATTAGTAATTTAAAATTGATATGTGTATTATATGATTTACATTATATTTATCAACTGTTAAAAATTGTTACACAATTTAATGAGTTTTACGTTAATAGGCATTAATTATATTGAAGTTTTTCGCTCCTAACGTCGCTCGGTTGAATTTTCTTTTATTATATTATTATGTATAAATGACTAATTCTAAGTAAATAAGACTTAATTAATTTAAGTTAATTTTAAGTACTAAATAAAATTGAAAATAATTTGAGGAAACATAATATAAAAATATATGTATACATGTGCTTAAAGTAAAAAAGCGTATAATTTATTCCCTCAAATGACTATTTCTCATTCTACTTTCATAAGAAAAACAAAGATAGTACGATATTTGATATAAATAAACTGAGATCTGAGAGCTGAGTAACAACTATAGCTTCCAGACCTTAATATATGACAATAAATTTTGTGTTCATTTCTAATAAAAATATCTTCACAAATGTATTTTTAGGCACGACCGCTATACGGAAGTACTTTATATTTTCGACATCGCGAAAAATGTAACCCTTTAAAATATGTGATTTTATGATGAAAAACTTATTTTTATAGCAAAATAAGACTATTACGAGGCTTCCTTAAAATGTATGTATGGACGTATGTGTGTGAGAAATAAAGTTTATGAATTTTTCTCGACGAATTTTTATTCAATTTGAATAATTCAAACAAGAAATTATTTTAAATGATAACATGAGTAAACGTTCCTATTTAAAAAAAAATCGTTGGAAGCGTGTTTAAATAGACGCCTTTTAAATGGTCAAAAAAATGGATTTTTGGTGATAACTTGAAAAATACAATTTTTTTTAAAAAAGGATATATAATAAAAGTTATAGAATATAAAAAAATAAATAAATTTTATATTACACATTTCTCTCTAAAATTAATATTTTTCAGATTGTTTATGAAAAATGTTAAAATTGAAGGCTTTTTAATGATAATTTGATAAATATTATTTAAAAAAAATATATATGATACTAAAAAGATGTATCTTATTATTTTCTATGAATATTATTCCATATACTTTTTTTCTAAATTCGTTTTTTTCAAGTTATCACCAAAAAATCATTTTTTCAACCTCTAAAGGGATAACTGTTTTACAACCACTCGAACGATTTTTTTTTTAAACTTTCAATATTTAATTGTATTATTGTTTTGAATCATTATCCGTTGGAATGATTCAGATCAAAAGAAAACTTTGTACAAAACTTTACTTTTAAGCTACTGAACTATAAAATAATTTTTTTTACTTGTAACTTTTGATAGATTATCCTATTCAAAAATTTAAAAAGTATACATGAGAATATGTCTTTTTCACATAACATAAATTTCTTCGAAATCAATCAACTTAATTCACAAACAAAATTTAGATAATTATAAATTTGTTTTTTTAAATAAATACAATAAATTCAAACCTCCTGTTGGAAGTTGCGGTAAAAAATACAATGAAAAAAGAAATAAGATTAACTTCAAATGCTTTTGCGTTTGTAAATGTTTTGTTTTAATATTCTTTGAATATCAAATAGCGAGTGCGAAGCGCGAGCGTTTTCGGTCGTGCCTTATATGCAAGAAGCGAAGCTTTTTGCATGCCTTGCATCGCTTCGCGATGCAAGCCCCAAGGTCATTTCAGAGCTGAGCGAAGCGAAGCTCTGAAAGGACCGAAGTGCGAGCCACAGCGGCCTAAAGGGCCGCTGTAACGAGCTAGCATATATATGAAATACGAAATTTAAATAAAAAAAACCATAAGATTAAAATACACATTTTTGATTAATTTTAAATTTAAATATTTCAGAATAATAAAATAACAATTTGCAATTACTTAACAATCCTTTTGACATCTAATATAAAATATTAGTGAGATACAAATATTAAAAAGTGTATGTATAAAAAGTAAGATTTGCATATCATAAATATTATAATTTTTTGAAAATTCTTGATATTAATAGATTATTAATTTAAAAAATTAAATATTTTTTCATTGATGACAAGTATCTTTTCAAATATAGTTAAAATAATACTGTAAATGTCAATCAAATAATATTTTTATTAAAATAAATTCCAACGACATAATAATTAAAATAATCATTTTTATTTAACTACAATCTATTGTAATAATTATTTTTTTAATATATATATTAAAAAAATAATAATTTTATTTGATAAACAGTTATATAAATATTATATATTTATAATTGTATAACTAAATTTATTAAATAAAAATTTTATTCAGTTATCATTCAGAGAATAAAGTATATATAAATTAGTTTTCATGAAAATATATTATTTAAAAAGTTACTTGTTAACAATTTTTTATAAATAACATACATTTAACCTTAATTACATTTTCATTTGTACACGTGTCAGTATTTAAATGAATTGTCATTTATATAAAAATTGTTAACAATTAAATATATTAAAATTACATATTAATATATTAAAATTATATTTACCTTAATTACATTTTCATTTGTACACGTGTTTGTATTTAGATGAATTGTCATTTATATGAAAATTGTTAACAATTAAATATATTAAAATTCATTTCATTAAAGCAATAATATTTTTAATAAGAGAAACATATTCATTTTTAAAATACATCAAAATACCTCATTTGAAAAATTATCATTACATGATATAAAAATATTTTTTTCAATATCGTTTGAAAATAAATTTTATGAAATACAATTTAAAAAAATTATTTATTTGATATTAAATTTTTTTTATTAGTCAATTATAAAGATAGGACAATATATAAAATATGAATAAATTTTTCTGATTATGTCTATAATTATGAATTTATATTTATAAATTGTCTAGATAAAAGGAAAATTTCCCCTAAAAAAGTAAACATTTTGAAAAAAAATTTACTTATTATTTGCAAAACACTTATTATAAATGCGGAAAAAAATAATATTCTGTAATATCACTCTACAATTTGTATTAAATATGATCATTGAAAGTACAATTATTTCATTATGTTGAATTTGTTGTCAAAGTTTGATTATATTTTACTATAAAAAGATATAAAAATTAACTGTCATATTGAACTGTCTTTCCATTCTATTGTTGAATTTCCATAAAAGGAATGTATTAACTTGTAGTATGTACCATGATGATTATTTATTTAAATTTTCAAATTTTTCTAATCATTTGTTTTCAAGATATTTAGATTTCTGATTAAAAATAGAAAAATATTAGTAAATAATATTGGAACCCAAACTTCTCCATGACTAATGAATAGATTTATTTAAACTTAAACTAAATAATCTTTGTGATACATCATATATGCTAATGCATCTCTTTATTTAAAATTTCGAAATACGATGGAAATATAGTCAATATTTATGGGCGCAAGTGTACTGTCCATTTGACATCTCCTCAAATAATTTATATTTATAAAATTTACATAATATTTTATAAAAACTATTAAAATGATAATCATATGTGTGGGTTAGAATAAGTGTGGCATAAGTCCCATTCTAATTTCGAGATTTTCGATATTAAAGTTTTAAATTAATATACATTTCTATTGAGTGCTATTTTTACAGTGCTTATAATATTAAAGAGGAATAAACAAAAAAGCCACTCTATTTTTAAAAATAAGTTGTTTTAATGTTAAAGAAATGAAATATACCACTAACTAAATTTTTTTAAAAATGTGACTTATGCCACTCTCATTCTCACCCACATATATATTTAATATTATTTCGAACTATGGATGAAAAGTTTAAAAAATTATCATTAAGTGATAACTTATAAATAGTTATATTATTTTATTAAATACATTTCCAACTTGAATAATTATCTTTATGTTAAAACTAAATTTAATTAGCATTCAATTCCACAAGTTATTGAAAAAATTTACCAATATTCAAAGTTATTAAAAAGTTAATTATAAAAAGTATTCCCATATCAAAATTTCAAAATTCTATTAAGGAGATGTAAAACGGACACTACACCTGTACTTACAGATATTAACTTCCTTTCCATTTTATTGCTGAATTTTCAGAAAAGAAATGCATTAACTTGTAATATGTACCATGATGATTATTTAGTTAAATTTTCAAATAAATTCATTCATTAGTTATTAAGAATTTTGGGTTCAAAAATTATTTATTAAAATTTTTCGATTTTGTACAGGAATTCAAATATCTTAAAAACTAACGAATGAATTAATTTGAAAATTTAACTGAATAATCTTTATGGTACATACTACAAGCTAATGCATTTTTTTACTGAAAATTTTGCAATAAAATAAAAAGATTTACGAGTGCAGGTGTAGTGTCCATTTCACATCTCCTTAATTTAATTTTTTCTTCTTTACATTAGAGAATTAGTTTTAATGTTGAAATTTTTTGTGATATGCAACATGTATATATATTATCTTATAGTAAAATATTTTATCACCTCGGATAAAAATTATTTTTTTAAAGTAGAATAATACTGTGCATGAGCAAATGATTATAAGAAAATATTGAAAACTATAAATAACAATAAAAAAGCGTTAGGCTGGAGATAAATAACGATTGTTTATTATCATTTATACATTTTTTAAATGTAGATACTGCAAATATTCGTAAATAACTGTAAATAAATTGAAGAATACAATTATTAGAAATAACTGTAAATAATTTTCATTTTAGTTCTTTTTACAACAAACTTTTTTTAATGATTTATTATATATATATATATATATATATATATATATATATATGCGACATTTCACACCAACTGGAAGAGCAGAAAAATAAAAATTCCTGAAACTCTAAGAATATATTTTTTTTGTTACCCAAAATATGTAAAAAAATTTTCGAGGATTTAGATTTGAAGGATCAAGAGCTATAGCTCCTTGAAATTTGGAAAATTATCAAAATTTTTGGAAAAGTCCCAACTTAATCATTTTCATCCTGAAAATCCTGATGTTTTAGAGAGAAATTCATAAGAATACTTCTTGTTGTAAATGAAGAGCAGAGTTCGCATGATTCTTTACAGACCTGAATTTTGAAGTTTTCTATTGGTTGTTATATGTATTACATGGTAATTGAAATTACTCATGGTTCGCCGCTTCAGAAATTTCTTTTCGCGAGCTTATTTTTTTCTATTTTACATGAACTTTAAAATGAATTTTTTATCATGTAAGTTTGAGCCATCAATAAGGAGTTAAGACAGTTTAAAATATATATTATCATGTATCATTTATTTTCAATACAAAAATTAATTATACATTAAAATATACATTTATATTCAATATCATACATGAACTTATATATTTCAAACTTTCATAACTCCTTATTAGTGGCTCTTTCTTAAAAAATCAAAAATTTATTTTAAAGTACATAAAAAATAGAAGAAAATAAGCCCTCAAAAAGCAATTTCTTAAGTGGCAAACAATAAGTAATTTCAATTACCATGTGATACATATAAGAACTAATAGGAAACTTCAAAATTTAGGTCTGTAAAATTTTATGATAACTCTCCTTTTCATTTGCAACAAGAAGTATTCTTATGAATTTCTCTTTAAAACATCAGGATTTTTAGAAAAAAAACCATAAAGTTGGTGCTTTTCCAAAAATTTTAAAAAATTTCCAAATTTAAAGGATCTATGGCTCTTGATCCTTTCAATCTAAATTCTTGAAAATTTTTTTACACGTTTCGGGCAACCGACAGAATATATTCTCAGAGTTTCAGCGATTTTTATTTTTTTGCTCTTCCAGTTGGTGTGAAATGTCCAATATATATATATATATAAATGTATAATTGCCGAAGATACCCATTTTTTATCGTTATATTATTTTTACACATTTTATTATTATTTATTTATCATATAACAATTAATTCATAGCATTTTTCATAATTTCTTTTATTTTTCAGCTTTTAAAGTAAAAAGGCAGTAAATTAAATTAGTTAATATAAAAGCAATTCTTTTGTGAATATCTTCAAAAAAAGTTTATTAAAAACGAATTAAAATTTTGGAAAGAATTTAAATTTTCAATAATGGTTTTGACTAAGAAAGATAAATTGACTGTTAAGAGACAGGGATTGTATAGATGAATTGCTTTTATGTTAACTGATATTCATGTATTAGAATTTAATAATATTTCAAAATGGTGCACCTCATTCAACATGCAATTAACTTCACTAATTCAAAGACCATAATATATTAATTCAGTACCGATTGATGGAGAATTAATACAGTTATTATTTTCCGGAAAATTAGAAAAGGGTCACCGAATTTGTGTGCATTATAATAATAAGGTGATTCATACATATGACAGTTTAAATCTTAAATATCTACAAGATGAGCATAAGATTCATATAAACAGATTATTTCCAAACAAATCAGAATTGAGCATAGTATTTGAAACAGTACAATCACAAACAATGAATTATAATTGTGGCGTTTTTGCAATTGTTTTTGCTGTTGCAATACTTTATAATTTAGGTTCATGTTGTTTAAGATATGATGTTTCTCAAATGCGATTACGTTCATCAAGAATTTTCAAAATGCAACCAATAAGAATGTTTTCAGTTTTACAAAATTAAAAAAATACAAATATTAATTACGATAATCCACCGGATATAATAAGGAGAAGTTTTTGTCATGAGAAATGTCTGAATCAAATACCATTGAATTTAGATTTCGCCAAGCTTGAACTATTAGAAAAAAACTTACAAACGCATTTATTAGCAGAACAAAAAAAGATGATGGAAATGAATCGTAAACAAAAGAATTCGAATCATGAAACAATTTTGATGAAAATTGACAATGACGTTTCAGATACAAATTTTTTAAAACCAGATAATGATATAATGGAAATCGATGATATCCACTTAAATTATAACGATAATAAAATTAGGGCAGTTGAGATTAAATTAAATGAAGAAAAAAAAGAATCAAAAGAAATAGATGAAAAAGAAGCTTTATTTGTAATAGGACTTAAGGGCATGACAAAGCTGCCTTCTAATAATATTTCCAATCCTAACTTATGAATAAACGATGCGTTTAATCGAGTTTTTTTGCTAAAAAGTAAAAATTTGTAAGATTAAACTCTAGTGAGGACAACTGAAGAAATCCACCAAAATATTATACATATAAAGTTATGATAAAAACTTTCAATGTATCGTATTTTATGGTTAGGTTTATCGAGTTGGATATCTAATTTCCAATCCAAGCTCATAAAAAAATAAAAAGTCCAAATGATTTTTTATTTTAACAAAAATTATTTTATTAATATAGCTTTAGTGCGGACAAGTCATTATATTTGTTTAATTTATAAATTTAAAAAGATATTGATGAAATGAAAAAAGCAAAACTCAATTGCTGCAGCTCTGACATCCCGTTAATAGGAAAATGGTAACAGAAGAATCACATAAATATAACCAAATTTCAGAAAAAGACATTATTATGGAAATGCAAGAAAAAAAAAAGTAATGATAAATTAGAACTAAGACGAGTTCAAGAAACTTTACATAAGAAAACAGCTTATATGAAAATGAAAAAAGGACAACCAAATAAATATAAACAGAAATTAGACAATACTAAGATAACAAAAAGGCAATTCAAGAAAACAATGAGTACTGATAAATTGGAGCAAATACGTTCGAATAAGGCTTTACGTAAGAAAGAAGCTCATATGAAAATCAAAGAAAAATTCTAAATAAATATAAAGAAAAATTAGAAAATACTAAGATAACAAAATTGAAATTCAAAGTAAAAATGAGTATTGATTAATTGGTACAAATACGTGTAAATGAAGCTTCACTCAAAAAAAGAAGATTATATAAAAATTAAAAAAAAACAACCCAATAAATATAAAGAAAAATTAAAAAATACTAAAATAATAAAAATGAGCTCAAAGATAAAAAAGGGTACTGATAAAATGGAACAAATACGTACAAATGAAGCTACACGTAAGAAAAAAGCTTACATAAAAATGAAAGAAGAACAACCAAATGAATATAAAAAAAATTGAAAATATTAAGATATAAAAAATAAAATCATTTGAAAATAGAGATACTAATAAATTGAGAAATTGCATGAAAAAGAAAAATTACGCAAAAAAGAAACTTATAGAAGAGTTATTAGTGAACAATATGATGAATATTAGAAAATGGTACGAATTAAAAATCAAAAACTGGAAGATGCCGATATTATTAAGAAAATACAAGTAAAAAATGATTGTTACCAATTAAAATAATCACGCACAAGGTGTAAACAAATAGAAATTAATGACAATAAACATGTTAATAATGATACTACAATAAATAAACCTATACATGAAAAAAAGCGAAAACATAAATATAATTTTTATCAATTAAAGACATTATTTTTTAAGTGTAAACAATTAAAAATTAAAGACAACAATTATAATGAAAATTACAATAATCATAATTATAATAACAATCATAATATTGTATTAAACAAAGTTACTGATAAAACAATAAAGGGCAAGGTAGAAAAAAAATTAAAGAAATTAAATAAAAAAATACTAACTGAAAAAATTAATTCGAAACTGATTGGTTGCATAGCAAATATATATTTCGATGAAAATCCCATATCTGAAAATTACATTGGTTTCATGACAAATACATGTGTTTATCGTGATGCGAAAGATTTTGCTTACGAATATACTAAAAGTAACGATTTCCCTAATTGTTTTCATTAAGGCAAAGTAGAATTGTTAGAAAATTCTTCTTACCCAGAACAATTAAAGAATTTAGCAACTGAATTAACGAAAGGAATTATTGATTTTTGACGAAATGTTAGGTTGTACAATGATGCTTTAGCATTCGAAAATTTTAGTGTTAATTTTGATACATTGCCGGGTAGAGGACCACAAGTTATTAGAATATGTAGAAAAATTTACCATAAAGTATATGCGTTACATCCTAATAAAGATGAAGCACGTTAATAAGGACAATTATATATTTTAGATAATGAAATGGTAACGATTGAATGGAATGAGTTTAATATAAATTTAACATTAATAAAACATTTAGATGTTTTGATAAGAGACACTAACCTTTATGCTAAAGCCTATAAAATGATGCATAAAGTAGAAGAAGAAGAACTACAATGATGTGCAAAAATCTATTGTCCTCCAAGATCTGTTACTATGTCTATTGTCCGCAATAATATTTTGGATAAAAATAGATATAATCTATCTACCTGTAATGAAGTTTCAATAGCATATGTTGGAGAAGACGATCAGCCTCCTATTAAACGTGATATTGTCATTTACTCTAAGTATAATAAACCAATTAGTATACCGACAATTAGCAAACATGCAGATCCTATGACATATCCGCTTCTTAATCCTAATGGTGGTTTTGAATAGATGCCAAATATGAAAAGTAAATTTAGAAAATCTAATATTTCAAATTTGAAATTTTATAATTATAGATTTAGTTTTAGAAATAAATTCAATCCATTCCTTAATTTGGGAAAATTATCTCAACAGTTTATTGTTGATGCGTTCGAAAAAGTTGAAACCGCCAGATTATATTTCATAAGAAAAAACCAAAACTTATTAAGAAGTGATTGTTATAAAGGTGTTATGGACTATTTACATAACAAAAAAAAATTAGAATCTTCAAAAATTGAAAAAATGGTAGTATTACCGTCAAACTTTACAGGAAGTCCACGATTTTTTAAACAAAATTACATTGACTCAATGACACTTGTAAATTATCGTGGTAAATTTGACCTTTTTGTAACTATGACCTGTAACCCACATTGTAAAGAAATAACTGAAAACTTGGAAATTTATGAAAATGTAATAGATATGCTAGATATTATAACAAAAGTATTTTATTAAAAAGTAAAAGAATTGAAAAATTTAGTGATAAAAAAGGGAATATTAGGAAAATGTATTGCATATAGCTATGTAATTAAATTTAAAAACGAGGATTACCGCATATGCGTATGTTGTGACTCTTAAATGAAAATGATAAATTTGATATTCCCGAAAAAGTTGATAAAATAATAAGTGCAGAAATCCCAAATAGAGATATTTATCCAAAATTATATAGTATTGTTAAACAATTATACGCGGTCCCTGTCGTATGCAAAATATAAATTGCCCATGTATGGATAAAAATAAGAAACAATGTACGAAAAATTTTCCAAAAAAATTTAATAATACAACAACATTTAAATCAAATGGATATCCACTATGCGAACGCAAATATGATGGCGTCAAGATTATTTTCAAAAATAAATTTACAGAAAGAATTGCAGATAGTGGATTTGTTGCTCCTT
Source organism: Anastatus disparis (assembly GCA_017163975.1). NCBI lineage: Eukaryota > Metazoa > Arthropoda > Insecta > Hymenoptera > Eupelmidae > Anastatus > Anastatus disparis. Next base: position 1,144,960 of record JAFFSR010000252.1, read on the forward strand.
ACAATCCTTACTAATTTTTGAAATCTAATGCACACATAAACGTAGAAGTTTGTTCCACTGTATAATGCATTAAATATTTATTCAAATACTGTTATAACGGTCATGATTGTGCAAACATTAAAATACATCAAGTAAATGTAGATTTTCAATCAGAAAATAAAGACACTTTTCAAAATGACAGTAGTGAAAATGTTGAATATGAATGTGACGAAATCCAACAATACATTAATACACAATATTTATGTCCACCTGAAGCAATGCACAGATTATTAGAATATCCTTTACTTGTTATTTCACATACTATAAAACGTCTAAGCGTTCCTGAAGAAAATCAACAAAACATATTTTTCAAAGAAGGAAAAAAAGAAATAATCATGCAGAAAAATGTGGGAACAACATTAACAGCATATTTTGAATTAAATAGAAAAGATTTTGAAGCACTAAATTACTTGTATTCAGAAATACCAAATTTTTATACATTTGATGAAAAACTGAAAAAGTGGAATAAAAGAAAAAAAAAAACCAATACTTAGTGGAATGTACTTAGAAAGTCCGAAAGATAGAGAACGTTATTTTATTAGGTTATTTCCTATTACATGTGAAAGGAGCCACGTCTTTCGAAGCTTTGCATACTGTTGATGATGTGATGTACAATTCGTTTTATGAGCTAAGGCAAAACAATTAATTAATGAAGATGAAGAATGGGATAGATGTTTGGAAGAAGCATCTTCAACAGAATTCCCTTATGCTCTTGTGAATTATTTGCTTTTATTTGCGTTTTTCATAATCTTATAAATGCACGAGATTTATATGAAAAATATAAAGATAAATTTTACCACCCTAAATACAAAAAAAATATAGGTGAAGATCATACATTGAATGTTATTAAAAATAATTTACAAGTCAATGGATTTTCATTCAACGATTTTAATTTACCTAACATAAGCACATTTATAGGAGAAGATAATAATCAAACAATTTTAAATCATAATAATAATATTCTTAATGAATTAGAAATGGAAATAAATTCTTTAAATGATAAACAAAGGCAAATATTCAACTCTACTATAAAAAGTTCAAACAACCAAAGTAAAGAAAAATATATTTTTATAGATGGACCAGGTGGAAGTGGAAAAAGTTATTTACTTAACGTTTTAATAGCTTATTTTAAATATCATACCATACATTATTTATGTGTAGCTTGGACAGGTATAGCAGCGAATTTATTAGTCGATGGAAAAACCGTGCATACAACATTTAAACTACCGTTAAATATAACAGATTGTACAACTTGTAATGTTAAGCCTAACTCTGCAGAAGGCAAACAATTAAAGAAAACATATAATTATTTGGGATGAAATATCCATGACTTCAAAATTTGCTTTTGAAGCAGTTGATCGTCTTCTTCAAGATTTATGCGATGTAAACCAACCCTTCAGTGGTAAACTGTAATTGTATCAGGAGATTTCAGGCAAACATTACCAATTGTACGACATGGTAGCCGTATGAACATTATTAAAAATTCAGTTAAATTTAGTTCATCATGGCAAAATTTTAAGCAAATGAAGTTAAATGAAAATCCGCGAGTTTCGGATAGTGATAATAATTTTAAACAATGGTTATTAGATATCAGAGAAGGAAAATGCCACAATGTTTTTGAAGATGATAATGAATTAAGTGCTATACCAGATAATTTTATCATTAAAAAAATCTTGTCGAAAAAATATTCGGAAAAACAATAAAAATAAACAATACGAATCTAACGGAAAAACTTATTTTGGCTCCTAAAAATAATGATGATACTGAAATCAATAACAATGTTTTAAATTTAATGGAAGGAAACCATGTTAAATATTTAAGTTTTGATACAGCTGAAGATGATAACAAAGAAAATTTAGATGTTATGTTACCTATAGAATTTTCAAATAAGTCAACTCGTAATGGACTTCCACCAGATAAATTACATTTAAAAGTAGGGGCTATAATAATACTTTTGAGAAATTTAAATGTCAATAAGGGACTTTGTAATGGAACAAGGTTGATACTGAAAAAATTGCCTAAATATTTCATTCAAGCGGAATTAGCAGCTGGTCAAAACAAAGGTAAATTAGTTTTCATTCCAAGAATGAGTTTATCTCCATCTACGAAAGAAATTCCATTCAATATGCAACGAAAACAGTTTTCTATTAGATTAGGATTTGCAATGACTATTAATAAATCACAAGGACAATCGTATAAAAAAGTTGGTGTTTATTTGCCGTCACCAGTTTTCAGTCATGGGCAATTATATGTTGCTCGTTCAAAGACGAAATTTAAAAATAATTTGAAATTATTTTCAGGTTACCACGCTATTGTCAACGGTAAAAATAAAAATGATCAGAACACAATATATACAAAAAAAATTGTTTATAGAGAGATATTATAAAAAATATGTCAAGAGATGTTGTATATGTTGTTGTGTAATAGTTGAACTCGAAATATAATAAAAAATATAATATTTACTAAAATATATATATATATGATATCAACTGACACTTTCGAAATAGTTTATATGATGTTGAATCAGCTATATAAGAGGACGCGCTGTTAAATCGGCTGCATATGGGGATGCGCTGTTGAATCGGCTGCATATTGGGATGCGCTGTTGAATTAGCTGCATATTAGGATGCGCTGTTTAATCGGCTGCATATTGGCTGCATATTTATAGAGCTAAATAAAATATAGGACCTGAAAAATTATTAAGCCAAAAAAAATATAAGGCACAAAAAAAATAAGGTCTAAAAAAATATAAGGCCCAAAAAAATATAAAGCCCAAAAAATATAGACCCAAAAAATATTAGGTCCAAAAAATTATTGGGCCCAAAAAAATATAGGGCGCAAGAAAATATAAGGCCCAAAAAATATATGGCCAAAAAAATATAAAGACGAAAATATTATTGGGCCCAAAAAAAATGAGGCCCAAGAAAATATAGGGCCCAAAAAATATAAAGCCCAAAAAATATAGAGACCAAAAAAATATTAGGCTCAAAAAAATATTGAGTCCAAAAAAATATAAAGTGCAAGAAAATATGAGTCCCAAAAAAATATAAAGCCCAAAAATATATAGAAAAAAATATATTGGACCCAAAAAAATATAAGAACCAAAAAAATAAGGCTAAAAAAAAATAAAGAGCCCAAGAAAATATAAGGATGAAAAAAAAGAAGGGCCCAAAAAAATGGGCATTGAACAAGAAAAGGAAGAATTAAGAAATATTTGACGAATTTCTCAAATTAGTTCAATCACAAAACACTATTTATTTTTTTTTTTATTAGTCAAGTAATTTTTTATTTTAAGAGTCTGTTTAATGACAAAACGATAACAATAAAAAAATATGGTTTCAATTTACAATTAGAACAAATCGAGAACAAATAAAATTTTAAAATCTAAATGATAAAAATTTTTTATTTAAAAATATATTTGTACAAGCACTCTTATTTTATTTCTAAATTCACACTCCTTTCAGATGCCTTTCAAATGATTTCGAATTTTTAATGAACAATTAGCTTTACAGCCCATGAAAGAGGAGGAAACGTGGGTCGCCCCCTTTTAAAAAAAAAATTTTTTTTTTTTCAAAAATAAAATAAATTGATGACAGATTTTCTAATTGCTTTTTATTCGTTTTGTGACAAAAATTAACCTTGTTTTCGTATTTTTGAAAATCCTTTTTCGGAATTTTTAAACATTTATTACTGAGAAATAAATTAAAATTTTACATTAGTAGGCCAGGAGAACTACCCCAAAAATAGTTGTTTGAAATAACTCGCTTGATTTTAAAATAACCTTGAAAATAAAGTTGAAGGTCAAAGACAAGGTCACCATCGGATTCCTTGTTCAAAGTTACTTAAGGTAGGCCTTATCTTTGTTTTGTTTTACCACTAAACTAGAGAGATTTTTAAAAAGTCATACTTTGATCACTATTTGACCTCTAGAGGTTACGTTAACCTCATACTTAAACACATATCCCGACGTAAAATTTTCCGCTCTTTTCGATTATGGTATGAAAAGTAGGGGTTCCTATTTAAAAAAATGAGGTTGACCTTGGAATAACCTTGGAAATGAGGTTCAAGGTCAAATCCAAGGTCACCATTGGATTTTTTGTTCAAAGTTACTTAAGGTGTGCCTATTGTTTGTTTTGTTTTACCACCAAACTAGAGAGAATTTAAAGAAGTCATACTTTGACCTCTATTTGACCTCTAGAGGTTACGTAAACCTTATACCTAAACACATATTGGACTTAAAGCGTTGTTTTTATACCGAAAGCTGCGACATTAAACTGATAACGTGACTGTCGCACTTAAAAGCGGCATATTTCTTGCTTTCTTCCGCAAACTGCGACATTAAACTCATAACGTGACTGTCGCACTTAAAAGCGGTATATTTCTTACTTTCTTCCGCAAGCTCGATGTACCAATAGTTGTTGGTAAAACAGTTAGTAAAGCAGTTGGGACTCGTTATGTAGTTACTATTAACGGCATATCGGAGTCCCCCCCCCCCTCTTAATAATATTATTATTCCAAGTTCATGAATAAACGGTGCGTCAAATCATGTTTTTTCGTTACAGTAAGAAAATTTTTAATATCAATCCTGAGTGCGGATAAGTCAAGGAATTCAAGAAAACACTATAAATAAAAAGTTATTAGCAAACTTTCGATGTATAGTATTTTGAGGTTAGGTTTATCGAGTTTGATATCTAATTTTAATTCAAAGTCTATAAAAAAATTACAATCTCAACTGAATTTTCATTTTAACAAAAATTATTGTAACAACATAGCTTTAGTGCGGACAAGTCATTATATTCGTTTAAATAATGAATTTAAAAAGATATTAATAAAATAAAAAAAGCAAAAATCAATTCCAACAACTCCGACATCCCGTTAATACATCTTTGAAAAACTTCTTCGATACCAGTAGGAGCCTCGTAATAGTCGCTTAATCACTCATTTGATTTACGAGCATCTAAGCATAATCTAATCGAGTCATCCTTCTTTTTAAAAACAACGATAGGATTTATATGAGGGCTATCAGAGTGGCGTATTATTCCGAGTTCTAAGATTTTATATTATGAAAAATAGGTAACAATATTTTTTTTACAATTAGCTAACTATCCTGTAATCATCGTGAAGTTTAATCATATAAATAATTATTAATTTTATGATTTTATTTAAAGTATAGGGTTGAAAATATCATTTTGAAAAAGCTAAATTGAAGTTTAATAATCAAATGATTAAATTTAAATTTTGTGAAATCAAAATCAAAATCAAACACTTAAATATAGTCTTTATAAATTTAATTTAATTTTTATTTAAAAAAACACCGACATCATAGTTTTCCAAATTTTTTATTCTTAATCCAAAAATGTTTTAAATATCTCTTTATTACTGTCTTCCATTTTTACTTAATTATAAAACTATCAAATATAAAACTATCACTATATTCACTTCATTATAAAAGTATCAAATAAAATCTCTATAGTTAAATTATTAAATCAACTGTACTTATTTACTGTCTGCCTGTATCTACTTAGCTGAATCATAGTAAGATTATTACAATTATATTTCTATATATTTCTTTCAAAATTCAAGTATATTTAATCGTGACAGCGATTCAAATCAATTAAAATTGGTAGATTCTTTCTACCACTAGACTAACATTTGATAAGACGTTTATAAATCAATTACTAACTTTATTCTTTATTTAATATTATAATAAAACATTTACACGTAGCCCTCATAATACACAACATTTAATTATCTGTTAAGTCAGGACTTCACAGATAATTAGATTCATTAAAAGATTATTGAAGATTTACCTGAAGAAAACTTTTGAATAGTTAAAATTATTTAGTGTTTTAAATAAAAATTATTTTAAAAAATTGCAAATTCTCGGATATTTTTTTAAAGTTATAAAAGCAAGATGGAGTCGGCGCGCTTGCCCCCTAGTGTTGTATAAATTTTAGTATATATAAGACAATTTTTACAAACACAAAATTATGAAACACTGTTTGAAATTATTTCGAACTTTTTAAAACTTTTGAAAACTGTTTAAAACTATTTAAAACTGTTTAAACGTGTTTGAAACTGTTTAAAACCGTTCAAAACTGTTCAAGTTAGTAAAAAATAGTTCATATTGATTTAAAATAATCTATAACTTTTTAACATAAAAAATTCAAAACTATTAAACACTGTTTGAAATCATTTCGAACTTTTCAAAACTTTTTGAAAGTGTTTATATATGTTTAAAACTGTTCATAACTGTTTTAAATGTCCTAAATTTCGCACTTATAAACAATTTCAAACGATTTTAAACAGTTTTAAACATTTTTAAACATTTTATATTTCCGCTAGGGATTACAAACAATTCTGATATTTATTCATATAAAAAAAAACGGAATTTATTTTTAAACTATATTTGATCGATAAAGTATAGGTCTAAAGCAAACCCTTAAAAATTTTGTTTTATAATAGGTCATTTATTTTTGTCTTTTTCTAATCTACATCTCAACTTTATTATATATTGTGTCATGAAACGAATTTTTAAATTAGTGTTATTCAAAAACTAAATAGGAATAAAAAGATATAATTTTTTTATAAATTATTGATTTTTTCAATAATATAGCATAGAAGAAAAAAATAATTTGACATTAGTGAGTAATAAAATAATCAATGATTTTTAATCAGAAACATGTATTATTTGTAAGATATTAAAAGAAAACAGGCACATTTGTTCTGAATTTATCCTAGAGTAGGTGGCTCATCTTTGTCCTTTTATATTAAAAAAATGAAATTTCATTTTTAACTGCAGAATGTTTAAAAAAAAACCTTTTTTTCACCATAAAAATAGTTATTATACATTGTTTTGAAATAATATTAAATTAGTATGTGAAAATGTTCCTTTTATCACGGAATTTCACACAAAATTTGTGACTACACAGCATAAAAAGTTTTTTTAACTTTAAAGAAGGTGTTTTTGAATAGAAGAAATACGGTGCAAAGAAATGAATTTCTTTGAGTCAAAGAAAAATCATTTTTGAATTAATGAAATAATTTTTAAAATAAAAAAAAAACCTTGAAATATTCTTTAATAAAATATTACATTTAAAAAAAAATGTTCGTATTTAGAAAAATATCTTATTAACTTTAAGAAATTAGTTACTTCCAAAATAGTGTTGAAAGTCAGTAAAACTTTCTTAAAAACAATGTTATATTTTTTTATTAAAAAAATGTAATATTTATTTTAAATAATTTTTATATGTAAATGAAAAGAATATCTTACATCAAATAATTTTTTAATCCAAAGAAATAATTTTTAAATTAAACAAATTAGTTCATGACTTCGATAAACCTATCTCTTTTCAACAATAGAATGTTAGTTGGTGCAAAAAAGCGGTGTTTTTTTAAATATAAATATATAAAGGATATTGTCCTCTATATGATTAACCTTTTTCTATGGTAATGTCGAGGGAGCCTAGCCCGGTTCCCGTTTAACACATTACATCAGGCTGGACTGTCAGACCCACCATACCGAAAACTTTGACTACCGATGGATGGTCAGCTACTTTTGTGACCAACAATCAACCGATATCCAATGAGGTCGGATTTTTTAAGAGTCACGATATAAATGGCACATACACTAATTTTCTTTCGAAAAAAAAGTTAGAGGTACCTGGCCAGGGTTCGAACCCATGTCCGCGTTGAAGGCAAGAGCTCTATCCATTACGCCACCGCGCTCTCATAAAAAAGCGGTGTAATTGATTACATTTCTTTACATTATTAAGAGGATTTTAAATTGAAAAAAAATAATTGTCAGAATGAAGAAAATATAACTGAAAAACTTTAAAAATTTTCTCATTTAAATGAAGTAATTATTATTTTGATGAAAAACGTACATTTTAGTAGAAAAAAAATTTCACATCAATTATTTATAAACATAAGTACAAAATATAAATTTTAATTAAAATTAACCTTTAAGCGTTTTAAAGAAATATTTCTTTAAATAAAAAAATAACTCTTTGAATTAAAAGAGTTTCAGTAATTAAAAAAAATTGAAATTGATATTGCTGAAAAAGAACTAGTATTTGTTGAAACATTTATTGAATTAATATTTTAAATTTACTTGTAACAACCTATTTCTATACTTAAAAGTGATGTTTCATGTTTTCAAAATAATATATTCTTCTAGAAAAAAATATTTTTTAGGCTTAAAAAATTTAGATATATTTTTAAAGAAAGATAATATTTATTCAATGAATAGTTACTTCTATTTGGTACGCAGATTACGAGAAATCGCCTATGAAATCTCATATGTATTCGTTGAATTTTGAAAATAAAATAAATATATGTGAGATCTCATGTCAGATCGCACATATATTTATTTTATTTTAAAAATTTAACGAACATACATTCGATTTCATATGCGATCTCAGGCGATTTCATGTGACATCTCATATCCAATTTTGTGTGCGATCTCATATGTGATCTCACATGGGATCTTTTATATATTTTATTTTATTTAAATAATTTGAAAAAGATATTTATTACTTTTTATTTTTTTCGTTTAGTTCTTTAAATTTTGACAAAATTTGACATTAGCTATATTAGTAAAATCATTTTAGTTAAAATAAAAAATTCTTTGAAGCTGTTATTTTTTTATGAACTTAGATCGCAAATTAGACATCAAAGTTCACAAACATAACCTCAAAATACTATGAATCGGAAACTTGTATATAACTTTTCAAGTATAAGATTTCGGTAGATTTCTTCAGTTATCCACACTCAAGTTGAATCCTACTCTTTTTTTTCTTGAAGTAAAAAAACCCGATTAAATTCTCCATTTACTCATAAACTTGGATCAGAAATATTATCAAAAGAGGAAACTTCATCATGCCCTTAATGTATTTAATGACACTAATATTTCAAATACGTATTCGAACACTAGAACATTATCATATTCGATAAATTTAGTGGAGCCATAAGACCCCAAGCATCTTTCCCGGGGTCAGTAGTTCTTATTTTGAATACTTCATTTAATTTGCATTATATTTTATGGTGTCACTTTCCAATGAAGGATCAGCTTTCGACTAACTTTACCGATCGAAAATGGCTAAAAAAAGATATTTAGTTTTAACTTATTTTTTTTGTCTTGTTCTTTGAATATTCACAAATTTACACGCTTCTATTTCTCATTCGTTAAAATGAATAGATATTTACAAGTAAAAGCAATTCTGATAAACATTTTTATTAAAAATAAACGAAATTACTTCTTTCGCTACTTTCGATCAGTAAAAAATGTCTAAAACCTCGTCTAAAACTGACCTTCAACATAAAGAATAGTATAATAATAAAATATATGTATTACCTTACTTTTAACATTTAGACTTACATTGCATACAAATATAATTCTTATTATGAAAACTATGTGAATAGTCTGTATGTATATGATTATATATCATGGTTTGAAATTGTATTCGAGCACGATTCAAATATTTTTTAGATTACGTTGGATTCACGACTAAATTAGGAAAACGAGCAATAAGATTGCGATAATACTCTAAAATAAAAGTAAGATCAATAATTCTTGAGTTATAAAAACCTATATTATTTAAATCTGTATGATGCAATTGTAAACGATATGTAAAAATAATTCATCAGTATGATAAAAAACAATATTAAGTACTTAGTTACTGTCGGTTCATTGAAGGTAATCTGTCATAATGTTTTGAGACATAAATAAAGCTGCAACTGTTTTTACGACGACATGCAAATTGTGTAACAATTGGTAAGACGTGTTATGCCGTAAATCTGAACCAGATGCAGCGTGCGTCATAGAACGACACTACCTATTGATTAAAAAAACTGTCATTAATCAGTGAACTGACCCCGAGCCTCGTATACATGATTTCGTCTGTGATATGAAATAAGTATCTCATTTTTCGAATAAACAAATTCTGTACAAACCTTTGCATACGAACGGTATCGCTTCAGACCTCACTGAAAAGTGATGGTCTTCTCGAGTATAAAAGGCGATATGCATAATTGTAGTGACTAGTTTCTTAACTATTACTTGTAAATATCGTCTGAATCTTCATAAAAAATTTGTTTGTTTTTATTATTATTCAATCGACAAGTATAATTATGCTCGAATACAGTTGCAAACCATAATCCATAATAGCATGCTTTAGATAACGATTGTGTTGTAGATGTAGAGTAGAATCATTTTATCGTAATGTTAGAATATATATACATTATGTGAATTATAGACTAAATTTCAGATTTGATGTCGTTGACATTGATTACAGCTATAAGTGTAGGAGAAAATAAATTTTTTTTTGCACATTAGATCTCACGTGAGATCTCATGTGAGATCATGTATTGGGAAAAATTAATTTTTTTGTACACGAAATCTTACGTGAGATTGGGTATCAGGAAAAATAAAATTCCGCGGCACATGAGATCTCACGTGAGATCTACACTAAATAATTTAACTAACCTGGAAATAACTGGAAATAACTAAAAATAACTAGGAACAGCTGAAAATATCTAGTATTTCTGTCTCGAACTAAAAATTTTATAACAGTTGCTTACAGTTATTCTTAGTTATTTCCACTTATTTACATATATTACCATTTGCTTTTATTTTTTCCGCTACGGTTTGTATATTGTAATTTTTAACATTAATAGGCACCAATTTGTTAACGGTAGTCAGGGCTGCAAATGTTTGCAGTTACTTACACAGCAACTGAAAACTGGTCGGGCCATTGTCAAATTACCTGCCTAGTAACTGGTAAATGACCGGACCAGTTACCACTTACTGGGTATGCAACTGGAAACTTTTGCAATCATATATTTTACGAACCCCAATTCTATTGCCAGTTATTAACGATAACCATAACTAATGCTTGTTCAACGAAAATCCAACGGTTGTTGCAGACTAACACAAACTATTACAGCATGCGCAACAAATAAATAGTCGGACCATTTACCAGTTACTTGCTCTAAAAGTAGTAGCTGGTGCAAGTATTCTCAATTTCTTGACCATTTCAAATGAAAAACCATTTCCTTATGCACAACGCTGTACGTAATAAATCACTAATTTAACTAGTTGCCATCAACTGGGTGCGTACACACGTACAAACACGCACATACACGTGCAGACACGTAAAATCACGTACGAACACATAAGAACACGAACAAACACGCACACACACGTACAAACACAAATACGTAAAAACATGCACAAACACGTACAAGCACGTACAAACACGTGAACACATATACATACACGTACAAACACGTACATTAATGTACAAACACGTATATAAACGTACGAATACGTACACACACGTACAAACACTTAAAAACACGTACACAAACGTATAAACACGTACGCACACGTACAAACACGTACATCAACGTACAAAAACGTACGAACACGTACATATACGTACAAACACGTACAAAAACGTACATACACGTACAAATACGTACACACACGTACGAACACGTACAAACACGTACAACCACGTAAAAAGACGTACATACACGTATATACACATACAAAGACATACAAAGACATACCAAGGCGTACAAACACGTACATACATATACAAAGACATACAAAGACGTACCAAGACGTGCAAACACATACATACACGTACAAACACGTACATACACGTACAAACACGTACATTAACGTAAAAACACGCACAAACACGTACATGCACGTACAAACACGTACATTAACGTAAAAACACGTACAAACACGTACATATACGTAAAAATACATACACACATGTACAAACACGTACAAACACATACAACCATATATAAACATTTACAAAGACGTACAAACACGTACATATACGTAGAAACACATATATACACGTACAAACACGAACAATGACGTAAAAACACGTACAAACACGTGCATACAAGTACAAATACGTACACATACGTACAAACACGTACAAACACATATATTAACGTACAAAGACGTACAAAGACGTACAAACACGTACAAACAAGCACAAACACGTACACACATGTACAAACACATACAAACATGTACACACACATGCACACACGGCCTCTACAGCACGTCATATATATATATAATATATCTTCTGATATTATAAGCCTTTGTCCTGGCTTGCACCAGGACTAAATAAAAGTGGATAATTTATTCATTTAATTGTGTAGATTTATACGTGAATTGCGTTCTTTTGAAATATTTGAATCATTTATTAAAATTTGGTAATAAAGAAAAAGATGTATGAAATCCAGTGGTGGATAAGCTCCACCAATATTTAATTGAGTGAAATCACTCTCACTCTTAAATGTATTGAAGGATATTCATTTTTAAAGACTTATAAATTGAATATTCTTACCTATTTTTAAATTAAGTAGTTGAAGGCTGGATATGTGCAGACAAGTAATAGATAGGCATGATTTGAATAAGTCTCGAGTTAATTAGACATGAAACTTCATAATGATTTATTCGACATGTGTTTAAAGTATAAATATTGAATTGATTATAACTTTGATTTGAAGTACGATTTTTACAGGACGTGTAACTTAGTACCAATAAGAATCCTGGGGTAGTGTCCGTTCAATTCACTCTACTCCGCATTTTCTCGAGATTGTTTCCGTATTTATACTGCTTTGTTTTGATTTTGTTCATACGTAATTGTTTAATAATTTCTAAAGTGTTATCATTAAGCAATATTGGGGCTCAAGATGTTGCTTATCGGTGCGAGAAGCAACAGAAAAAAGAAAAGTAAATCAAAAAGTTTTGCAGTTATTGATCAATTTACAAAAATGTTTTAGAATCTATTTGCGTATGATAATTATTATAAAATTTTGTTAAACATGCAATTATCCGAAGCATTTCACATTTTAATTTTTTTAATGTATTTGAGGATACATAATTTTAGAATTGAGTCCTCAACAAGACGAAATTCTTAAGAATTCCCCATACATCCCTACGCACAAAAGCTGACAGCAAATATACTTTAGTACGAAATATCAAAAATAAAATACAGCGGCGCTGCGAGCGCAATTATAAGAGATCTCTATACCCATTTGACTAGCCTACTATGTACACGCTCTCTTACTGCTTATAACAGCATAAATATATCGAAGCATTTGGACCAAAGCCGATGTATTACTAATGTGTTATATATATACATGTATGAATTACATCGCATGAATGCGTGCACAGACTTTTCATTGTCTTATGAGAATGATCATCAATCGGATCAACTTATTATTTCATTTATGAGTGTATATTAATACTTAAACATTGATGAACTATACTTGATCTTAGTGATATCTATTTTATTGTATTCCTGATGAAAGACATATTTAATAAAAAAATTTCCAAAACGTTTAATTTCAACGTTTTGGAATAATTTTTTATTCAATATGCTACGGTTGAAGATCAAAATTGTGCAATTTTATTTTTAAAAACTTGGCAGAAGGGCCATTAGCTTCTAACAACTTATGTTTGAGAATTTGCTGCCATTTGCTTCAAATTTATTTATGCCTTTTTAAAACTTCAAGGGAAGATACCCATTTTAATTGTAATACTTTTAATAAAATAAAATTATGCATTCTCCATCTCATTACGCTATCTTTTTATTTTCAAGTGCTGAAATATATATCAAATTTTACTAAATATCTAAAAAATGACTTGCCAGGCCTGTGGTTTAATATTTTGTTGGTGAAATGCTCAATATATGTGAGTACTGTTTTATAATTGAATTGTTAGCTAATTCAAGTGTGCTCAATAATAATAAATATGAATCTATGAACCAATTTTGTACATATACAATTTTTATCTGTCACATTATACTGTCAATGTAAAGGAGTTAAAAAATTTAGTCTTGTAGAATATGCTTTCCCAATTTCCTATGTTCTAATTTTTTCAGATAAAAGAGGATAAATATCACTGGTAGAAAATGTAGCATAAAATATGGCGTGTCTACCAACATATGGCCATATTTGTATGGTGTATTTACACTGTCAAATTTCACTATAAGTTGGCCATAATATGGACTTATTCTATTGCGTGATTTGTGTATACTACTATAATAAACTTATATTTATAGTATATCAAGTTGAACTTTGATTGTGAACTTTCTCTATTCTTCTTTATTATTTTTTTATTCACTATTCTTCAGATTTTAATTAAAAATAAATTTTTTTTATTATAACCTAATTTTTTGATACGACTTTATATTCGACATCTTAACCTAACCATAAACATTGAAAATAGACGCGCTAATGTGGTTCTTAAGTTTTGTTAGTTAGTTGAAAAGCTTGATGTCCAGTTTCATTTTTAGTCTATGTTAAATAATATGTGTCGTGATACGTGTTAGATTATTGTTTTTTTAAACTTATCGTACTTAAAGCTGTGATACTCTGTATACTGCTTTAAAATATCTTCCTCCAACATGATATCAATGCATATAAATTTAATTTATATTGTGCTGTTATTTTGTTTAAAAAAGTTGGTAAGCAGTTTTATATTAGATTTAGTCTATGATGAGCCCTTTCATATGATACGTACCAGTCTACTTCTTTTCAAACTACAGAATTCAATGTTATGTTTTATTATACAACCTAGATTGCATTGATTTGCATTGACATTATGTTACAGTTGGATATTTCAAAATTATTTGAAAAATTTTAAAACTTTAAGTGCCATAATTTCAAAACGAATAGTCCAACATATGTATTATTAAATATTTTATTTGTCGCTAGACCAAAAATGAACTATTTAAAAGTGAAATTATAATACAACCTACATTACATGAATCTGTATTGATATTATAATAGAAAGAATATTCTAAACTTATTTACAAAGTCTATGGATAATTTAAAAATATCTCATTCGATGCTTAAAATCCTTTTAATTAGTCAAAAAGGTGAATTTTTCAATTTGGTGGTTGTCGTGAGCTTTCTCAGTTAATATTCAACAAAGTGTCCGACAAACTTTTAAATCCTTTTTCTATTTTTTTTAAATCGAAGTGTTATTGTATGAATATATATAAATTGAAGATCTCTGGAAATTTTGAAGTCAATTCGTTGAAAATTGGCTGAGAAAGCTTGCAGCGGCCATCAAAATTAAGTGTTCGAATAAAGGAAAGGATTTCAATCATTTGATGAGATTACTTGAAATTATTCATGGGCCAAAGTCTTGTATTTTATATATCTAAGGTAGAAAAACTTTTTTTAAATAATATTATTTAAAAAAAATTATTCAGACATTTAAATTAAATTTTCATTTTAGGCTTAAATTTGGGCCTGGTACCTTAAGTTCTTAATTTATTGATATTTTATATGAGTGTAATAAATAATACTAATATCTCATCAATTTATATTGATACAAAATTTATTTTTGACATAAACTATAACCTATAAAGTTTGTATTGTTCATTATAACCTTTGTCTATTTTAGTGATGTACTAACAAGTAATTGTTATTAATTGTAAATAATGTCAGAAGATTAACTATAACTTTATACATAAAACTTAAATATGTTATTGTTAATTATGAAAATAAATAGTTTATAACAAATAGTTACTGAAAAATAAGTTATAAAATAAATGATTTATAAAAAGAAATAATATATAATGATAATTGATTAAAATGAATCATTTTCTAATAATCCTAAATTATAATTTTCTTAATTATCATTCCAAAATTTCAATTATCTTTTCAAAACTATATATTTGCATTTCTTGTCAAGTCCATAAGCTGGCTATATTCCATCGAAATAAGACTGGGTTTGTGGCCATAATATGGTTGCAAACCATAAAATACACCATAATGACACCGTAAATCCAGGCTTTTTTCTACCAGGGTATTAACTGTATAAAGAAAAGCTAAAACGTTCAGAATTCATCCTTAGTTATTATTATATTTGGAATTAATCTAAGTAATACAAAAATTAGTAGATCATGTTAATCATTACATAATAGTAAATAAGGATGAATTCTCAACGTTTCAGCTTTACTATATACAAGTTAGTATTTATCCTCTTTTATTTAGAAAAATTAGAACATAGAAAATTGGAAAAGCATATTCTACAAGACTAAATTTTTTCACTCCTTTACATTGACGGTATATTGTGACAGATAAAAATTGTATATGTACAAAATTGGTTCATAGATTCATATTTATTATTATTGAGCACACTTGAATTAGCTAACAATTCAATTATAAAACAGTACTCACATATATTGAGCATTTCACCAACAAAATATTAAACCACAGGCCTGGCAAGTCATTTTTTAGATATTTAGTAAAATTTGATATATATTTCAGCACTTGAAAATAAAAAGATAGCGTAATGAGATGGAGAATGCATAATTTTATTTTATTAAAAGTATTACAATTAAAATGGGTATCTTCCCTTGAAGTTTTAAAAAGGCATAAATAAATTTGAAGCAAATGGCAGCAAATTCTCAAACATAAGTTGTTAGAAGCTAATGGCCCTTCTGCCAAGTTTTTAAAAATAAAATTGCACAATTTTGATCTTCAACCGTAGCATATAAGATAAAAAATTTCCGAAACGTTGAAATTCAACGTTTCGGAAATTTTTTATTAGATATTGTAACGGTATTCTACCGTGTTTGAATCTTGCGTGTTTAGGTATTAAAATAGAATAAACACTCGGTCATATATCTCGTCGAAGACGAGTAAAGAAGTGCGTATCTTGACGACCAGCACGCGAGAAAGAAGCTCGCCGGCCGTGAGGCGCTTCAGAGAGTTTCCGGCTACCGTTGCGTTAACACGAAACCTAAGCTGCGCTGTGCTTATTAAAAGATTTCGCAACGTGGTCGTATAATACGGTAGACTAAGTTTGCATTTGATAGCGCGAGACATTGTCTTAATTAAAAGTCGTTAATTTATATCGACTAGCGTATTATATTATATTGGCTAGTTGCAACTCTCAGGAATTCTTTCTGTAGAGTTTTGCTTGACCACTTTTCGCGCGCCTTAGCGGTCAGCCATCAAGTGCCAACATATACGTTGATCGGCGTGTATAAGATCCCACCGATCTACGTCAAGGTAACCACGTTGGCAGAGCTCAGCGGAATTCAACGATCGAAAAGAGACGTATTCCACCGATCTACACCAGAGCATCTACGTATTGGTTACGGACAGGGGAGAAGCTATGGTAACGGGCGAGCGGCGTCTACGTGGACGTAGGTAATTAGTGTAAGCTGGCCAGCGCGTTACTGTAAGTATAAATATACAGTGCGATACCCAAGTGTCTCTTCCTCGAGAGATACTTGTTCGGGTTAATTGTATCATCGGTTATATAACCGATCAGCGTCATAAGCGAGTTCTGTTTAGTTCGCGACGCACCCTCCCTTGCTCACTCTCTCATTAGACGCGTGCATTACTCTTTATATATTATACAATTTCATTTTTGTTTAATTCATATTTTATCTTTATATTCTTATTTGTCTTATAATAAATTAATTCCGTTTTTCTATTAAAACGTGCTTTTAATTGATTCAAATTGCCTGACTATATTTAACATAAAAAATATATTTCCCGTTGCTTACTCCGACGCCTCCGCGGTCCTTGTGAGCGGTTATAAATTGATTAGTTCCGTAATATCATATAATTTAATATAACGTATTTTGGAACCTGCCTCACGAAGAAAAACTGTGCTACCGGCAACGCGTCTCTCGATCAGGTAAGAGAGAGAGAGAGAGAGAGAGAGAGACGCAGTGTGTGCAGCAAGCGACAAGTATATCACATAAGATTTTGTCGTTTATCAATAGGATTGATTAGCTAGCACAATCGGAGTTCGCTGTGTAATATTTAGTAAAATTTCTTATACTTTCAGCGACTTTACATAAAATTAAATTCAAAGACTTAGCTAAAAAATAATATTTTATTAAAAGCTAATTTTTTTTTGTAACGGGAAAAATAATCGTTACAATATGTCTCTCATCAGAAATAAAATAAAATAGATATCACTAAGATCAAGTATAGTTCATCAATGTTCAAGTATTAATATACACTCGAAAATGAAATAATAAGTTAATCTGGTATATCATTTTTTTTTCAATTTTGATGTTTGCTATCATCGCTATCTTTATCTAAATATCACTTTTTTTCATAAATTATTTAGCAAAGTTTTACCAAACATACATTCATCAAAGATTTATCAAAGAGAACATAAATTAAACATTTTATGAATTTTATATTATTAAAAAGAAAGAATTAAATACAGAAGTACTCAACGATTGCTTGATTGATTTCAAAACTTTTTTAAGCAATAACTATAGATAAATCAAGTAAAAGATATAAACTTGATAATTACTGAATTTCAGTACTTTCAAGAGTTGAAATTGAAAAAAAATATTATGTATGTAGTAAAAAAAATGAAATAAAATATTTAAAATAAATGTTCTAAAGAATACTATACTATTCAATACCTAAACTCACCTAACGTATACTTTTGCTTTCTCATAGACAAAGCATTGTATAAATAAAAAAACTTTTTTTCTATTTTTTTATTAATTTGTACATATGTGAACTCAGGGAGTCGAAAAAAGTGGTTTCCAGAAAATGTCTGTATGTGTGTGTGTATGATGTCAGTTAGTAAATTGTATCTCGGAAACTACTCAATGGATTTGCTTCTAATTTTGCATGTAATTAATTTTTTTGTCTAACTTGCTGGGAAGTTATTGATGATTGCTTCTTCTAGTGTAATTTTAATTTTAGAGACGTCTCTCTAAAAAAAAATAGCGATTTTTTATTTTTCTGGTTTTTTTCGTTTACTACTAGATGAATTTGCTTCAAAATTTGCATGGAAATTATTTGCGATTGCCCAAATAAAATAAATTCCTAAAAATTGATTTTCTTAGCTTAGTTTTAATTTTAGAGCATTTTGAAATTTTTGAAAAAAATATTTATATTTAGTAAGCTAATAAAATCTTAAAAAATACTCGACGGATTTACTACAAATTTTCCATACAATTTAATTTTTCGATGAACTGGTGCGGAAGCTATTGACAATTGGTTTTCTTAGTGTAGTTTCAATTTTATAGCCATTTTAGTCATTTTAAAAAAATTTCGATTTTTCATCTTTTTTGTATTTTACGTAAACTACTCCATGAATTCGTTTAAAAATTTGTATGGAACATATTTTTGACTGTCAAAAGCAGAAAAACTTTTGAAAACTGATTTTCTTAGCGCACTTTTAATTTCAAAGCATTTTAAAAATTTTAAAAAAAATTTCTATTTTTCCTTTTTTTTCTATTCTACGAAAAGCATTTGATAGGTTTGCTCCAAAATTTGCATGCAAGTTATTCGCTACTGTCTGAAGAAAACAAGCTTAAGAAAACTAATTTTCTCAGAGCAGTTTTAATTTTAGAGCATTCTAAAAATTTTCAAAAAAATTTTTACTTTTTATTTATCTTCTATTTTGTGTAAGCCATATTATAAATTTTCTCCAAAATTTTTATACAATCAATTCGCTATTGTCTGAAAAAAATAAGCTTTCGAAAACTAATTTTCTTGGTGTGATTACAATTTTAGAGAATTTTCAAGATTTAAAAAAAAAATTTTGATTCTTCCTTATTTATTTTTTTTATTTTACGTAAAGTACTTGATAGATTTTTTCTAAAATTTGCATGAAAATTATTTATGACTGCCAAAAGAAAGAAAATTTTTAAAAATTGATTTTCCTAGCGTAGCTTTAATTTTAGAGCATTTTTAAAATTTTGAAAAAGAAATTTTGAAAAGAAAATATTATTTATTTAGCTAATTAGATCTCGAAAATTGCTCAATGGATTTGCTTCAAATTTTGCATACTATCTATTATTTTGTCAAAGTAGACGAAAAGCAATTGAAAATTGGTTTTCATAGCGTAGTTTTTTTTATAGAACTATTTTAAGAACTTTTAAAAAATTTTTGATTTTTCAGTTTTTTTGTATTTTATGTGAATTACTTGATGAATTTGCTTTGAAATTGGCATGAGAATTATTTAAAACTGCCAAAAAAAGGATAACTTTTAAAAAACCGATTTCCTTAGCGTAGTCTTAACGGCATGTCGGAGCTACAGCAATCGAGTTTTGCTTTTTTTATTTTATCGATATCTTTTTCAATTCTTAAATTAAACAAATATTGACTTGTCCGCACTAAAGTTATATTAGTACAATAATTTTTGTTAAAATAAAAAATCATTTGGACTTGTTATTTTTTTATGAGCTTGGATTGGAAATTAGATATCAAACTCGACAAACCTAACCTTAAAATACGATATATTGAAAGTTTTTATTATAACTTTGTATGTATAATATTTTGGTGGTTTTCTTGAGTTGTCCGTACTAGAGTTTAATCTTACAAATTTTTTCTTTATAGCAAAAAAACTCAATTAAACGCATCGTTTATTCATAAGTTAAGATTGGAAATATTATTAGAAGGCGGACAGCTTCGTCATGCTCTTAATTTTAAAGAATTAAAAAAAATTTTTTTTTTTATTTTAATTTTTTTTTTTTTTTTCCATTTTACGTAAACTACTGGATAGATTTGCTCTAAAATTTGTATACAAGTTATTTGCTGCTGTCTTCATAAAACAAGCTTTTAAATAATTTTCTTAGTGTAGCTCTTTGATCATTTCTTTTGATTTCTGATTTAACGCTTTCACTAACTCTTTTCTTACTTCCTTATTTCCTCTTTGTCCTTTTTTCTCAAATTATTCCTCATTTTTACCCTATTTTCGTCCATCCTTGTCTCTCTCTTCCTATTTACTAATCACTCTCTCACATTCACTAATTTTTCTTGAATAGAAATTGTAGTTTATATTGAAATCACATTTAAAAAAATAAAATCAAATTACTTTGATTCAATGAGCTCTTTGAGAAAGCATTGCGCCAAAGCACTTGGCAGCGTTTTTTAAAAGTAATAATAAAGATGTAATAGTATTTATCAGTTTAAATAATGATTAAAAACAAAAATTAACAGATACAATATTCAAAAGGTTTAAAGAAATTTTATTACATTCGAAAATAAAAAGATAATGTAATGATATTTTTATGAATTTTATATAATTAAAAAGAATGATTTAAATACAGAAGTTCTCGACGATTGCTTGATTGATTTCAAAACTTTCTTAATAAAAATTATAGATAAATCAAATAAAAGGTATAAATTTGATGATGATGATGATGATGATTACTCAATTCATTTGAATACTTTCAAGAGCTGAAAAAAATTATGTATTCAGTGAAATATTTCGAAAAAATATTCTAAAGAATATTTTGATATATAAAATGTGAAATGTAATTTTTATCTTTATGTAAACTTTTTTTTTTTGAATTGATGAAAAGTCTTCAATGAATTTAATTAACCTTTTTTTTAAGATTAATAAAACAACTTTAAAAAGTCTTTAATGAATAATGAAAATTAATGTCGTTTTATTTAAAAAAATAATGACATTATTATCATCAAAAAAATTTCATAGCTACTGAATGTTTATTTTTATATTTTTTATTTATTCATATTATTAAAATTATTTTTATTTTCAAAAGTTCTGATTAAAAAATTTTGATAAATTTAAGTTTTTGTTTAAATTTTTTATTCATTCATAATATTAAAATTATTATTTTGATTTTGAAAATCTTCAATTTAAAAATTTTAATAAATTGTGGTTTAAGATTTCTGTTCTAAAAAATATTCATTTATACATATACCCCACGCATGTATTTTTGCATTATGCTTAGGCTCTGCCAGCTTGGTAGGGTTTACACGGAAAGAGGCATTCACGTGAAATATATACGAGAGTTGAAAATATCATCAATATTCAGATTAATGTCTACTATGATTCGTGTGACATAACCTACGCCAAGAATGATAAGTCACTTGAAATTCACATGATATACTATCACTGTATAAATAACTGTAACATCATGTTGTAAAACACTGATGTCATCGCCGAAATACGTGAGCGCAAAAACATCACCCCGTTTTTAGGTGAAAAAAATTGTTGACACAGTCACACACATTGAAAACAGCATGTGCAACTTGTATGATAATATCAAAGAATATAGACGCTTATAGAAGCGTACGTTAAATGGGCGGACAGAGGACAAAATCTGAAGCTATGTCCCCCAACCTAGAGCTGGCGCCGCTACTAAAATGCCATGTATTTTTATATACTGAATTTTTTTTTCATATATATAGATATACACGTAATGTTAGATGTCCCCCAGAAACTAAGTCCCCTTATTTACTTAAGACGTACGCTTCTATAAGCTCCTATATTCTTTGATAATATGTAATGGCTCTGCTCTGTGTCTATATAAGAATTCACGCGCATGCGTATGCTGCTCTAAATTAAAAAAAATTCGAGTATTTCTTTCACCTCGATTTAAGGTGAAAGATTTAGAGATCACCTTAATAATCGCTGTATCTATTTAGCTTCATTTTACGGTAGCATGATATTACTCATAGCGATTTTAAAGGTGAATCAACCAAAAAGATAATGAACGCTCAAGTTGTAATAGCATGATTAACTGTCATACTATTTCGACGTGAACGCCCTTTTCCGTGTAGTTTTATCTATTTTTCTGTGGTCAGTAACCCCATTTTTAAATGTAGCTTATAGAAAAGTGAAATTTGTACTGTTTCAAAAAAAAATTATTTTAACAAATAATTTAAATGCTGCCAATCTTAACAACCATATTGTATTAACAATTTTTTTAATGTAGCAGTTTAATTTTGTCTTTTCACCATTTTTATTGACCAAATTAAACAACAAAATTTTTTTGTTGATTAATTTAGTATTTACTACATTGTATTTTTTTATGGAAAATATCTATTGCTTTGTCATATTTTTTTATGGACACTTCAATTTCAATTGTTATACATTTTATATGTACGCTTTGGTACATAAAAAAGTAAAAATACAAAAAAATATACATGGACCATGGGATAAAGCAATGCCTGGCTCTTAAATTTTAACTTGTCATAGGAAATATTTTAAATCATAGCTATTGTTACTATGAGGAAATTTAATTTCAAATAGTCCAATATACTTTTAGTAATGTTGAGAATGCTTATTAATATTGTTAAATTTAGTAGATTATTGACGAAGTTATCATTTTTTAATATGTAGGCATATTGTAAATGGCAAAAAATGTATTATATGTTAGAGTGAAGGATCAAGACTTATTTTTCTTACGTGAATATCTTTTGGTTTATGGTTTATAGGTTTATGGTTAATGGGTTTATGGTTTATGGTTCATGGGTTTATGATTTTTAGGTTAATGGTTCATGGTTTATAAGTTCATGTATTTATGGCTGATGGGTTTATGGTTTTTACATCCATGGTCTATGGGTTTATGGTTTATGGGTTTATGATGTATGGGTTCATGGTTTATAGGATTATAGTTTATGGTTTCATAGTTTATGCGTTTATAGTTTACAAGTTGATGGTTTATGGGTTTATGGTTTATGGGCTTATGATTTATGGGTTTATAAGTTTATAGGTTTATGGTTTATTCGTTTATGGGTTTATAAGTTTATAGGTTTATGGGTTTATGGTTTATAGGTTTATGGTTTATGGGTTAATGCTTTATGAATTTATGCTTCATGAGATCATGGTTTATGAGTTTATGGTCCATGGGTTTATGGTTTTTAGGTTTATGGTTTATGAGTTTAAGGATTTATGGTTTGTGGGTTTATAGTTTATGGGTTCATAGTCTATGAGATTATGGTAAATCGATTTACAGTTCATGGATTTATGGTTTATTGGTTAATGGTGTATGATTTTATGGTGTAAGAGTTTATGGTTTATGGGCTTATGATTTTATGGTTCATAGATTTATGGTTTATAAGTTCATGGTTTATGGGTTTATGGTTTATGGGTATATAGGTGTATGAGCGCTAGGTTAATTGGTTCATGGGTTTATGGTTTATGGGTTTATGATTTTTAGATTTGTGGTTCATTGTTTATGGGTTTATGGTTTTAAGGTTCACGGTCTATCGGTTTATGGTTTATAAGTTCATAAATTATAGGTTTGTTAGTATATAGGTTATGTGTTTATGAGTTCATGGGTTTATGGTTCATGAGGTTATGGCTCATGGGTTTATGGTTTTTAGATTTATGGTTCATGGTTGATGGGTTCATGGGCCCATGGTTCATGGGTTTATGGTTTTTAGGTCCTCGGTCTATGGGCTTATGGGTTCATAGTTTATGGGTTTATGATTTATGGGTCCAAGGTTTTTTTTAACTCTAGAGTGTATGGTTTCTGCAAATATGGTTCATGCGCTTATGAGAGTATGGTTTATATGTTTCTGGTTCATAGGTTTATGGTTTATGAGTTAATAAATTTCTGGTTTATAGGCTCATTGTTTTGAGGTTTATAGTTCATGGGTTTATGGTTTCTTGGTTTATTGTCCTATAGTTTCTGGGTTTATGGTTCATAGTTCACGGCTTTATGGTTTCTGGGTTGATGGTTATATGGTTTCTGGGTTTATGGTTTATAGGTTTATGGTTTATGGGTTTATGAGGGTATGGGTTATGGTTTCCTGGTTCATAGGTTTATGGTTTATTGGTTCATGAATTTCTGGTTTTTGGGTATATGATTTTTAGGTTCACGGTCTGTGGGTTTATAGGTTTATGGTTCATGGGTTATGATTCATGGGTGTAAGGTCTTTTAACTTAAGAGTTTATGGTGGACGGGTTCATCGTTTATGAATTCATAAGGGTATGATTTATGGCTTTATGATTTATAGGTTTACGGTTTATCGGTTCATGGGTTCATGGTTTACGGGTTTATTAGGGTATGGGTTATGAGTTTATAGTTCATGGGTTTATGGGTTTGAGGTTCATGGTTTTATGGTTTTTAGGGTTATGGTTTATGGGTTTATGTTTCATTGCTTATGGTTTATTGGTTCAAGGTTTTTTACTTTATATTTTATTGTTTATGGGTTTATGTTTTACGGGTTTATTAGGGTACGGGTCATGAGTTTATGGTTCATGGGTTCATGGGTTCATGGGTTCATGGGTTCATGGTTCAATGGTTTATGGTTTTTAAGTTCACGGTTCATTGAGATTTTGGTTAATGGGTGTATGAGTTATTGGTTTTTTAAGTTTATGGTTTAATGGTTCCTGGGTATATATTATATGGGTTTATGGTTTATGAGTTTATAGTTTTTAGGTGCATGGTATATGGGTTGCTGGGATTATGGTTTATGGATTTATTGTTTATATGTTTATTGTTTATGGGTTTATGGTCTATGAGTTCATGGTTTATGAGTTTATGATTTCAATGTTTATGGATGTATAGTTTACAGGTTCATCGTTTATTGGTCCATGGTATATGAGTTTATGTTTTATTTGTTTATGTTTTATATGCTTATGGTTTATGGGTCGATAATTTATAGGTTAATCGTTAATGGGTTTATAGGTAATTGCTTTATGTTTTATGGGCTTATAATTCATGGATTTATGGTTTATGGGTTTATGGTTCATGGGTTTATGGTTTATGGGCTTATGGTTTATGGGCTTATGGTTTATGGGTTTATGGTTCATGAGTTTATGGTTAATGGGTATATGATTTATTAGTTTATGGATTTATTATTCATGGGCTTATGGTTTATGGGCTTATAGTTTGTGGGTTTATGGTTTATGAGTTTATGTTTTGTATGTTTGTGATTCATGGGCTTATGGGTTATAAGTCGATAATTTATGGGTTAATGGATAATGGGTTTTGGGTCTATGGCTTATGGGTTTATGGTTTATAGGCTTACGGTTTATGGGCTTATGGGTTATAAGTCGATAATTTATGGGTTAATGGATAATGGATTTATGGGTCTATGGCTTATGGGTTTATGGTTTATAGGCTTACGGTTTATGGGCTTATGGTTTATGAGTTTATAATTTTTAGGTACATGGTATATGGGTTGCTGGAATTATGGTTTATGGATTTATCGTTTATATGTTTATCGTTTATGGGTTTATGGTCTATGAGTTCATGGTTTATGAGTTTATGATTTTATGGTTTATGGATGTATAGTTTATAGGTTCATCGTTTATTGGTCTATGATATATGAGTTTATGTTTTATTTGTTTATGTTTTATATGCTTATGGTTTATGGGTCTATAATTTATAGGTTGATCGTTAATGGGCTTATAGGTAATTGCTTTATATTTTATAGGCTTATAATTCATGGGTTTATGGTTTATGGGTTTATGGTTGATGAGTTTATGGTTCATGGGTTAATAAATATCTGGTTTATAGGCTTATTGTTTTGAGGTTTATAGTTCATGGGTTTATGGTTTCTTGGTTTATTGTTCTATGGTTTCTGGGTTTATGGTTCATAGTTCACGGCTTTATGGTTTCTGGGTTGATGGTTATATGGTCTCTGGGTTTATGGTTTAAAGGTTCATGGCTTATGGGTTTATGAGGGTATGGGTTATGGTTTCCTGGTTCATAGGTTTATGGTTTATTGGTTCATGAATTTCTGGTTTTTGGGTATATGATTTTTAGGTTCACGGTCTGCGGGTTTATGGGTTTATGGTTCATGGGTTATGATTCATGGGTGTAAGGTCTTTTAACTTAAGAGTTTATGGTGGACGGGTTCATCGTTTATGAATTCATAAGGGTATGATTTATGGGTTTATGGTTTATAGGTTTACGGTTTATCGGTTCATGGGTTCATGGTTTATAGGTGTATGGTTTATTGGTTCATGGTTTTTTGACTTTATAGTTTATGGTTTATGGGTTTATGGTTTACGGGTTTATTAGGGTACGGGTTATGAGTTTATGGTTCATGGGTTCATGGGTTCATGGGTTCATGGTTCAATGGTTTATAATTTTTAGGTTCACGGTTCATTGGGATTTTGGTTAATGGTTATATGAGTTATTGGTTTTTTAAGTTTATGGTTTAATGGTTCCTGGGTATATATTATATGGGTTTATGGTTTATGAGTTTATAGTTTTTAGGTGCATGGTATATGCGTTGCTGAGATTATGGTTTATGGATTTATCGTTTATATGTTTATCGTTTATGGGTTTATGGTCTATGAGTTTATGGTCTATGAGTTTATGATTTTATAGTTTATGGATGTATAGTTTATAGGTTCATCGTTTATTGGTCTATGTTATATGAGTTTATGTTTTATTTGTTTATGTTTAATATGCTTATGGTTTATGGGTCTATAATTTATAGGTTAATCGTTAATGGGTTTATAGGTAATTCCTTTATGTTTCATGGGCTTATAATTCATGGGTTTATGGTTTATAGGTTTTTGGCTCATGGGTTTATGGTTTATAGGCTTATGGTTTATGGGTTTATGGGTTTATGGTTCATGGGTTTATGATTAATGGGTATATGATTTATTAGTTTATGGATTTATTATTCATGGGCTTATGGTTTATGGGTTTATAGTTTGTGGGTTTATGGTTTATGGGTTTATGTTTTGTATGTTTGTGATTCATGGGCTTATGGGTTATAAGTCGATAATTTATGGGTTAATGGTTAATGGGTTTATGATTTATGGGTCTATGGCTTATGGGTTTATGGTTTATGGGCTTACGGTTTATGGGCTTATGGTTTATGAGTTTATAATTTTT
This sequence comes from Anastatus disparis, assembly GCA_017163975.1. Lineage (NCBI taxonomy): Eukaryota > Metazoa > Arthropoda > Insecta > Hymenoptera > Eupelmidae > Anastatus > Anastatus disparis. The sequence continues at coordinate 1,172,607 of JAFFSR010000252.1, forward strand.
AGGTACATGGTATATGGGTTACTGGAATTATGGTTTATGGATTTATCGTTTATATGTTTATCGTTCATGGGTTTATGGTCTATGAGTTCATGGTTTATGAGTTTATGATTTTATGGTTTATGGATGTATAGTTTATAGGTTCATCGTTTATTGGTCTATGGTATATGAGTTTATGTTTTCTTTGTTTATGTTTTATATGCTTATGGTTTGTGGGTCTATAATTTATAGGTTGATCGTTAATGGGCTTATAGGTAATTGCTTTATTTTTTATAGGCTTATAATTCATGAGTTTATGGTTTATGGGTTTATGGTTCATGGGTTTATGGTTTATGGGTTTATGGTTTATGGGCTCATGGTTTATGAGTTTATGGTTCACGGGTTTATGGTTAATGGGTATATGATTTATTGGTTTATGGATTTATTATTCATGGGCTTATGGTTTATGGGTTTATGGTTTGTGGGTTTATGGTTTATGGGTTTATGTTTTGTATGTTTGTGATTCATGGGCTTATGGGTTATAAGTCGATAATTTACGGGTTAATGGTTAATAGGTTATGATTAATGGGTCTATGGCTCATGGGTTTATGGTTTATAGGTTTATGTTTTATGGGTTTATGGTTTATGGGCTCATGGTTTATGGGTCTATATATTATGGGTTAATATTTTATGGGCTCATGGTCAATGGATTCACGGCTAATGGGTTCACCGTTCATGGGTTTACGGCTTATGAGTTTATGGCTTATAGGCTTACTGTTTATGGGTTAATGATTATATGGTTTATTAGTTTATGATTTATGGGTTTATGTTTTATATGCTTACGGTTTATGGGTCTATAATTTATAGGTTATTCGTTTATGGGTTTATAAGTAATAGCTTCATAGCTTATGGGCTTATGGTGTATGGGCTTATGGTTTATGATTTTATGGTTCATGGGTTTATGGATCATGGGTTTATGGTTTATGGGCTTATGGTTTATGGGTTTATGGTTAATGGGTTCATTGTTAATGAGTTTATGTTTAATGGGCTCATGATTTCATGGTTCATGGATTTATTATTTATGGGTTTATGGTTCATGGGTTTATGATTCATAGGTTAATGTTTTATGGGTTTATGGTTTACGGGCTCATGGTTTATGGATCTATATATTATGGGTCGATATTTTATGGTCTCATGGTTGATGGGTCTACGGCTAACGGGTTTATGGTTCTTGGGTTTATGTTTATAGGTTTTCTTGTTTATGGGCTCATAGTTTATAAGTTTATAGATTATGGGTTTATGTTTAATAGGTTCATGGTTCATGGGTTTACGGCTTATGTGGCCACGGTTCATGAGTTTACGGCTTATGGGCTTACTGTTTATAGGTTAATGATTATATTGTTTATTAGTTTATGATTTATGGGTTTATGGGTTTAGGTTTTATTGGTTTATGGATCATGGGTTAATGGTTCATGGGTTTATGGTTTTTAGGTTTATGGATTATGGTTAATGGGTTTATAGTTTGTAGGTTTAGGGTATATGGGTTACTGGGATTATGGCTTATGGGTTGTTTGTTTTCAGGGTAATCGTTCATGGGTTTATGGTCTATAAATTTATGGTTCATGAGTTTGAATTTTATGGTTTATAAATGTATAGTTCATGGGTTTATTTGTTTATGTTATATGGATTAATAATTTATTGGTTTATAATTCATATGCTTATGTTTTTTGGGTTTATAATTTATGAGTGAATGGTTTATAGGTTTATGATTTATGGGTTTATGGTTTATTTGTTCATGGTTTATGGATTTATGATTTATGGTTTTATGATTTATGGGCTTATGGTTTATGGGTCTATAATTCATGGGTCAATAGTTTATGGACTCATATTTAATGGGTTTACGGCTAATGGGTTTATGGTTTATGAGCTTACTGTTAATGGGTTAATGGGTTTATGCTTCATTGGTTAATGGCTTAAGGGTTCTGGGGTTTATGGTTAATGGGTTTATGGTTCATGGGCTTATGGCTTATGGGTTAATCGCTCATGGGTTTATGGCTTTCAGATTTATGGTTTATAGTTCATGGGCTTATGTGTTTATGGGTTTATAATTTATGAGCTCATAGTTTTTAGGTTAATGGTTTATCAGTTTGTGGGTCTATGGTTTATGGGTTTATGGGTCTATGGTTTTTGGGTTTATGGTTTATGGATTTATGGTCCATGGCTTAGTGGTTCATTGGTTCATGGTTTATGGGTTTATGGTTTATGGGTTTATGGTTCATGGGCTTATGGTCCATGGGTCCATGGTTTTTAGGTTTAGAGTTTATGGGTTTATGGGAGTATGGTTATTGGGTTCCTGGTTTTCAGGTTTATGGTTTATGGGTTTATGGGTTTATGGTTCATGGGTTTATTGTTTATGGGTTCATGGTTCATGGGTTGATGGTTTATGAGTTCATGGTTTGTAGGTTTATGGTTTGTAGGTTTATGGTTTCTGGTTTTAGGGTCTTATGGTTCATAGGTTTATCATTTATGGATTTATGCTTTATAGGTTTACGGTTTATTGGTTTATGGTTTATAGGTTTATGGTTAATGGGTCTATAATTTATGGGTTTTTTGGTTTATAGTTTATATCTTTTCTTTCCGATTCGATTACTATGAATATCGAGCGAGTGTTAAGTAGTATTCTTTTTTAAATTTAATTATTTTAAATATTGACTGTGCGTATGATTTTTTTTCTGCAAATTTGATTATTTTAAGTAATAAGCGAACCTTAAGTATTTTTTTCTGCTAATCTGATTTTTGCAATTATTGAGCGGGCATTAAGTACTTTTCTTCCGCAAATCCAATTATTTATAATATTGACCAAGCGTAAAGTACTTTTCTACTTTTATACTTCTTTTTCAAAGTACTTTTGTTTCTTCGTCCGTGTTCATTTGTCTTTGTCCTTTTGTTTCCTTATCTGTCTCTTTGTCTATGTCTCCATTCCTTTGTCGACGTCTCTTTGCTTACATTCTTCTATTTTCGTCTCTTTGCTTCCTTCTTTTTATCTTCCTATCTTCGTTTGTTGGTCTTGTTTCTCTGTTCGGTGTCTTATTTTTTCGTATTTGTTCATTTGTCTGCGTGTCTTTCTCCCTTTTTTTCTTATCATGAAATTGTTCTATGATTTTGATGCCGCTTTTTAATTCTGTTTCTTTGCTTCTGAGCATACAAATGCAAGTGTTCTTATTGACGCTGATGTTCGAGTTGATGATGATGATGATCATGATATGTCTATGGTTTAATGAATCTCAAATTTTACGTTTTATCCCAGATCTGTTTATAGGACTCATCAGTAAAGTTTTGTTAGAGAAGATAATCTAAATAAATCGCTATTATTATAGTTTATATAAATTTAAAAAAAAATTAATAGATCAATATTTTTATTTCTCAACTTATATCTGTAATCAATTAGAAGCATTTCGAGAAATCAGTCACTAAAGCTTTTATTTAGGGCGCATGAAGGCTTGATTCTATAGTGATTATTTTTAATTACATTTTTCTGTATAATTCGATTCATTTAAATTGTCTTCATTACGTTATTTTTGATGATAATTTGATATTGATATCCACGTTCCTTCAATTACCCAGCATTTATAATAGCAGTTGTGTTATTTTTATTATACAACGTTTACAATAAAAGTCGCGTTTTATCAATAACACTGTACTCATATTGACGGTCGAGTTTCTTTAATTACACAGCGTCACAAAATAGGAACCGCGAATACTTAATCACACAGCGCTTACAATAGCAACCGCGTATTTTAAACCACACAGCACTTAAAATAGCAGCCGCGAATTCGTAATACACAGCGCTCAAAATAGCAGCTGTGAATTCTCAATTGCACAGCGTCTACAATAGCAGCCGCGTTTTTTTTATCCACATGGTGCTCAAAATAGCAGCCGCGAATTAGTAATTACACAGCGCTCAAAATAACAACCATAAATTTTTAATTAAATAGCGCTTACAATAGCAGCCGCGAATCCGTTATGACACAGCGCTTACAATAGTTGTTGTATTTTTCAACTATACAGAAATTACAATAGCAGCTGCGTTCCTTTAACTACACAGCGCTCAAAATAACTGCCGCGAATTTTTAATTACACATCGCTCACATTAGTTGTTGCATTTTTTATCTTTAGCTCTCAAAATAGTAGCGGCGTTTTTTAAACCGGATATTTTCTGAAAAGCAGTCGCGAATTTCTAATTACACAGCACTTATAGTAGTTTTAGCGTTCTTCCCTATTACAGCATTTACAATAGCAGCTATGTTTTTTATAAATACACAGCATTTAAAAAAGAGATCGCAGTTTTTCAATGGTACAGAACTAACAATAACAGCCGTGATTTTTAACCACACAGCGCTAAACTTTTCATCAAAATTTTTAATTTTTTTATATCCCATGTTATATTAGAGTTTCAAATATATTTGATTTTATTTTGTTATTCGTTATACTTAATTTTTTGTATTGTTGTTTTATAATGTTCCTTTGTAAACAATGTTTCTAGTATAGACCATTTCATCTTTAATTTTTCTTGATTTTTCTGTTAATAATATTTTCAATTCTTTTTTATTAGTCGTTCTTGAAAGTGACACGTATAACTGCCCATGACTAAAAATTGATATTGGTAAATACACTCCTACTTTTTTAAATGATTGTCCTTGCGACTTATTTATAGTCATCGCATGAGCAAATTTTACAGGACATTGTTTTCTGGTCATCTGGAATGGCAGCTCATCATTTGCTGATAAGGTCATACGTGGTAAGAATATAGTGCTTCCTTTTTTACTTCCTGTTAATACTTGTGCAATAATAGTCAATTGTTTTAATGTCGTTATTACTAAGTCGGGTTCCATTACAAAGTCCTTCATTCAAATTAACATTTCTTAGAAGCATTACTATACCTCTTTTTTTAAATTGTAATCTATGTAAAGGTAAACCGTTGGGCGTTAAAGAATTTAAAAATTCTTTTGGCGAAATTGCGTCTAAACTTTCGTCTTTTGCATCTTTTGCAGAGTCAATGCTCAAGTACTCTATTACTGGTTCATTTATTTTTGATGAAATTTCTTCATTCATTTCTGTTACATCTACGTTTTTCGGTGCTAATATAATATTTTCGTAATAGTCACAATTTTCAATATTTATATTATACCCGTAAATTTCATCAATTAGGTTGCCATTTGACCATATTTCTTTTGGATTTTGTATAACTTCATTTCCGTTTTCATATTTTAAATGAAAATTATCATTTCCTATATTTAGTAACCAATTTTTAAATCTATCATCTGATTCCGAAAACGTTTATTTTCTTTCAAGGACATACATTGAAAATGTTCCCATAAATAGGTTTTTATGACACAATTTTCTACTATTTGTGTTTTATTTCTATGTTTTACTATTAATAATGTTTGTCTAAAATCACCTGATATAATAAATGTTTTCCCTCCAAATGGATAATTATTATCTTATACATCTTTCAACATACGATTGACGGCTTCAAAAGCGTATTTTGATGTCATTGTGATTTCATTCCAGATAATAATTGATACATTTTTCATTTTTTTACCTATTTTGCTGTATGCACTAATATTATATATTGTGTCTTCAGATATGTTCAACGGTAATTTAAATGCTGTATGTACTGTCACACCATCTCGTAATAAATTAGCCCCTATTCCTGTTCATGATACAACTAAATAGTTGATTTCATGAATTTTTAGATAAGTTGTAATTGTATTTAATAAGTAGCTTTTACCACTTTCACCTGGACCGTCCATATATATATATACTTTTCAGTGCAGTTTGTATTCAATGAATTTATTACTGTAATGAAAATAGCCATTTGAGCATTTGTTAGAGTATCAATGATTGATCCAATAATATTAACATTATTTTCTATACTATATTCAATTCCATCATTTTCAAAATAGTATTCTGAAGTAAAAGAATTAAAGTCACTTAATGAGAATCCATTATTAGTGAAAATATCATTAATTATGCTGAATGCATATTTTTCACCTTTTTGTACATTCACTTTCGAAAGATAAAAGTATATTTTATATTTTTCATATGATTCTCGAGCATTAATTGGATCGTGAAATGTAGAAATGTAACCAAATAATTGACTAAGAGCTTTTGGAAATCAATATTTACATGATTCTTCTAAACATTTATCCCATTCATCATCCATTTCAATTAAATTTCTTGCTGTTGCTGCTTCAACGAATATTGGGTATGTAATTCCATTAAAAGTTTTTAAATTTTCAAAAAATGTTGCAGCTTTCACGTGAAGCAGAAGTAATCTTAAAAAGAATCTCTCTCTTTGTTTTGGATTAACTGAGTACATTCTGGTTAGAACAGGTTTCATAGTCTTTTTTCTTTCCGTCCATGTTTCATGTATTCGATTAAAAAACATAATGTTACCGTATATCAGAATAAAAGTAATTATGTGCCTCTAGGTTACTTTTATTGAGTTCAAACTACGCTGTTAATGTTGTATTTACGTTTTTCTCATTAATTTCGCGTTCAAACCCTTCTTTAAAATACACATATGGTTCATTTTCATTATGAACGGCTAATCTATAAATCGTATGTGAAAGTTCACTAATATCATATTCCAATATGCGATGCATAGCTTCTGGCGGGCAAATGTTGTTTAATTTTATCATAAAACATATCCAAATCATTTTTATCCGTTTTATCATTAGTATTACTTTCAGAATTTATTTCAGTCATTATTGTAGGTTTATTAAATCGTTTTAAAAAAACTTTTCGTACATTTCCCTGATTCTTTATCGATACAAGAAGAGTTTTTATTCTGATCTCCACAAGGACCATGGATCATAAATGGTTTAACTATTTTATATTATTTGGAATTCTCATATTTATTTGGAATTTCAGCTACTATAAATTCATCAACGTCATCACTATTGTAAATTTTATCATCTTGACTTAAAAATATTAGCATATGTGCATGTGGTAATCCTCTCTTTTGAAATTCTACTACGTATGAATATGCAATGCATTTTCCCAAAATAGGTTTTGTAGTAATTTGCTCTATTAGTATTTTTAATTTTTGATGAAATACTTTAACAACAATATCTGGTCTATCTAGTACTTCTTCACTTTGTCCTATATTATTTGTGATTTCTTCCCATGTCGGATTGCATGTCGTAGTACTGAAAAAATCTGGTTTTCCAATTCTTTGTACTAATTTCATGGAATCAAGAAAATTTTGATGTAAAGAAAGCGGACTTCCTGTAAGAGTAGATGGCAATATAAACATTTTTCCAATTTTTAAACTATCATTGATTTCTTTTTCTTTATTTTTTTAAAAATCCATGACTTCTTGATAAAGTTCTGTTCTTAAAGAGTTTTTCCTTATATAATCTGGAATTATCTATTTTAACCCATGAATCAACAATATACTGTCGTGTTAATTTTTTGAATTCAGAAATTGGCTACACTCATTTCTAATGCTCAACATACGAGTAAAAGCTAAGTGCTGATATGTTTTTTTTACTCTTATTTGATTTTATGTTTGGCATCCATCCAAAACCACCATTCGGATATATAAGTGGATATATCATGGGATCTACGTGTTGACTTATATATGGGATTCTTATTGATTTTTCTGCTTTCAAATAAATACATATGTCTCTTTCAATAGGTAATTCATTTCCTACAAAAACTACTGCTAATTTATCACATTTGGCTTCATTATATCGATGCTCATCAAAATTATCGTTTCGTCTTATAAACATTTTAACATCCCTAGGTACAGCTCCATATTTATGAAAACGATTATTTTCTTCAATTTCTACTTTGTGCATCATTTTATAAGCTGCTGCGTAAGGATTGTTTCTCTTAATCATAGAATCTAATGTATTCAATAATTCGATAAAACAATTCAAATCGTTTTCTATGCGGTATTTATTTGCTTCTTTGTTATCAAACATGTATAATTGTCCATACTTTTTCGATTCATTTTCATTTACGTGTAATGCATATGTATTATCGTATGTTTGTCCACAAATACGAATAACTTAAGGACCTTTATTAAATAATTTATTAAATGTTGCACCAAAACTAGTAAATGCAAAGGCGTTATTATCTGATCTTATGCATTTTTTAAAATCATTACTTATCGTAGAATTTCCCGTAAATAATTTCTTAATCTCTTCAGGATTTTCTGGGTCTTCTTCTAATTTTATATTTCCTTGTTGACAACATGATGTAAATTTCTTATTCTTTGACATTTCGGATGCAAAATGTCTAGCACAACAGAAATCACAAATAAAATTCAAATAACCAATATTATTTTCCATTATATAATTTTCATTATTATTGGTCAATATATCTTTAGTTATTTGGTAATAATTCATATCATTTTGATTTTGTTTTGTTTTTAATTTATCTTTGTTTTTTTCATAATAATTTTTATTTTTTCTTGAAGTAATTGAATTATCTTTTTTTTTAAATGTTTTTTCATATAATTCATATAAACGTTTCAATATTTCTTGTTTTTTTTCAAATAATATTGTTTTCTATTTTCCAAAACTTTATCTTTATTAAATTTATAATATGATTTGTTATGAATGTGTCTATTATAGTTGTGATTTTGTTAATATGTTAAATTTTTATTTTTGCTTGAGAGTTCTTGATTGTTTTTTATAAATTCGTTGTTGTTAAAAATTTGACTTTTTTGTTGTAATATATTGATTTTTAATTTTTTCATTGCAACTCTTGTAAGTTTTTTTAATTTTTTATACCTCGTGAAATTATTTTTGTTTTGTAATTACATTAATGTTTTGAGAATTAATTTGATTTTCATGTTTCGTTATACTTAAAGTTTTCAATTTCTCAATCGAAACTTTTGTTAATTTTAATAATTTTTTATCATCGCCAAATTTATTTTCAAATGACAGAAGCGGTTCTTGTTCGATATCATTTTCAGATTCTTCAATATTATTGAATTTAATTTTTTTACAACTACTTTTTGAAATTTTTTCTTTGGTCAGTTTATATTTTCTTCTATTACTGTTTCGCTAAATTTTCTGTATATAATTTTTCGGTGTATAATTTGTTGCCTCGAAACATTTTATGTTATTTTATAAATTTAATTGTTGTTGTGCTAATTCTTGTAACATATTTTTCAAGATATTCAAAATTTTTATTTTGAAAATTCAATTTCATCGTTGACAATTCCTTCTGATGTACAATTTGCTGATTTCTAGGTATCGCTTCATAATTGATATTAGTACAATTGTTCTTTATTAATGGAAAAATTACAATTGAATTTGTTTCATACATAGTTAACAAATGTCCACGCATTTTTTATGTCTAATTCTATTGATTTAATTCTATTGATTTAACGGTATTGGATTAATATTTTTGGGCCTTTGTAAAAATATTGTTGGTTGCATTGAAAAATTCGTATAATTATTCAAAATTTGATTAAATTTTCAAATGTGTTTATTTAAGATATTTAATTGCCCAGCATATCCATCTTCACCTATTATAATTAATTTTTCGTCTTTGGTTAAATTCATTATATTAAAATAATCAATTATCGTTTACTTAATAATTTAGATTGTTTGATTAAAAATTTAAAATGCTTTTGATAAAATATAAAAAATCCTGAAATAAAAATTTTAAATATTATTTATAAAGATAACAAATAATTTAGATTTATAATTATTTATAAAATTTTAATTTATAATAGCTTATGAAATAATGAAAAATGTATATTATTTATATATTTGAGTGAAAATTTTCTTTAATATTTTTCAACGGTGACAATGTATTTATTCAAACGATAGTTATTTTTATATTATTTTTTTAAATAATAATATTTAAATACTAACTCGATATAAATAAATATATCAACATTCTTTTAAATGCTTGTCTTTATAAAATTTGATACTTATATGGTCAATTAATGATAAAACATTTCACCAAAATCTTCTTAATGTCGAAATTTTATTTGTTTGTTTAAATTTTTTTTCAAATATTTTCTAAGAATAGCAATCAAATTAATTTTAGCAAAATATTATAAATGTATTCGTGTGGTTACGTGTATATTTTTTTGTGTGTTAAAGTGTTCCATATGTTAATAAATATGTTGGTAGCAGAAGCGAAGTTTATATTTGTTAAGTAGATATTTAAAATTTAGTAGTATGTATGTTCGTTTAGATTCAAGTATTTGTGTATTTATCGCTACGTATGTGTATTGATAAGTGTGTACATTTCGGTAAGTGTGTAAGTTTTTTATGAATCTATTGGAATATATGTGTCATCATACTTTGTACTTTACTAAGTTCTTTAGTCTGATTGTTAGTATATGGGTATTTATGTATGTGTGTATGTGTCTGATACGTTCACTCGCACTCATGTGTTTTAGATTAGATTTGTGTGTGTGTGTGCGTGTGTGTGTGTGTGCGTGCGTGCGTGCGTGTGTGTGTGTGTGTATGTGTGCGTGTGTGTGTGTGTGTGTGTGTGTGTGTGTGTGTGTGTGTGTGTGTGTGTGTGTGTGTGTGTGTGTGTGTGTGTGTGTGTGTGTGTGTGTGTGTGTGTGTGTGTGTGTGTGTGTGTGTGTGTGTGTGTGTGTGTGTGTGTGTGTGTGTGTGTGTGTGTGTGTGTGTGTGTGCGCAATAGAAAATATATATTCAATTAATGGTTTTATTCCTGTTTTCTGAAACGCTTATAGTTCGCTTTAATTTTTTTTTTTCATATTCTTACATTTACCTATAATTTTACAGATCCTTATCGTTGAGAATTTACATTTTTAAAAATAAATGTGAAATAAATTAAAAAGAAAGATTTATTATAAATTATAATTTTTTACTCGTTTTTTAAGTGATAACATAACCAAATTTTATATTAAATATAATATTTCATATCTGCCGTCCAAAGTATAAAAGTGGTTAACTACATTGGAATCCCATTGAAGTTAAGGTTTTCTTACTTTGGACGGCAGATATTTATACATACAATATGATTCGATAAAAGGAAATTTATTTTATATACATATAAATAGTATCATTTTAGCAGTTCTGTTCGTTGTACTAAATTTAACAAAATATTGGTTAAATTTAGTACAACAAACAACATATTTATAATTTCAATTTTTAAAATTCGTTAAAAAATTGAATACATATTTTATATTGAAATACTATTGTCAATGAAGTTAGTGAATTTATATATAATATTATAATATATGAAAATGCAACCGAGCGACGTTAGAAGCGAGGTAAAATTTGCTAGTATTTATTAAATAAGAATATAATAATGGCTGATTGCAATTACTAAATACATTTATATATATAAATAAATATTATTTAGTGATGATAAATTGTAAAGGTCATTATTTTATTTTTTCTTCTGATAAGAGATTTAATAAACCCTTGTTCTACAGTTGTGTATTCACCATGCGTTTGTAAAAGTCTTGTAACAAAACTGTCTGTAAAAACAGATGCACAAGTACTATTGAACAGAAGTATAATAATCTAAGAGAAGATGAATCAATCAATTTATATACTCTAACATGTATAAATAAAAATGGATCTTTAATAAAATTTGATTCATTATAAAAAATTTTACTAAATGAGTGAAGTAATAAATAACAATAATGGAAATGATAGCATCAACATGATTATATGTCTCACTGTAAACGATACAACTTAGTCTATTAGGTACTGCAATAGGTCCTTTCGAAAATATTAAATGAGCTCTCATGTGAGATCTCATGTAAAATTGCCTATTAAATCTCATATATATTCGTTGAATTTCGAAAATAAAATAAATATATGTGAGATCCATGTCAGATCGCACATATATACTACTTTAAAAATTCAACGAATATATATTCGATTTTATATACGATCTCATAGGTGATTCCATATGACATCTCATATGCGATCTCGTGTGCGATCTCATATGTGATCTCACATAAGATCTCTTATATGTTTTATTCAATTTCAAAAATTTGAAAAAGATATTTATTATTTTTTAATTTTTTTCGTCTAGTTCTTTAAATACTGACAAATTTTGACATTAGCTATATTAGTACAATCATTTTAGTTAAAATAAAAAATCCTTTGGTGCTGTTATTTTTTTATGAACTTAAATCTTAAATTAGATATCAAATTTCACAAACCTAACTTCAAAATACTATAAATTGAAAACTTGTATATAATTTTTTAAGTATAAGACTTTGGTAGATTTCTTTAGCTGTCTCTTAGAGCATATATACCTGGAGGAAGCATGCAAAGCCAAAAAGTGTAAAAAATAAAAGAGAGAGTAAGGTAGCTTAGTGTGAAGTGCTTTTCCTCTCGCGCGGTTTCTCATTGGTTGTTGCTCTCTCCCTTAAAGCATATACTAAACATGCTATAGTATAGGAAAAATATGATGAACGGTCAGCCAAGCTGAGAGGGAGCAAGAGCCAATGAGGTTCTGCGCGAGAGAGAAAACACTTCACCCTAAGCTACCTTTCTCTCTCTAATTCTTACACTTTATGGATTTGCACGCTCCCTCCAGGTATATATACTCTAAGAGTTGTCCGCACTCAAGTTGAATGCTACTAATTTTTTTATTAAAGTGACGAAGCCTGATTAAATGCACTATTTACTCATAAACTTAGATCAGAAATATTATCAGAAGGAGAAGCTTCACCAAGCCATTAATGAATTTAATTACACTAATATTATAAATACGTATTCGAATACTAGAACATCATCATATTCGATAAATTTAGTGGTGCCATAAGACCCAGTGCATCTTGCCCGGGGTCAGTAGTTCTTATTTTGGTCACTTTGTTTAATTTGTATTGTATTTCATGGCGTCACTTTTCAATTAAGAATCAGCTTTCGATTAACTTTACCAATTAAAAATAACTAAAAAAGATATTAAGTTTTTATTTTGGCTTGTTCTTTGAATTTTAACAAAGGCTATAGCAGAATAAGCATGGTGAATTTGTCCCCTCCTAAATGGCGTATCTGATATGGGTAACTTAAAAGGTTATCAAAAAATACTAAGAAAGCCAAAATTACAGACCCCTAAACCCCATTTAGGAGTAATAAAGCTAAAAAACGTGATTTTTCGATTTTATTTTTTTACAGCTATTCTCTGCATTCCAGAGGCTTGTAAAAAATCATGAAAGTAGGTTTTTCCTTTCTAAGTAATTAAAATTTTTTACAAAACTCATAACCCTAAAATTGGCTCCGAAAAATCTCATTAAAATTTTTAATTAGTACCGTCTCTTTACGATGCCGTCATTAGTTTACAAAAAAAAATAGTGGCAGATTGGCAAATTTTTGGCCAGAAATTGTTTTTTTTTTTGCTTTTTACGAGAGTTTAAGCATTATTAATAGAATAAATTACTATATCATGACTCTAAATAACACTTTTTCTATATTTTTCTACTTTCTGTTGAGTTCTGAAATCAGATTGAAGATATTTTCAGCTCAACACGCTATCCTATGCTCAGAAACGGATTTTTGTGGGGTTATTTAAAGATTTTGTTGAGAGATTTGAAAAGAAAAATTTTGATAATCCATACATGTTTTTTACAACTGTATACTCAGTTTTGCAATATTTTAATCCATTAGCTATGAAAATTTACCGAAATCTAATTTTTTTGAGTTTATGTAATTATTTCATTTGATTATATTTTATTTAAATAGCTTAAATAACAAATATCAGTATTTTTTATGACTTTCTATTATTTTGTCTTATTAGATTTACGATATTTTCATTTACACGTTTCAGTATTTGCCAAAAATTGATTGTAGTTTAAGTTTATGTACAAATTATAATGACTTATGTTAGAAGGTCGGATTGGCTTTGGCCATTTTTGTTGTAAGAAGCTTCATTTGTCACTAACCTTGAGTTTATATTGTCTTGAATTACATTTAACGGTTTTTTATAATTTATTATATTATACACTACGCAAACTATGAAAATAAGAAATAGTAGATTTTTTTACAAGGAGATAAAATGAAACTTCCGCACGCACGTGTTATGACGGTCGAGGCGTCAGCCGAGACGGGCGTCATCGGGCGTTTTATTTAATCTCCGTGTAAGGAATAATGCTTTTCTCTATCCCTAGGCGAAACCACGTTACATAAATTAACAATTATTTGCTTTTTTTTGTTTCAGCGCGTGTATGTGTTGTTCTTTGCTGCCGCCCAGCATTTGTCACGCGAGTGTAACGAGCGTGAACTAGCTGACGGCGGCAGCAAAGAATAACACATGCACAAGCCTAAATCACAAGAGAAAGAAAGACACATAAAAAATACGCGCACAAGAATCCTCTCTTATAAACGAGAAAGAGAGAGAGAGAAACACATAAAAACACACGCACAAGCCTCTTTTATTTGTTCATATGAGTTAAAATGAGAAAAAAAAGTGTGTACACTTTTTATAACACCACACTATTAATAATATAAGATTTTAAAGTTTAGAATCATATTTTATTAAAATACAATTTGTTTTAATTTATAAACGCAACGTACATATCATCTGTCTTTTTTTTTTGTTATGAGAGAGACAAAGACAGAATACAATCATAAACACGAGCCTACGGCTTTTAGCAACAGTTTTGGTTAGGTCGAGTCTATGTTTCTCCTTGAGAGATATTTTAACGTGAGGCACGGAAGGCGCCGACAGGAGGCGCGTGAGTCGTTTCAACTATAGCTAAAAGTGCTACTTTTTCTAGTGTAAAGGCTCGGCGGAATCGCGTGGTTTCGCCTAAGAGATAGAGAAAATTACTTTTCCTACCAATTCTGTTATAAACTTTATTTGAATAAAAAGTTGCGGTTTTCGACAAAATATTATTTGTACCATGATATTCAAGAAATGATTTAAGTACACTTAAAAGTAACTGTTTTAAACTTAGTAAGAATAACATAACTAAATAAAAGCTTTACATATTCTCAAAATACTATGTTTAGCGCGCATCGTAATATACTGAAAATATGATTGAAAAATGGTAACATAAAAAAACTAAAAATCGTTGTTTTATGCTTTTTACATGTAACATAAGTCGATACAATTTGTACATAAACTAAAAATACAATTAGTTTTGGGCAAATACTGAAACGTGTAAATGAAAATATCGTAAATCTCATAGGACAAAATAATAGAAAGTCATCAAAAATATTGATATTTGTTATTAAAGCTATTTAAATAAAATATAATCAAATGAAATTATTACATAAACTCAAAAAATTAGATTTCGGTAAATTTTCATAGTTATTGGATAAGAATATTGCAAAACTGAGTATACAGTTGTAAAGAACATGTATGGATTATCAAAATATTTCTTTTCAAATCTCTCAACTAAATCTTTAAATAACCCCACAAAAATCCGTTTCTGAGCATAGGATAGCGTGTTCAGCTGAAAATATCTTCAATCTGATTTCAGAACTCAACGGAAAGTAGAAAAATATAGAAAAAGTGTTATTTAGAGCCATAATATAGTAATTTATTCCATTATTAATACTTAAAACCCCGTAAAAAAGCCAAAAAAAAACATTTTTGGCCAAAAATTTGCCAACCTGCCACCATTTTTTTTGTAAACTAATGACGGCATCGTTTACAGCAGGAAAAATACATAAAAAATACCTATATTGAGTTTGGTGCCACGAAATCATGGATGTAAAAATACTGATTAAAAATTTTAATGAGGTTTTTCGGAGTCAATTTTGGGGTTATGAGTTTCGTAAAAAATTTTATATACTTAGAAAGGAAAAACCTACTTTTATGATTTTTTACAAGCCTCTGGAATGCAGAGACTAGCTGTAAAAAAATAAAATCGAAAAATTACGTTTTTTAGCTTTATTAATCTTACATGGGGTTAAGGGGTCTGTAATTTTGGCTTTCTTAATATTTTTTGATAACCTTTCAAGTAAGCCATATCAGATACGCCATTTAGGAGGGCAAAAATTCATCATGCTTATTCTGCTATAGGCTTTACACGCTTTCGTTTCTCATTTGTTAAAATAAATAAATAATCTAATCTAATCTAATCTAATCTAATTCCGTTTCTCATTTGTTAAAATAAATAGATATTTACAAGTAAAAGCAATTCTGATGGGGAAATCCACACAACTTTGAATTTACTAGAGACGAGTCATTTTACAGCTAGTACTGGGTTGCTACATGAAGCACACTATTTAAATTTGCTCCAAACCTTTTGTGCAATCTTGTGACTCCACTTCTGATAGATTCTTTAAATGTTTTATCGACATCTTACTTTTATATGTAAAAATTAATGTATTATAGAAATATCTACTACGCCGTTTGTGACACATTCAATTAATTCATCAGAAATAGAGTCACAGGATAACACAAGAGATCTGAACCTAATATAAATAGTATGCATCACACGGCAACCTAATTGCAATTGTAAAGAGAATTTTAAAAAACGTCAAGAGAAATTAAAAAATTGTATAGATTTTTCCATATATTTTTATTTAAAAAAAAACGAAATTACTTCTTCCGCTACTTTCGATCAGTGAAAAATGTCTAAAACCTCGTCTCAAACCGACCTTTAACATGACGAATAGTATAATAATAAAATATGTATATGAGCAAATCCACCAAACTTTTAGATTTGCAATTGAAAAAAAAAAAAATTATTTTTTGACAGCACATTTTTTGTGTTTGGTACACACATTCACACCTTCAAGATTTATCAAAAACTGTATGTGTGATCGATTTTAACTTTACGGCATGGATGTCAGGAGATAAAATTCAAAAAAATTTTAAGTCATAATATTGTAACCAAAAATTTTTTTATTCAATATTTAAATGTTTAATAACTCCTAATAAAGCTTTATTAAACTACAAAATATACAAATGTAACAAAAAATCCAATATATTTTAAAAATAAAATATTCATGAAAACAATTTCAAACGCTATAACAGTAAAAATGAGAAATATTTTTAATCGTGTTTTTAACTTAATTTACTTTTTTTTTTATAGCTAAATTTCTTGACAACGATGCATTTGGTTTTGATTTTAATTCAGTTTCGTTTTTGCTTTTTCCAATATATGAAAATTTATTGGATGATTTTTCATTCATAGTATTAGCCATATGCTTTGTTGTATTAGATTTCCTTCGTTGTCTAATATTTTTCTGTCCTTCATCAATTATTTTTACAACAGTTGTATTTGATTTAGACTGTACAACAGAAAATTTAGAAGGTTTCAAAGCGTAATGGTCGCATGGAGGCTTGTTAACACATAAGGGACAAGATAAATAGTTTGAATAAAAAATATCTTTCTCGGAATTTTGCCAAATTAATTGATGAATTCTGTTAGAATTTGGTGCTGATTTCATTTCATTAGACAATAAATTATCAATATCAATCATATCAGATTCTTTGACTAGAAACATCTTAATTTTTTCGGATGATCTATTCACAACATCGACAACATTTTGTGCACAAATTACATCGTTACCATATTGTACGGCTCGATCACATAAGCCTTTTACGGTACCTCCAGTACCATCGGCACAACTTTTATCGTGACCTGCTGTTGTAAAATTCCAGGAAGCATTTTTAAGATTCAACGTTTCACAAAAATACGCAAACAAAAAGAAATTAGTTTTATTTTTGTACTGAGAAGATGGTCCGTCACTCTGAATGTGTAAACTATGAAGTTCTGGAACATACTCCTGAATCAATTTTAATATTGGCTCTAAATGTGCTTAAACAGAAGAAGCATCGTGACGAAGACAGTCTGAAGTAGTATAAAATGACACGCAGTTTAGATTTTCATTTTTTGAATTAACGTAAAAAAATGTTCCTGTGTGCAGAGAAATTTGCTTCTTGGACGCTCCAAAGAGCACATTCTGGATTTCAGAGGTATACTTGCCAACGTAATTTTCAGAAAAATCGATGGTCGCGAAAGCTTCTCCAGGTTTCAAATTTTTTTTAATACTGTCAATAACTCGATATTGATGCCCTGTATCATAAACATGCTTCAAGTATGTAGGTGTATCAGCATTCAAATCTTTGACAAGATCTGCAACCTGACACGGAACTTTTTTCTTGGTCATGATCTTGACTGTATAATTTTGATTTTTAGCCCCTGTTCGCGTTTCAACTACGTTTGTCCATTGATAATAAAAAGTTGATTTAGAAGTTTTTGGAACAATAACGCGTTTGTTTCTACATTTGTCACATTCTCTGTACATGCACTCTTTACTAGACGGATCACAAGTAAGAGATTTAGTAAAATATTGAGTACTTGCAGAACGCAGTATTTTTAATTGAAATAATTTTTGTAATTTGAAAGCAAAATTCACGTGAGTTTTGCATAAACACGTATCGCGACTAGATATTTTTCGAGTTGTAATCCAGAAGGGACGAAGCTTATAAAATAATGACCTTGAAATCGTAAATTTAGATTCAGCACAAAATTTTTTATATAAGTTATCCATTGAATCTTGTATAAATCGCTTTCTTTTTTTAATTTTATTTCTTGTGATAACATCTTTTTTTCCTGGCGCTGGCGCGGAATTTTCATCTTTTTCAAAGAAATTCAAAATACTGTTTTTAACTGCTGAATAAAATTCTTCTGTCTTTTTATTTGATCGAGTTATTTGTAAGCCTTTCCTAAATCTTAATTTTTTTTGTAAATAAGGACTAATTAAATGGGAAAATTTGGAACCTAATTTATGTTTTTTAATCATTTTTCCTGAGATTATTTTTGAATAGATTGCTTTTTCTTTTTCATTTCTAAGTTCATTTTTGTTTTCCTGTAACTGCGCTTGAAGTATCTCTGATATTAACAGATGCTCTTTTACTGTAGATTTTCCTTGACTCATTATATTATCAACTTTCTTCTCGATCTCATTTTTTTTCTTCGTTACTCTCTTTAGTCGATTATTTTGACGCGTAATTTGTGAATAATTTTTCTTTTTACTTCCAGGCAATCTTTCAATTTTTTAATTTTATGACATAACTTTTCCTCTCTTCGACGTGATAATCTAAATTTTCTTTCCCAAATGGTTTCGATTTCGGAATTAATTTTTGTTTGTTTCCAGTTCTCAAACGTTCTTAATTTATCATCTAAAAGTGACAATGAAACACGAGGACTTCGTGCAAAATCACAATTACTATCCATTTTATTTTCGTCGTCAAAAGATAGTGAAGTATTTTTTGTACAAATTTTATTTTCTTTTTTCCTTTTTTTGTCATTCGAACAAGAAGGGTTACTTACATTATATGTGCGTTTTCTCAGCGACCTTCTTACAGGCGTAGATTCATTTTCTTGAATCGTCTGTATTTCTGGATCAGTGTGAAGTTTGATTGAAGTCTGCGTAGCATGTAACTCACGCCTTCGTAATATATTACGTTGACGGAACTCTGCAGCTTGTAATCGCTTGCGCCGTACAGCATCACATTTTTTTTGTCGTTCTTCTTCACTTAAAACCTTCATTGTAATCGATCGAAGGTAACTGTAAGGTATTAGAAAAATCAGAAGTGAATAATATTATTATTAATTTAAATGTACTCAATTAAATTTACCTTAGAAATATTCACATTATTTTCAAAAGATCCACTTACTACAAAAGTCAACAAAAGAATGAGTAGACCGGCTGGTAGTATGTATATCGATTGACACATATGATATTGACGAAATTGAAAGATTGTTTACATACTCACTGCTTACCACAAGAATAAATTTCAAAATAGCTTTATATCACGTGTTTACATTTTTTTTTCATATCTTCATAGGTCGATTTTATATTAATAGAGAATTCGAATTTATTTGCTTCAAATATCAATATCCTTTAACTTAAGAATGATGCCTTATTTTTTTTAATGGAAGTTAATGAATATAGCTTAGTTCACAGCTGTGGTACTGGCTATACAATGTTTCTTTTAAATGTGCTTCATGCAAAACTGAAATTTTCATATAAATCACGATTTTAAATAAAATTTTCAAACGACTCTCACTCACTAAAAAAAAGAGGCACATTACTCTGGATCATCGGAATTTGTTCCTTTTTATAAAACAAACAAGATTCAACGATTAGAAATGAAAAAAAATTGACGGCATAAATTTCGTAGAAGAAAATAGTGCAAAACACAATAGATAATCAAAGTTGGTCACATATTTTCTATGGTTGTGTAACTATTTATAAAATAATAGCACATATATGAGATTTTCAAGTTTATTTCACATATATGCTTGTTATATTTCCCAGTTATTGGCACATTAAAATATTTGACGGCGCTCCTACAACTATTTGAAAATATTTGAAAATTAACTAAGTCACAAGGCAATTTTAAAAATTTAAATTTTTTAATAACAATCTGGCTTCTTAAATAGCTAAAAAATTTTACAAAACCCATATTGGAGTTTTTTTTATTATAATTTTTACTAAAAATATCCATATGATAGCTAAAATATTCATAGATCAGAAGATAACATTAAATAAAGGCGCGAAATCGCAAATCTAAAAGTTCCATGGATATGTCCATATTACCTTACTTTTAACGTTTAGACTTGTAATAGCTTATATCAATTTTGAATAGGATTATTTAATTTAGTATAAATATTTTATAAATAATTTGGCATTATTTATAATATATATATATAGATTTTTTGTAATAATAAAGAGTATAGCTGGATAAGTACGTTAAAATGGCCTGTCCCTCGATTTCTTTAGAATTTGACCTATTTACTTATCACGTCAAAAAACTTCGATCCTGAAAGTTACAGCTCGCTAGACTCAAAATTGGCTTCCTAACCTCAAAAAATGTGATTTTCAGTTTTTTAAGCATATCTCTGCGAATTTTTAACCGATTTGGGTGATTCGAAATCGAGATTAAAGGGAATCGTAATGCGCACATAAGCTTATTATTTCTAGAGGTTTTTAAAACCAAAACATAACCTAAAAATGGGTCTAAGTTTTTAGAGTATATAAACAATTTCAAAGTACAATTTATGATGAAAAATAAGTTCAGCGACCCAAAATACCCTTTAATATGAGTTTTCGGTTAGATTTTATCACAATATATTACTCAAATGTCGAAAACTAACTTCAAAAAACGCGTTTTGATATTGCATACGACGTAAAAACTCACGTTATCTCGGTAATGATCCAAAGTGTTGACTTAATGTTTATTGAAAACATCATTTCCTCTTCAAAAATGCTACATTATTAATGACATAAAATCTCACATTTTCCATATTTGACACAGTGCTTTTGATGTTAAGCTAAACACTAACCTTTAAAATAAGTTATCTACCAACAAATTAGTTTAGATATAATGGTAAGTCACGTTTCTGTTGAATAAGTGAGAGTATATGCGCGAAAAAAATAAAATAAAAAACGCTGTCAATTGCTTTAGCGCAGTGCTCTAGAGTTCCTTAAGTTCGAGTAATTAGACTTTATTTTTTAAAATGTAATTCTAATATAGAAAATGATTTACCAGTAATATTTCCTAATATTGTTATAAAGCTCATCTTAATAAAGTTTCATAATTAACTTTAGCATTAAAAAAAAATAATAATACAATGAAAAAAAAGCTTTTTTTATAAATGAAAAAGCAAATCAATAGATCGTGCAAATTTTGGAACATATCCATTGAGTACTTCACGTAAAATAAAAAAAAAATAAAAAAATCAAAATTATTTTAATTCTTCACTTACAAAAATTATTTAATGACAATTAATTAGTTTATTATGAAATATAAAATCATTTAAAAATTTCAAAAACACCTATGTCGATATAGTTATTTTGTTGTTCTGAAAATAAAATAATGAGAATATTTAATCTTCATTCATATGCAGTAGGCTAGAACCACTAAACATATCGTCGTATTGGCAGAAAAACATCATAACTCAGCTAAACACTTAAAAACGTAACAACTTGGTTTTGTTCACGAAAAGGTTCTAATTCAACTTAGCGCTCAAAAAAGTAGTAATTATAAATAAACGTTATAACTTCTATGTTTAAGCATAAAAGTTATAACGTTTTTATGGCCAAACCCGGGTTACAATTTTTTCTACGCTAAGTTAAATTACAACTTCTTAGTTGCTGAAGCCAAGTTGTTACGTTTTTGAGCTTGGCTGAATTACGATCTTTTTCCTCCCACCTGACGATATGCTCAACTACACCCAACGAAAACAGCGCCCTTATTCCTTCTTGTGCCTTCTTGTTCCTTATAATTATAGTTTATGCATGTTTAGCTGTCATGACCTTTAGCTGTTTTGATTGTGGTTAAAAAAAATTTGTATTAATAGAACATACAACGATATTACAAATAATATTAAATATTATTTGTAATATCAATGTTGTCGTTGGGTGTAGTTGAGCATAACGTCGGGTGGGAGGAAAAAGATCGTAATTCAGCCAAGTTCAAAAACGTAACAACTTGGCTCCGGCAACTAAGAAGTTGTAATTCAACTTAGCGTATGAAAAAATTGTAACCCGGATTTGTCCATAAAAACTTTATAACTTTTGTGCTTAAACATAGGAGTTATAACGTTTATTTATAATTACTACTTTTTTGAGCGCTAAGTTGAATTAGAACCTTTTCGTGAACAAAACCAAGTTGTCACGTTTTCAAGAGTTTAGCTGAGTTATGATGTTTTTCTGCAAATACGACGATATGTTTAGTGGTTTTAGCCTACTGCATATGACTGAAAATTAAATATTCTCATTATTTTATTTTCAGAACAAGAAAATAACTATATCGACATAAGTGTTTTTGAAATTTTTAAATGATTTTATATTTTATAATAAACTAATTAATTGTCATAAAAAAATTTTCATAAGTGAAGAATTAAAATAATTTTGATTTTTTTATTTTTTTTTTATTTTACGTGAAGTACTCAATGGATATGTTCCAAAATTTGCACGATCTATTGATTTGCTTTTTTATTTATCAAATAAGCTTTTTTTTCATTGTATTATTATTTTTTTTTAATGCCAAAGTTAATTATGAAACTTTATTAAGATGAGCTTTATAAAAATATTAGGAAATATTACTGGTAAATCATTTTTTATATTAGAATTACATTTTAAAAAATAAAGTCTAATTACTCGAACTTAAGGAACTCTAGAGCACTGCGCTAAAGCAGTTGACCGCGTTTTTTATTTTATTCTTTTCGCGCATATACTCTCACTTATTCAACAGAAACGTGACTTAACATTATATCTAAACTAATTTGTTGGTAGATAACTTATTTTAAAGGTTAGTGTTTAGCTTAACATCAAAAGCACTGTGTCAAATATGGAAAATGTGAGTTTTTATGTCATTAATAATATAGCATTTTTCAAGAAAAAATGATGTTTTCAATAAACATTAAGTCAACACCTTGGATCATTACCGAGATAACGTGAGTTTTTACGTCGTATGCAATATCAAAACGCGTTTTTTTGAGGTTAGTTTTCGACATTTGAGCAATATATTGTGGAAAAATGTAACCAAAAACTCATATTACAGAGTATTTTGGGTCGCTTAACTCATTTTTCATCATAAATTGTACTTTGAAATTGTTTAAATACTCTAAAAATCCCAAAAATGAGTGGAAATTTGAGTTTTTCATTATTTTAACTATTTTCCACCCTTATAAAAAATCTGAAAAAATTTTTAGTACTAAATTCAAATAAAAAGAAGACTTTGAGGTGAACTAAAATAAAATCCAAACAATAGTTTTTTTTCTACGCAACTTAGACCCATTTTCAGGTTATGTTTTGGTTTCAAAAACCTCTAAAAATAATAAACTTATGTGCGCATTATGATTTCCTTTAATCTCGATTTCAAATCACCCAAATCGGTTAAAAATTTGCAGAGATATGGTTAAAAAACTGAAAATCACATTTTTTGAGGTTAGGAAGCCAATTTTGAGTCTAGCGAGCTGTAACTTTCAGGATCAGAGTTTTTTGACATGATAAATAAATAGGCCAAATTCTTAAAAAATCGAAGGACAGGCCATTTTAACGTACTTATCCAGCTATACTCTTTAGAATTACGTTGAAAGTATAAGTACGGCTTTATAGTCACCTACTGGGGCCGATAATGAAGATAACTCAAATGTATGTATATAGATATAGTAAAATGATTATAGAAATAGAATGTTCTATTTCTTTTAATGAAAAAGTAGTATCAATATTGGATTGTTATTAATAAAATATATAACTTTCTAAAATAATTGTGTGAATATAAATAGAACATTCTCTCTTATATAATATGTATAAAAATGATTATTCTATTTAAAGTTTAAACTTATAAATTAAAATATGAAAAATTAGCTTTCTTAATTAATAAATAATGAAATAAACTATTAAAAATAGTCTTTTGGAATGTAAAGGAAATAGAATGTTTCTATTACAAATATATTTATCTTAATTAAATGTTTCTTTTGCAAATATATAAAATAAATTTTATAGAACATTCTATTTCCTAATATAAAATTCTTTAGTGAGATGTAGAACTTTATAGAAGTTTTCTGAAACAATATAAAAGAGCATGAATCCAAGCAAGCTCTTTCACTCTCTCCTAGATGTTTGATCATGTAACATCTAAGATGGATTCTAGATTCATTCGATCTTATACTGTCAGAAGCATAAGACCTTAGCACTCTGTATGAAAAATGTATCATGTAACTTCTCAAAATATAGATTTCTTTAATTTATGAACAAAAGATAAAAGATTTTAATTTGAATGAGACTATATTTCAAGTCATTTAGAAAAGTATAACTCATCTCATTTCATACATTATTTTTCATAGAACTAATAAAGAAATTAATTATCGCACATTGAAGAGTATTGCACTTGGACATGTCGTCGATAATAATTTCTTTAATCATATTGTATTAAATGAAAGTGTTATTTATCGCACATCTGAAAGTATTGTACTCAAGGATGTCATCGATTTAAAGATTTTTCTCCATATCTCATACAATAAAAAAGTTTACTATCGCACTCTTTAGAGTATTGCACTCAACGGAGTCGTTGATAATAACTTTTATCACATTGCCCTTTCCTCTACACGTAAAGAAAATTATAAACTATCGCATCTCCAAGAGTATTGCACTGGAGGAGATCGTCGATAAAGATAATTTTCTTTTATACTATTGCTGTATGCACCTTGTATAGGCATGTAATAAATTAATTTAATGAAGTAAATTTAAATTTGGTAATTAAAATATTACCTGACAACCGTGGATAAAGTCAAGCCCGCTTCAGACTTACATTGCATACAAATATAATTCTTATTATAAAAACTATGTGAATAGTCTGTATAAATATGGTTATTTATTATGGTTTGAAATTGTATTCGAGCACGATTTTAAAATTTTGCAGATTACGTTAGATTCACGACAGAATTAGGAAAACAAGCAATAAGATTGCGATAGTACTCTAAAATAAATATAAAATCAATAATTCTTGATTTATAAAAACCTATATTATTTAAATCTGTATGATGCTATTGTAAATGATATGTAAAAATAATTTATCAGTATGATAAAAAAAAGATATTAAGTACTAAGTCACTGTCAGTTCATTGAAGGTAGTTTTTCATAATGTTCTAAGACATAAATAAAGCTGCAACTGTTTTTGCAGCGACATGCAAATTGTGTAACAATTGGTAAGACATGTTATGCCGGTAATCTAAACCAGATGCAGCGTGCGTCATAGAACGACACTACTTAACGATTAGAAGAACTGTCATTAATCAGTGAACCGACCCCAAGCCTTTCGTATACATGATTTCATCTGCGATATGAAATAAGTAACTCAATTTGTGAATACACCAATTCTGTACAAACCTTTGTATACGAACGGCATCGCTCCAGACCTCACTGGAAAGTGATGGCCTTCTCAAGTGTAAAAGGCGATATACATAATTGTAGTGACTAGTATCTTAACTATTGCTTGTAAATATCCTCTAAATCTTCGTAAAAAATTCGTTCGTTTTTATTATTATTCAATCGCCAAGTATAATCATACTTGAATATAGTTCAAAACTATAATCCATAATAGCATGCTTTAGATAACGATTGTTTTGTAGATGTAGAGTAGAATCATGCAATTGTAATTTTAGAATATATAAAAATTAATTGAATTATAGACTAAATTTTAGATTTGATGTCGTTGACATTGATTATAGCTATAAGTGAAGGAGAAAATAAAATTTTTTTGCACATGAGATCTCACGTGAGATCATCATGTGAGATCAGGTATCGGGAAAAATTAATTTTTCTGCACACGAGATCTCACGTGAGATCTTATGTAAGAAAGAGTATCGGAAAAAATTAATTTTTTTGCACATGAGATCTCACCTGAGATCTCACGTAAGATAGAGTATCAGAAAAAATAAAATTTCGCGGCACATGAGATCTCACGTGAGTTCTCATATGAGATCTAGTTACGAATTTTCTTTAATTTATAGCTAATCATCTTGTCGCTGATTGGTCGACACTCTTGTAGTGACTGCAAACTTCATAGCAAGAATTTTACTAAATGAATTTACTAACTAATATTAAAATTTCACATAAATATATATTTGATAGTATAACATAAAAGCTACACTACGCGTGGTATATTCATATCTCGCGCGCTGTATACTCCGAGCGCGCCGCTGCTCTCTCGCCGCCGTTAGGTATATACCTCGGGAGAGGCACGTTTCGTCAGTCAGCTTGAGCAAGCTAGGCAAACCGGACCTCTCGGGGTCTGAAGTCTTTCAGCCGTGCTGACTATTTTTTGGTGCCAATGAGGTTGGCCAGGTCTCTTCAAGATCTGGAAATGCTCGTGGCAGTCGGCTGTTGAGTCATCGCGTTGAACGGACCTTTTGAATGAGTTGGAGAGTCCCATTAAGAAGGTGGCTTGACTTAGACCCGATTGCGGTGCTTAAGCACACGAGTTGTCAACCTCGTGCTACCGTATCTGGGTCTTTCGTGATCTGGATGAAACGTCATCGTTCTGAGCTCTTTGAGTTTATTTTATAACTTTGACTTTGAACGCCATACCTTTTTTTTTATTTTTTTTATTTTTCTTATTTAAAAAAAAATTTTTTTTTCATTTTTTTTATTTATCTTTATTTTTTTATTTTTTTTTATTTTTTTTCTCATTTTTTTCATTTTTGAACGTTGTTAAGCAATGTGGATCCTCTGAGTGAGTCGGAGGAACTATTTTGGCTGAACTTTGAATGCCATCAGCTTAACAGCTGATAGTTAGGTCATTGGAAGGATCCTCTGAATGAGTCGGAGAGTTTGGAAAATGGCTTAACATATTTGAAAGCAGTTAAGCCAAATAGATCCTCTGAGTGAGTCAAAGGAACTATTTTAGAGTTTTAGCTTAACTTTGAACGCCATTAGCTTTTTCATCAGCTGATCGATGTTACCTCATTGAATGAAGCCTCTGAATGAGTCGGAAGCTTTTGAAAATGGCTTAAGATCTTAGTCAAAATTGGTCTTTTTTAGGCTTAAATAATAATTTAAACATGGAACATCCTATTTTCATTCTTTTAAATAAAATTTTATATACATTTTATGTACTTTTTTCAGATATGAGTTTAGGTATTTTTTAAGGGGACAGTATGGTGTCAACAACTTGGAAAAATAATTTTTTATTTATTGCATAAATCGATAGTATATCATTTCTATGATGTACATATGTATATTTTTTTAAGGGGATCGTACCGCATGTGAGCTAAAAAAAAATTTTTTTATTTTATATTGCATAAATTATTAGTATATTATCTATAGAATATACGCATGCATATTTTTAAGAAGAGAGTACGGTATAACTATTAGAAAAATGAATTTTTTTTTTTTAATTGATAGTACTTTTGATTGAGCTATAAGATCATACTAATATATAATTGATTCTGGTTTTTCCACTATTTTTTTTATTTTTCACTGAAGAAGTTAGAATTTTTTTCTTAATTAATATATCTTATAAGTATATTCATAATGAATTTATAGTTTTAAAAATCGTTTATAAAATATATCTTTTATTATTTCATTTATACATACAAATATATTTATTTAAAATTGCTTAACTATATAAAATTTTTTATTAAGTAAGGTAAGAGCCCCATCCTTCGCTCTTAACCTGTGAGATTCTTTCCATCAATAGTAAGTTAACTTACATTGATTTTAAATCTCTCCATTTTCACTTAATTTACATATACATTGAGTATAATAGTTCTTTATTTATTTTACGAAAATTTTTATTACAAGGACATTCATCATCGTCATCTGATACAATCATATTATTTATGCTGCAATCAACTTCATCCAATTCTGAATTGTTTGGTTTCCGGATTTCCAGAAACCATTTTTTTAACATCTACGCAGTTTTGAATGCGAAAACGGAATTGCTACGCGTATGGAGAGAACAGGTCAGAGTCTCGTCTTTCTTGGTCAGCATTGAAAGAGATGAACATCCACTATGTTCAATATTACAAACCAATCTAAAATAAAAATAAATTATTAGAAATAGATAATTAATAAATAATAATAATATACTTATTAATTCCGTAATATTTCCGATATTCATTGTCTTTTTTCCTCTCCTTTAATCTAAATTTTAGTAGCGTCCTTACAACATTCTTGTAAGGTATCCTCTACTTTCTCATAAAGAACATCTCCTAACCTTCAAGGTATACCATGCCAATATGATTCCAACCATCGATTAACACCCTTATACTGAATCAAAAGGTATTTCCAATGATATGGTGGTTGAAAGTTGAATACTGTTGGGACTGCATCATCTTCAAGAGCTATTATGGCAACTTCCTTGAATATGAATTTATTGAAAGAGCTCTTAAAACATCAAACGTCCACGATGTACTCCATCTCGATTTGAACTAATGCTTTATTAAAAATTTTCTTACTTTTATACACGATTGGAATCACGTTCGACTTACCCCCACTACTAATCTATCACATGCGTTCGGAGCCTCTATATAAGATCAGAGAAACAAAAGAGGAAGACATCATTAAGACATCTCATAACAATTCGAGAGAAGCTACTTGTGTTTACAAAAAGGGGTGGTGACATTCAGGCTCATAGTGAGAGCGCCAGTGTACAATCGAATGAATTTCAATCTGCCTTTGCTAAACGAATGTTGTCAAGTGTAATCACCAGCCTCGGTTATCTTGATTTAGATAAATTCATGACAGATGTTTTTCGTATCTTTGATAAAACAATTAAGATAGTTCTTAGTAAACATAGGAGTATATCAGTCAATGCTGAACTTGCTGCTTAATAAAATCTTTGTTAAAATAACGAAAAGATACTTGAAGCTAAATACTTCAATGCGAAGAACGTCGCCATCTTCCAAACTACTGATCTCAAAGAGTGTTTTAAAACAAACATTCTGCAAGCTATTCAGATTGCCATGAGCGAATTTCAAGAGAGATATTCTGGCTGGATTCTCCGCCAAATTTTGAATTTGACCATAAATATCAACAAGTTTAATGCAGTAAGAGGAAGCTCTTATACAGATTTTCCAGGAGAAATAAAGAAGAAAGAAGCTTGCATCTATGTTAAAAATATTGACAATGAATGTTTCAAGTAGGCAATTCTTTCGGCGCTTCACCCTTCTGCTCGCGATCTACAGCGTGTATCTAAATACAAAAAGTACGAGAAAGAACTTGATTTTGTCAGAATAGATTTTCCAGTATCTCCGAAGCAGATTACAAAGTTTGAAAAGCTGAACAACATTTCCATTAATCTATTTATGTTGAAAAAACAATGTATTTCTTTTCATATTAAAATCATTATCAATAAAATTTAAAATATAACTGTTTTATAGGTAACAAATTTGATGTCTCACCATGCCATGTTACCGCTGAGAAAAAAGAGAGGCATATTAATTTATTACTGATTCAAGATCAGTATGATGATGAAGATAAAGAAAAGAATAATGATGATTTCGACTTTGTACCTAGAAGATTTCATTATGTTTGGGTGAAATCCCTATCACATTTGATTCGATCTCAAGTAACGAATCATAAAGAGAAGACCTTTATCTGTGACTGTTGTCATTACTTTAGAACAGAAGATAAGTTGAAGGAACATGAAGTTGATTGTGCTTTATTAAACAAGTGTAAAATAAAGCTTCCTTCAACAAAAGTTAATATTCTGAAATTTGAGAACCAGAAGCGTAAAGAAAGAGTGCCTTTCATCATACACGCGGATTTTGAAAGTCTATCGAAACTAGTGCGACATGTTCAAGCTTTTCAAGAGCATCAAGCTTATAGTATTGGCTACTACATCAAATGTAGTTTCAATGATGCTTATTCCGAGTATAAGTGCTACAGACAAGCAAGAAACGAAGATCAAACTCCAGCAGAATGATTTGTAGCAGAATTGGGAATAAATTGGAAGAAACCTACGCCAATCCTAAGCCCTTATATTTTTCAAGGCAAGAACACTTTCCTTTTGAAAGAGCAACTGTTTGCAACATTTATCGAAAGACTTTCAAACCTCAAGATGTTAAAGTTCGTAATCATTGTCATCTGACTGGAAGGTAAGTTTTTATATCGATGATTATACTTGATGAAGAGTCAAAGTACTTGATGCACTATGTGTTAATAACCTCTATCGTTAGGTAATAACCCAATCATTACCATACGGAGGTTTTGAATGGGTACGAAAACCCGAGAATTTCAATGTCATGGTTGTTGACGACGAAAGTCCTATTGACTGAATATTAGAAGTTGATCTCAAATATCCTGAATCTCTCCATGATGCTCACAAGGACTTACCTCTTTGCCCAGAACATGCGGCTGCTCCAGGTTCGATACAAGTTAAGCTGATGACCACACTTTCCAAGAAAGAGCGCTATGTCATTCATTATCATGCTCTGAAACAGGCTCTTAATAATAGTTTGGTTCTTACCAAGATCCATAGAGCTCTATGTTTCCAGCAAAAGCCCTGGCTCAAGTCGTATGTAGACCTCGACACCGAGAAGCGCAAATAAGCTAAGAACGAGTTTGAAAAACTCTTCTTTAAGCTTCTCATTAACGTAGTCCATGGAAAAGCAATGGAGAATGAGTGCAAGCGCGTTGATGTAGAACTTGTCGACAAATGGGAGGGGCGCTACGGAGCTGAGGCATTAATCGCCAAGCCCGATTTCCATAGCAGCACTATTTTCGACGAGAAGTTGCTATACGGTTTTCTCGGTCACCATTAGGAAGCCATTGTACGTCGGTCAAAGTGTTATCGATCTCTTTAAGACTTGTGTGAATAACTTTCATTACTCATACATGCTTGACCGAGTAGGTGATAAGTGTAAGTTTCTCTACACTGACACCGATAGTCTCATATACGAAGTCAGAGGCGAGAACATGTATAAAATGATGAAGAAAGACATAGAGAAGTTCGACACTCCTGATTATGCCGAGAGTAACCAATTTGGTATGCCTCGTGTTAATAAGAAGGTTATCGGCTTAATGAAAGACGACTGCAATGGTAACACAATGACTGAATTCATTGGCTTACGGAATAAAATGTATAGTGTCAAGGTTCAAGGTCAAGAGCCTATCAAGAAGGCCAAAGGAGTAAAATCCTACGTCATTAAAAATGTCATCCAGTTTGAAGACTACCAGCGCTGCCTGTTAGAGGGAGAAAATCTTGTTTGTCAGTAGTGCAACATCAGATCCAGACAGCACAATGTCAGGACTGAGAGACAGCGGAAGATCGCTCTCAGCTCAAATGATGACAAACGTTATCTGTTGGAGGGAAGCACAGATACGTCACCATGGGGATATCACTCCATACCGCCTTCCAAGGAATCTGTGCAATGCGCAGTAGCGGCAACGGCGGCTCGAGCTGTACTTAAGAGAGCTCCCGAGCCAGCTTAAGTCATTCCTTCGTCAGATGGACCACCTGCTAAGACGCAAAGAACTGAATAAAGTGATACGACTTTGATTAGTCTTTTGAATTGATTTAAGGTAAGTCAAAGTATTATCTTTGCTCCAAAGACTATTCTTTAACGATTTTATTGATTTTTTTACTCTTTTTCAGATGGATCTTTCAAAACTCAACCAGATGGCATGTGGTGGCTTTTTAACAACCAAGAAAGTCGAGAAAATGGATAAAAACCATAAGCTTATGGTGAGTGCTTTAAAATCTGTCAAGACCAGATACGGTGACAGCTTTTTTGCAGATCTGGAAGATGAGTTTCGCATCTTTCCGCCATCACGCGTTTCTACTGCTTTAGAGAAGAATGATGAACTTTTCTCTACGTTGACCAATGTCATACAACATCACAAGGTATATAACATACTTAGGCGAGAATAGAAGTGGCATCGAGTTCTCATTCGAGTAGGCGAGAGGAAGTTAACGGAGAGGTATACGAGTCACGGGTGCACTTCCTGCTTCGAGTTTACTCGGTGTAAGGGGTTCACAAGTGGCGATTCTTGGTTGTACCTCACAGATGGGAGCGAAGGTTGAGGCCCCCATCACTTCCTAAAACAAAAAAAGTTTTTTTTTTGTTTTGAGTAACGTATTTATTGAACTGCAGTTTTGTCGATCTAACTATTACGAATACTATTAAAGCTGAGCCACTTTACGTATACTTGATTCCCGCGTCTCTTTAAAACTTTTTCTACAAGATAGATGTCAGGATACTTGACTTTCTAAAGTTCTTCTTCGTAAAAGCCACCAGCGATTGGGTGATCTTGATAGTCTTTGAGACGTTGTCAGCTGCATTGCTTTAACTTGTTCAATCGTAAATATTTCAACAGACCAATTAGATTCGTATCCTTTTTCGAATACTTGTTTGAACTTGCTGACTCGGACTTTGTCATCGACTTTGAATTTTGCTTTTCTTCTCACAACTTTGCAAGCAAATCGTACGCGAAACTGAGATTAATTTGCAACTGTAACATTTTTTGGTTTAGCACCAATCGTTCGATGTTTTGTATTGTTGTAAGATTTTATCAGATCAGGTAAAATATCGATTTATTTATAGCTACCACGTAAGCTGAACTTCATCCACATTTTGTGTTTGAGAGTACGATTAAAGCGTTCGCAAATGGATGCTTTGAGATTACTATACGTTGAGTATAAGTTAATCTTGTATTGTTGCATAAGATTTTTAAAATTAGTATTATAAAACTCTTTGCCTTTATCTGTTTGTAAATTTTTGGGTACTTAACCCTGTCGCAATATAGATTTCATCACAGCAGAGACTTCTGCTCCAGTTTTTTGTTTCACAGGAACAGCCCATGTGTATTTGGACAAAACATCTATAACCGTAAGCATATATTTGTAGCCTTTGTTCTCTCGAGAATAAGGTTGCATCTCCACTAAATGAGCTTGCTACATCTCATCTAAACCTCGCACACCAAATGTTTACGGGGCTAGTGACGTCTGGCTGGTTTATGAAGTTCTTCTACAACTCTTTTATTTTCCATGGTCACAGAGTTAATGATTGCTTAATTACAGTAAATTGGCTTTCATACTCTGAATATTTATTTTAATTTTAGCATCTTGCATCCAATTTTTAATTAACTTGTATAGATTTTCAATGTCTACTTTAATTTTTTTTATCTTGTCATCATACTCATCCTTTAACTTTTGCAGTTCTAATTCTGAAATGTTAAGATCATCTCTTCATCTAACAGTGACTATGTATATACTCTGGATTTTAGATGTAATCAAACCTTGAAGTGTATTAAAACTAACGACATCATTCGATTGCTGAGGAGTAGCAACATTGCATAACCTCTTATTTTCTACATCGAAATGTCCATCTTTTATCAGATTATAGCCAGTTCCGGGAGGTTCTCGACTACCCTCGCTTCATTTAAGATTACGTCTGAATACATCGACGCTCATTTTAATAATGTGACATATTTTAACTTGCAGCTTAATATATATAGCCAGCTTCACGTAACTCTTCGATTATGTAATGAATCTCGTTAGTATGACTAGGATTACCAGCTGCTTTTTCAGCAACTAATAAACGAAAACGATCAATTAGCTCGTTTGAATCATCCCAGTAGACATAATCAAACTTGGTATTTTTTCGCGCGATTTTGTATCGAGGTAACGATTCATCTTTTTTATCAGAAAATAGAGGGGCTATAATTTCACTGAATATTTTACTTACATGTGAACGAATGGGATCATCATCTTTGTATCGTTTCTTGTGGGCATTCGTGATTTCAAGAATTTGATAATAATTTTTCAAATCTTTATCAATTACTGAGCCTGGAACAGGATGTTTTTCAACAAGCAATTCTTGTAAACCTAAAGTCTTTTGAAACTTTTGATTTTCTTCTTGAATATAACTTTTCTCAGAATATATCGGTGAATTACCGAGAAAAAATTGATCACCCTTTCTACAAACTCCATAAATTTCATCCATTTCTCTAAATTGTAAGTCCTCGGAGAAATCTTCACTAGCAGATTCAAACAAAGATCGAGAAGAATCATTTTGCAAAGTGTCTTCCAATTCAGCATCATCATTATCTTTATCGTACTTATTTATTTCTGATAAGGATTCTGGCTTCAAATTTTCGCGTCTTTTTTTACCTTCAGTGACAATTTCCACAAGTGGGTCGATGATTGGCTTGAAAGTTTCTCCAACAATCCTTTCGGTATTTTCTTTCCCAAATTTTAACAAGTCATACTTGCATTTCACTGCTTTACGCGCTCGAATCAGTTGCTGAAGTAAAACTTTATTCTGCTTAAGGTCTCCCATGTTATCACTTTGACAATCAAACACAGATTGATGAATTGATACCGAGTGTGTGTTATATTTATAGCAAAAAAGTCAAAACCTTATCGATATCTACCAGAGTTCAGTGGACTATCTTTAGCAATCATTATAAATCCATGCTTGTCATCACTCCAACACTTAAAGCATAATTCTTTGATTAGTGAAAAAGTCATGTCTTTTTAACATGATCATCGCATAGATGTCGTAGATTAACATCATCTTGACGGAAAACTATCAAGAGATTGACATTATCTTTCACGAAATGTTTTGGGATACGAGCATAAGACTGACAAAGATAGAAACAATTAACTTCTTTGTGTCTTCCCATGCAGAATTTGGAAGAGCCTTGTCAGGTGGTATTACTGACTCGTGTTCGCTAAATGGAAAGTATTGCATACCTTCCATCGGCTCTAAAAGCTCTTTCAGAAACTTGTATTTTGCTTGATTAAGAGATTTAGAATAAACTTAAACATTTTCAAATCTTAGACCATTAGGACGTGTTATGAGTTCTAATAAACTGTTAGTTTTACCACAGTTAGATGGTCCACAAAATACAGCTCTTATACTATCTGGAAGTAAATTTCCATGTTTCTTTGATTTTTTCTCTCGTTCGACGATAGTATCAAAATTCACCATCGGCAGCTTGACAGATTGCTCTTTGAAATTCATCTCAACAGATTCAAACTACAACTGCTCGATTGAGTATAAATATATCGCTTATATAGCCTGTGAATCAGTTACTCTTCAACCTTTGAGGTGTTATGATCGTATATCGTAGACGCGGTCGTGGTGTGCTTAATAAAATAATCAATAGTCTTTCAATAGAACTTCATTTACCGGGATATCAGTACTGAGGACCTGGTACGAAATAAGCCAAATGTTTAGCTAAAGGTAATCAAGGAATTAATCCTCTCGACAAAGCTTGTAAGGAGCACGATATTTCTTATTCTAAAAATCGTGAAAATATAGAGGCTAGAAATATCGCTGATAAAGTTCTAGGAGAAAAAGCCTGGCAAAGACTATCATCGAAAGACGCTGGTATTAGTGAAAAAGCAGCATTCGCTATTGCAAACAGTATGAAAATAAAATCTAAGCTTGAAATGGGGGCAAAAAAGAAGACTGCCATTGTTACTCTCAACAAGATAATGTAGGCCGCTTCCAGATCTATGAAACCTAGTAAGTGTGCTCGTAAAGCTATCCTCTCTGCTCAAGAGGGTGCTCGAAGTGCTATGAGAAAAGCTGGGGGTAAGCATAAAATCTAAGTACCACGCAGACTATCAATTCCATCTAAGGTTGGAGGATTCTTACCATTCCTTATTCCTCTTTTTGCTCTAGGTGCAATTGGTAGTTCAGCAAGGGGTGCCGCAGGAATAACTAAAGCAATTAATGATTCCAAAGCTACTCAGAAACAATTCGAGGAGAAACATAGGCATAATCAGAGGATGGGATAGAAGAAATGGGAGGAAGAAATAGCTCTTGGTAAAGGTCTTTATTTAAAACCTTACAAGACAGGACTTGGTCTTTGTCTGAAGTCTAGTTTAAAAAAAAAGATCCTCGAAGTAAGGTTACAACAAAGAGCTTTGACCAACTTTAATCTCTTAAAATATGCCAAGATATTAAAAATTCCGAATTTTTAAGGAGTATTCATGCGAAACGCTTTACCATTAAGCGGCCTGCATTACCATGAATCTGTAATCGTTAATCTTGATGATGTTGATGGTTCTGGCACACATTGGGTAGCTTATCGTAAGCGAGGTAAAAGTGTCGTTTATTTCGATTCTTTCGGAGAGCTTCAGCCAACATTGGATTTAATAATTTTGTTGGGAATAGAGGTTTCGTGTTTCGAGATCGAAAAGAAAACACTTTAATTTATAATATTAAATTAGTTGATATGTATTCTAAATTATGTTAAGTACAGTAATTATTAATCTTGTTTGTTATGAATGGCTCAGCCTTCTTTACACATGCGCTTGTAAAGAACTTGTCTTTATCGTTACATGGCGCTTGCTAGACTCTGTTCAACAGACTGCTTGAGCTCGACTAGAGCTTCTCTTTCTCAGCTGGTTTGCTGTATCGTATGTATGGTTGAGTACGCATTTACCGACGGATGGCGATACGCATACAAATGAAAGACGCTATATTTACATATTACAACACGCCTCCTTAAATTTGCGGCTTTTATTTCTTTTATTTTGTATTCAATTTTGCTTTAACATGCTTTTAAATTAATCTTAATTTTTTTCTGTTTTTAACAAATTTTTCTTTGCATAGACCTTTAGTTAGTATATTAGCTATATTTTTATCAGTTTCAATTTTAACAATATCTATTACGCCGTTCTTATAGTTTTCATTAATATAGTGATATTGCACTTCGATGTGCTTCGAATTTCTTGTAAGATTACTAAATTTACCTATAGCTATCGCACCAGAATTATCTTCATAAATTTTGATTAGTCTATCTATATTAAATTCAAATGCATCATGTAATAAATCTTTCATAAATAATATTTCTATCACTACTCCTAACATAGCAATGTACTCAGCGAAAGTTGAATTTTTTGTAACAGTTTTCTGTTTATGTGTTTTCCAATAAACTACATTACCAAGTAATCTAATGACAAATTCTGTTGTGGATTTCCTATCAATACGATTACCTGCAGAATCTGAATTAACCATACAATCTAATTTTTCTTTATTTACATTATTGTAATAAGTTGATTCTAAGTCTTTAGTTTTATATAAATATTTTAATATGCTCAAAGCATACTTAAAATGTGTTTCGTTGTAACAACTTTGATATTTACTTAAATAATTTACACTGTATGAAATCTCAGGTCTTGTCCCTGTACTAATGTTTAAAAGTTCGCCTATTAAATTTCTATAACTAATTCTTTCGTCTATTCTAGTTGCTTGATCAAGCTTTAAACTTGTTTCTATCGGTGTTTCATAAAACTTTGCATTTTCTAAATGATATTTCACAGCCAATGATTCAATATATTTTTGTTGACTTAAAGTCATTACACCCTTTTCTTTATCATAGTTAATATCAATTTCAATATATCCTGTTATTTTTTACCTAAATCTTTCATTGCAAATCTTTGCATTAATTTTGTTTTCATTTCCTTGATCTTGCTTTTATCTTTACAGCATATTAAAATATCATTTACAAATACCAAAATATATATATGATCATTACTTGTGTTATTTACATATAAACAATAGTCATGATTGCTTCTCACGGTGGTCCTCGATTAATTTTAACCGTAAAGTCTTTGCACCTTGGATTTTCCTTTTGGATATGATTCTAGACATATTTAGGATCGAATTCCAACAAAAACCAAAATCGAAGAATAAGCACTTATTTATTTATTCAATTTTTTTAATTTTTAAAAATTTTTTAGTGATAATTTATGAAATTAATTTCTAGAATGGCACTTTTGAATAAAATTTTGAATTATTTACATATTTTAAGCAAACATTATATATTTAAAAAAATTTTTAAGTATGTAACAATGTAAGCGTAACGTTAAAATTAAGATCTTTTTTTATAAAACATGATAGTGATAAAAACTATAACGAATAATGCGTTTTTAAAGTGATTGTAATTAGAAAATACAGTGTATTAAGATTCTATAAGAACACGATACGAAAAAAAAATATATAAAGCAACGTAGCTCCAGTTGAGATGAAAATTGTTTGTGAACAAAGCATAATCATCGCTTTTATTCACGAACGTTTTGTTGAATTTTTGAAAATTCCAATGTTATTAATGTTTATGAATGAAGTCAATCGTTTTGTAGTAATGAATTAAACACCATGCCACCAAATATTATTGAAAACCACGCACGTACTCATGAGGAAAATCGTTATATTATCTGTTTGCTTTGTTTTAATAAAAGTGAATCGATGGTTAACGTAACCCCGGCTTTAAAAATTAAAATAACTAAGCTACTTACAACTTGAGTGTCAACAAAATGAGTGTCTTCCAAAGTGTCCATCTTGCAAAAGAAATCTGTACAGTGTATTTACATATGTTAAAAGAACTTCAATAGGAAGCCAATGATTGGGCAGAATACTGTAGTGTTCAACGTGAAATAACTTACGGAACTCCTCCTTTTAAAGAAAACAGTTGCAAAATATTACTAAATAATATCGATTTCTTGCGATCCAATAGTAACTTGAATTGTTTAAAATATGTTGAGGTTTTTGAAAAGTTTAAAACGGTTGTCAACTCTTGCTTTACTGTTTCTTTAAATCCAAAATTTATTGAATTTATCGATGCGTTTAAAGGTGCTTATCTCTATTAAGGCATTTGGGTAACACCAAAAGTACATGCAGTTTTTTTCCACGTAAAAGACTTTTGTATTGAACATAATCAAGGCCTAGGTTTTTACAGTGAGCAGGCTATAGAAGCGGTCCATCATGATTTTTCTGCAACGTGGGCTAAATACGAAATATTGCAAAATAATTCTAATTATGCAGATAAATTATTAAGAGCAGTCTGTGAATATAATTCACTGTATGTAACTTAAGTAAAAACTGTGTATGTTATTTGTGTGTGTATATATGTATATATATATATTTCAATCATAAAATTAAATGTGTATATTTATGTACTGTTTCATTCATGAATAAGTATTCAGGTATTTGTTGTACTTATATCTTGTGATAATTTTCATTACGATAATATGTCGGAGAAAAATAATTTCAACCTTTTGCTTACATTGTTACATAATTAAGATTTTTCTAAACATATTTACGATCATTCTTGCTTTAAATATGTAAGTAATTCGAAATATTATTCAAATAAGACATAGAAATTGATTTCATAAATTATCAATAAAAAATTTTTTTTTATAAAAAACTATGAATAAAAATTAAAATTTGAATAAATAAAAAAGTGCTCATTCTTTGATTTTGGCTTTTGTTGGAATTTGATCCTAAATATGTCTAGAATCATATCCAAAAGGAAAATCCGAGGTGCAAAGACTTCACGGTTAAAATTAATAGAGGACCACCGTGTTCTAACAAAATTTAATTTTTCGACATAGTTATTAAATGTTTCATATCATGCTCGTGGACTTTCTCTAAGACCATAGAGTGCCTTATGGAGTTTACATACCTTATTTTTTCCAGTTTCATAACCTTTTGTTTCATAAATATAAGCTTCTGATTTTACTGTACCATTGAGAAATGCTGTCTCAACGTTCATTTGTTCTATATCTAAATTATTTACACAACAGTAGCTTAACAAAATTTTTAAAGTTTGCATTTTTTTCAGTAGAGAGTATACATTTTCTGAATATTTTGTTTGCTGAAAGCCTGTTACTACTAATCTAGCTTTATATGAATCATCCGCTTTTCTTTTAAATATCCATTGAACATCAATTACTTTCTTATCTTTTGCGTTATCTACAATAGTTTATGTTTTATTTTTATTTAAACTGTTAATTTCAGAATCCATAGCCTTTTGCCATTCTTTACTTTCTGTTGAATTCATCGCCTCCTCGAATGTATTCAGTACATTAGCGTTTACATAGTTTACATAAATATAATGCGTTATTAGGTTACCATATCTTTCTATAGGACTTTTCTTTCTCGTTGAAATTCTTTCAACTTCAAAATTATCTTTTCGTTTTTTAAATCTTTTATTTACTTTGCCAGAATCATTATCTATTTTATTATTAGAATTTGAATTTTCACTATCATAATTTTCATTGTCATTTATTTCATTTTTATCTACTTCATTTTCAGAATTGATTTTACATTTACTATTCTCTTTCTCTAAATTTAATTCAGTATAATTTTCATCATTCTGTTCAATACAAATTAATTCTGTATCTTCTTCAATTAATTTAACATGTCTGGCATTTATGATTTTATTACCAATTAAAACTCTATAACCATCATGTGTATAACCTACAAGTATACCCAATTTAGCTTTATCGTCCCATTTACTTTTTTTTAATACTTCTGGTACCCTTACAAAAACTTTGCTTCCATATATTTTCAAATGTTTTACATCAGGTTTTGATTTTAAAAGTATTTCATATGGAGTTTTATTTTCATGTGTGTTGGCTATTGTACGGTTTTTTAAATAAGAAACTGTTTTCATTACTTCTGGCCAATACCTTACAGGTATCTTGGCTTCTCTTACTAAACATCTGCCTATATCCATGGCTGATCTATTAAATCTTTCCGCTACTCCATTTAATTTATGGACGTAGGTGGACAAGGTAATAATTGATTTCCTTTATGTTTAATGAATTTATAAATTTCTTGATTTAAATATTCTTTACCATTATCACATTCTAGCTTTTTTACTCTTTTATTAAATTGATTTTCAACTAAATTTACGTATTCTATAAAACATCCTGCTGTTTCAGCTTTACTTTTAATACAATAAACTCTACTACATATACTATAGTCGTCTATAAAAGTTAAAAAATATCTTTCTCCACTATAACCAGCTGTGTTGTGTGGACCATTTAAATCTGTATGAATTAATTCTAAAATCTCAGTAGTTCTAGTTTTCTTATCTGCAAACGGTACATTAGCCATTTTACTTTGAATACAATTTGCACATTTCATATTATTATTTTTTAATTTATCTGGTGAGTCATTTAATAATTTTTCATTAACTAATTTATTTAAATATTGAAAATTTACATGGCCTAATGCTCTACATTCTTAAGATCAACTTTCTTTTCATAATAATAAGTTTTAAAATACATTATAATCTTATCTATTTTAGTAGCTTTTAATATTTTTTCATCTGGCAATTTTACATTAACCGGTTCTTTTAATACAATAAAATTTTGAAAATAACTATCATTAATAACTATATAGTCAGTACAATCATTATCTAGAAGCCAGTTTCTTTCATTTTTATTTTTATCTTTGTAAATTTCGGTTTCTTTTACCTCATTATGGTTTACCATTGTTACCCATGATTCTGCATTATGGTTGTCGTTGCGTTGACTAGAAGATTTTTCTCTTGGCTGACTTGATCTGTTCTGTCCATAGCCTCGTTGTGAACACCCCCTTGAATTTGATCATTGAAATCCTCGTTAACCACGACCTCTGTTGTAGTAGGCTCCTCTACCTTGACTGTTATGCGTTCCTCTGCCTTGATTGAATTGTGGTGCTCTCCAACAATCTTTCTTGTTGTGACCTTCTTTCCCACAATTAAAACATTGTCCTTTTGTGTTTATGCTGAAAGTGCTGACATTTCTTTTACTTTCACTTTCAGGTCTTGTCATATTTTTCTCTTGAATATTGGACTTTACATATTCTACTGTCCTTTGCTCTTCTGGTATAACATCTATAAAGTCACAAATGAAGCTGTAACTGGGTGGCAGCGGGTTCATTATACATCTTATCTTTTTTTGTTCATTTAAAGTTTCACCAGCTGCTTTAAACTTATTACAGGCTTGTTCAAAATCTAAAAAAAAGTCTTCAACTTTGTTATACTTCTTCAATTTTACATCTTCGAATTTACTTCTACATATTATTTGTAGAGCTGTAGATTTTGTAGAATACATACTGTCTAGCTTTTTCAACATTTCAAATGTTGTTCTGCATTCTCTTATATACTCTAAATGTTTATCTGATATCGAGCTTATCAGTATATTTTTTGCCTTTAAATCTGTCTTTTTCCAAGCATCTTGATTACCTACTGTAGTTAATTCTCTTGTTGCTTGCTCTTTACACTCTTTATATTCTAAAATATTCAATAATCTGAATTTCCAGCTTGAATGATTGCATCCATCAAAAATGGGAATATAAACGTCATCAATTTTCACTTGTTCCTCTCGCCATTTCTCTCTCTTTTTCTAATTTTATATTTTCATCAATTTCTTTGACTGCACTTAACACTTTTTTCAATTCTTTGAGGAAAACTTTTCTTAAACGATTTCTTTCTTCTTTAATGAGCAATATATTTTTAGCTTTTGTCTGTTTCATTAAACTTTCTTTAATTTTTTTATTGATTATTTCATTAAGTTAACTTTTTAATTTTCTTAGTGAATTCACGTTTTCAATCTTTTTTATATTGTCACTTTTTCAATTTTCTCGTACAGTCTATTTTTTTTCAAAATTATTATTCACTATCTTTTTATTATTTATTATTTTTTACTTTTTTTCACTTGTTTTCTTTTTCTTTCCTTTTATCTCTCAAACGAGTGCTCTGATTTAACCTCAAAATAATTTTCTTCTAACCTGACTTTTTGCGACCACGTGGCTTCAATTTTTAATCCGTTTGCATCAAACGTATTTTCGGTTTAATTTTCTTCTTTTTTCTTTCTCTTGATTAATAATAATTTTTTATTTTCACTTTTCTATATATTTTTCACTTTACTTTTGCCTTTCAATTATCTTTTGCTTTCTCATAGAGAAAGCATTGTATCGGTAAAAAAAATTTGTTTATATTTTTTCATTTATTTGTACATATTTAGACTCAGGAAGTCGAAAAAAATGGTTTCCAGAAAATGTCTGTATGTATGTATGTGTGTGTGTGTGTGTGTGTGTGTGTGTGTGTGTGTGTGTGTGTGTGTGTGTGTGTGTGTGTGTGTATGTGTGTATGTAATCAGTACGCCAATAAGATCCCGAGAACTACTCGATGGATAAACTTCAAATTTTGCATGCAATTTATTTTTTTGTCTAACTGGGGGGAAGCTATTGAAAATTGATCTTCTTAGCTCAGTTTTTTTTTAGAGCCACTTTTAACAATTTAAAAAAAATTTTGATTTTTCATTTTTTTGATATTTTACGTAAACTATTCGAAGAATTTTCTTGAAAATTTGTATGAACATTATTTGCGACTGCCAAAAGAAGAAAAACTTTTACCAACTGATTTTCTTAGCGCACTTTTAATTTTAGAGCATTTTGAAAATTTTGAAAAAAAATTTTTTTTTTCATTAATTTTTTATATTACGACAACCATTCAATAGATTTGCTTCTAAATTCGTATGCAAGTTATTTGCTATTGTCTAAAGAAAACAAGCTTTGGAACACTTATTTTCTTAGCGTAGTTTTAATTTTAGAGCATTTTGAAAATTTTGGAAAAAATCTCTGTTTTTCATTTTTTTTCTATTACACAAATACCATTCGATAGATTTGCTCGAAAATTTTTATGGAAATTATTTGCAATGGCCTAAATAAAACAAGCTTTGAAAAACTTATTTTCTCAGTGCAGTTTTAATTTTAGAGCATTTTGAAAATTTTGAATAAAATTTTTCTAATTTTTTTTATATTTTACGTAAACGACTCGATGAAGGAGCTTCAAATTATGTATGGGAATTATTTATGATTGTCAAAATAAAATGAACTTTTGAAAACTAATTTTCTTCAATTTTCTTAGCGCACATTTAATTTTAAAGCATTTTGAAAATTTTGAAAAATTTTTTTATTTTTAATTTCTTTTCTATTGCACAAAAATCACTCGATAAACTTGCTTAAAAATTTTCATGCAAATCATTCACTATTATCTGAATAAATCAAGCTTTGGGAAACTTATTTTCTTAGCGCAGTTTTAATTTTAGAGCATTTTGAAAATTTTGGAAAAAATCTCTATTTTTTATTTTTTTTCTATTACACAAAAGCCATTCGATAGATTTGCTCAAAAATTTTCATACAAATTATTTGTTATTGCCTAATTAAAGCAAGCTTGGAAAAACTTATTTTCTTAGCGCGGTTTTAATTTTAGAGCATTTTGTAAATTTTGAATATAATTTCACTTATTTTTTGGTATTTTACGTAAACTACTCGATGAAGTAGCTTAAAATTATGTATAGAAATTATTTACGATTACCTAAATAAAATGGACTTTTGAAAACTGGTTTTCTTAGCGTAGTTGTATCGTTAAAGCGTTTTGAAAATTTTAAAACAATGTTTATTTTTCAATTATTTGGTATTTTTTGTAAACTATTCGATGAAAATGTTCCAAAATTTGTATGCAAGTTATTGGTTATAGTGTTAAGAAGACAAGCTTGGGAAAATTAATTTTATAAACGCATTTTTAATTTTAGAGCATCATAAAATCACATTATGCAAATGGCAAAAGTAAGAAAGAGTAAAATTCATATAGTTTTCGTAGGTATTAAGACAGCCTTCAATACAGAGGATAGGGACATTTATATTAA
Organism: Anastatus disparis; assembly: GCA_017163975.1. NCBI lineage: Eukaryota > Metazoa > Arthropoda > Insecta > Hymenoptera > Eupelmidae > Anastatus > Anastatus disparis. Next base: position 1,217,481 of record JAFFSR010000252.1, read on the forward strand.
AATCGTATTTAAAAAAATAAAATCAAAATACTCTAACTCAATGCGCTCTATGAGAAAGCATTGCGCCAAAGCACTTGGCAGCGTTTTTTGACTTAAATAATCTACCACGTTTTTGGTCACTTACCTCGTTTTTTCTATTTGTTGAACCACGTTCTTTTATTTTATTTTTATCTTGGCCACGTTTATTTTTTCTTAACCAAGTTTTTTTATTTGCATACCTTCAACCACGCTTTCTTATTTTTTTCGTTTCAACTACGGATTCTTATTTTTTCTTTTTAACCACACTCTGCTACCATGTTAAGAATAGAGGTTTTGTGTTCCGGGATCGAAAAGAAAACACTTTTATTTATAACATTAAATTGGTTAATATGTATTCTAAATTATGTTAAGTACAGTAATTATTAATCTTGTTTGTTATTAATGGCTCAGCTTTCTTTACACATGCGATTGTAAAGAACTTGTCTTTATCGCTACATGGCGCTTGCTAGACTCTGTTCAACAGACTGCTTGAGCTCGACTGGAGCCTCTCTTTCTCAGCTGATTTGCTGTATCGTATGTATGGTCGAGTACGCGTTTACCGACGGATGGCGATACGCATATAAATGAAAGACGCTACATTCACATATTACAACAGATTTATTGCGAGTAGATTAAGTCAAATATAACTACGAGAAATATCAAGATTATGATACATTCGATTGTGGTCATTTATGTTTGATGTTCTTAAGTAAAAAACTTATAAAAGGAAAGTCAAATTAGCTATCTCTCTCATTATCCATTAAACAATCATGGAAGATTCATTGACGCTAAGCTTTTCTAGTACATCATCAGTGCTCAAAGCTCAGTATTTTCCACCGATCGAACTTTCATTCGATAAGAACTACGTTTTTGGCTTAATTGGACTATCTACTTTCAACTCAATACCTAATATCGATAGTGGTAATAATAAGTTCTACGTTGGTAAAGAAGAAATCGTATTACCGACTGGAAGTAACGAAATCAAAGATATAAAAAATCTCTCTGTGAGGCATTAGCACCCAAAAGAAATTTTAATCGATACAAAGCCAAATGATAGCACACTACATTGCGTTATAACCTGTAGTCATCCCATTGATTTTCGACCACAAGATTCCATTGGTTCATTACTGGGTTTCACTAAACGTATTCTTTCAGAAAAAATCGCTCACGATTCTGATTAACCTGTAGCCATTTTGAAAGTTAACGCACTTCAAGTCGAGTGCAATATAACCTCTGGTGCTTATATAATCGATAAACGTGTGCATGCCATACACGAATTCTTTCCTGCAGTCCCACCAGAATATAAGATCATCAAAGTTTCATCTCCAATCATTTATCTTCCAATCAGCATCAAAAGCATAGATCACATTCAAGTACAAATCGTCGATCAAGACGGACACTTGATTAATTTCTGAGAAGAAATAATAACAATAAGATTACATCTTAAACAAGCATAATGGGTATTGTCTACAACACTAAAGTTAGTAGAGAGTATATAAGTAAGACAACATGTCGACTAGTCATCAGTCGTCGAACAACAAAGAAAGCATTAACACGACAAAACATTCAGTTTCTAAGAAGTCTAGGGCTGAAAATCCGTGGTGGAAAGTTACGTGTATATTCTTCTGCTGTTTTCGAAAATATAGAAGGAATTCTGAGCATACAGACAGGAGTTTATTCCTAAAGTTCGATGAATCTGTCGAACATTATGAAGTACACGCTCATCAGCCTTATTCTGCGTCTTCATTCAATAATGGTGATGAGATTCGTACATCTATTGTGATGTATAAAATACATCACAAAAAGTAAAATTTAAATAGATTAGTAATTAAGTATAAAAAGCGAAATTATAACAAGCGAGCGCACTTATTTTTTTATTCATAAATCTTATGTTTTATTTTTGTAACGTTTTTTTTTTAAATGATTTTTCTCAAGCTTAAGAAATTGACAGATGTAAAGGAGAGTCGAGAAAACTGCAGGGGAAAACCAGAAATAAAAATCAAGTAATTAATAGTTATTCAAATAGAAAAAAAATATTCATCGTAAACCTAAGAGTAAGAGCAGACGCAAAGACAGAAGCACAGCAAGAAGGATCAGCTGTAATGATGCACATAAGTGAGAAAGAGAAAGAAGATTATGATCATGCGTGCGGCAAATGAAAAAGGCTTTAGGAACACGACGCGTATATATACACACGCTAGATGCACCAGAAACTCAAGATTAACGTTCACGAGAAACATTTCATAAATGAATCACGAGGAGTTACAACAAAGCGGCAACACGAAATTGGAAGCGACGCGACGTAGCAGAAACTGTCATAGCGACAGCACAAGAGCGAGAAGGATAGATAGCACAACCGCATTCAGGCTCAACATATAAGAGGAACAGTCTGTACAGTAGATATATATGTATATAGATATATATATATATATATATATATATATATATATATATATAAATATATATATACGCATACTTAGATATTTCAACGCCGCGCCATATAACTGTACATACATGTAAAATCGACCAATGAGAAATAGCTTTAAGTAGACCAAGAGTCGATTGAGCTGCCGACAACGACTCGTAACTGAAGAGATCAAAAGAGAGACTAAGACGCGGCAAGAAATAAGGATAGAAAATGAAGAGTAGCTAGGTGCGACAGAGATGGACAACAGAGCGAAGGGGAATGTAATTTCCTTCTTCTTGAAAGAAGATCATTCTGAGATTAGCACTTGTTGAGTACACTCGAGTAAAGTTGGAACTCATCCTTTTTTGTTAAATATTATCGGTGAAGCTAAGGAGTAAAAAGAGAAACAAGAGCAGTCGAGAGAAGTCGTGGGCTAGATAAAAGGAAAAGGAGAAATAAAGGGAAAGAAAGAAGGCTGCAGTGAGACATCTCCAGAGACGACAACTCGGCGACCGGGTGCGACCATCTTTTGGAACCAACATCGTTTCCGTTCTTTCGACCACGCCATTGTCTTCTTTTCGACCAGCGTCACGTTCTTTTTTTCGTTTTCGACTACTGAGAGGGAATCTGCAGCAAAGCAACTGTAAATGGAATCCTACCAGCGGGTTAGCAAGTAAGAAATAGTATTTTATAATTCTGTTGGTTTTCCTCGATATCTTTCTTGGTTCTTCTCAAGAGATATATTTTTGTGTTATCACCTTAATATGATAGAGTTTCTTGACTTCGATCGTGAGTAAATTAGAATTAAATCAGTGCGATTTAGTGAAAATACGAATAAAGACAATAAAAATAAAATAAAAGTAAATTAAAAAAGAAAAGAGAAAGCCACGTGCAAAGGCGCTTTTGTTCGGCGACGCGACGCCATCTTGTTCTCTAAATTAAACACGAGAATCGTGAATAGTCGAATTAAATAAAAGTTGTTCTTACAGTTCTATATGTATATATATTATTAAATTACTAAAATTATGATATATATCAACCTATATTATTGTGAGATAGTTAAATAGTGAGAAAGAAACGACGTGGCGTCCGTTTTTACAGGAGTGTGAGCGAGATAGCTATACGTAATTATTAATTAAAATCTAAAGTTCTTTTTTATTTGATATGGAGTAGTGCGAGTGAGATTAATATTAATTCCTTAAAATTTTATTGAAGTGCGAAGTGTAAGTGTTAGGTTGTGCGACTGCGCGGTAAGGAAATCGAGCGACGCGTAATTTAATTTACAAATAATTATTCTTTGTGTGATGTTAACCTAAAAGGTGATTGAATCGATTGCACGTGTAACAGAATTATAGATTCTTGGTCTTCCGCACACGCGTACAGCCTAATTATAGTAAAGCAATTAGAGCGGCGTTTCCTTCCTTGTTTTTTTTATTGTAATATATAACGAAGTTTCTTTTAAATTAATAATATAAGAAGTTTAAAATTAAGATTAAATAGGGAGTCAACTGCTAATTTTTCCTTTTTTCTCTTTTCAGGACAAAAATTATAGTTAAATAAAATTAATTAAATCATTCATTTTACTTGAATAATTAGAGTCAATTATTATCAATAGTATTTTTTTTATATAAAAATATTTTTTTTATATATAAATTTAAAATTTACTTTGCTTCTTATTTGTTAAACATTGTTCTTTTTAACTTCTTAATTTTTTTTTCTTAAATCATAAATTATATTGAGATTTTCTGGACCACTCTAATCGTTAGAACCAGCCTGCAACCCGAGGCAGGCCAGTAAGTATTGACCCTCTGCAGTTGCTCTACCCAGCTAGCTGAGCAGGGTTTAATGGCGCTCAATTAAAAATAATTATAAATTTTGTGAACCCAGGTGAGTTCGTGGCTTCGGGGATTCACTCGGAGGTCCGGGGAATTTGCCACGTAACACTATTTAACATCAAGACATATGTCTTCTTCCATCGCGTAGTTCACTCCACATTTGTGGTCGGCTTGTGAAAGTTGATGGAACTGCTACAGCTAATACATTGCTAGTCAATAACGCCATCTGTCACATGTTTGAAGAAATTCGCTACGAGATGAATGCTGTAGAAATCGACAAATGTTGGTTTAAATACACTCATGAAAGGGTGCCTTTCCTTCTGTCCAAGTCAAGAATCAATTCTTGAGAATGCTGGATGGGTTGATGTAGAGGAGGATCAAAAAATAAATAATGAAACAGGTTACTTTGACTTATCTATTCCTCTGAGTATTATTCTCAGTTTTGCTTAAGACTATCGTAAAATTGTAGTCAATGTAAAACATGAGCTCATACTGACAAGATCGAGGAATGATTTAAATGCAGTACTTCAGACACATCATGAAAATAGATACGAAGATTTTAGGATTGATTTGCAAAGTATAGAATGGCTCATGCCTTACATAATGTTATCGAATGATTACAAATTTCAGCTACTCAATCACATTGGTAAAGAAAAACCTATTGCTATGAGTTTCCGCGGTTGGGATTTGAATGAGTGTCCTCTACTTCCAACTACATCAAAACATATTTGGACTTTTAAAACTTCCAATCAGTTGCAAAAGCCATGTTCCGTCATATTGGGCTTTCAAACGAGTCGAAAAAATCAAAAGACAACTAATGCTAGTCGATTCGATCATTGTAACTTAAGTAATGTAAAGCTGTTCCTGAATTCTCAGTTTTATCCATATGGAAATCTAAATTTAGATATCACCTACAATCAGTTTGCTGTTCTCTACGATATGTATGCTAATTTTCAGCATGCTTACTATGATAAGGATATGGAGCCGCTATTAAAAAAGCAACAATTTATTGAACACATTCCTCTGATTGTAATTGACTGCTCGAAACAAAATGAGTCTCTGAAAAGTGCTCCAGTAGATGTTCGTTTGGAGTTCGAATCAAGAGCTAATGTTCTTCCTGGAACATCAGCATATTGTTTGATCATACGCGATCGTATTGTAGAGTACAGCCCTGTGAGCGGTAATAAGAGAAAACTTGTCTAAATGGTGGGGGAAATCCGTTATAAATTACATGTTCACGCTCAAGAGTGTCATTCAGGATGGAGTACTTGGTCGATATGCAAAGCTTCAAGCAGCCCGGTGATGACTATGTCCTCAAAGTGCAAAATACATGGTTCAAAGAATATTATCACGGATTGTGCTGGCATTCTGGTACGATTCCCTACACTGAAATAGCAAATATTCTTAAAGAAGCTTCACGAGATGCTAGCAAAATTTTAGTAATGGGTAGCATAAAGAAAAAGTGGCTAGAGCGCTTTAAGTTCAATGTTACCGATGTCACAGAGATAGGTTATCCACCATTGGATAAGATAAAGCTAGTGACTGTTTGCCCCCACCACGATGGAATGTATAAAGCTTGTTGTGCTCTTCACAACGTCAGACTCATGAAAAAATATCTTAATGAGAGTCGAGTACCACTGGAAAATTCAGCTATGGAATGCGAGTAAAGGAAGTCAAAAAGAGAGATAATATCAGATGGTTGTATCTCACAAATGAGAGCGATGGTTGGGGCTCTCATCACTTCCTATAAATACCGACACATATCATAGACAATATTCATTTCATCATGGACTGAAGTTCAAGTACCCCTGATCGTTCAGAATATACTCCACTTCTTCATACTTCTAACAATGAGAAGAAGAAGGAAAATATGTCTTGGAAAGAGTACTATGAAAAATACAAACCTCAAACACCAGCCAAAGATATAAAATATACAAAATTCAAATGTAAGTTCATGTGTACATATATACAAACATATCTAAAAGTATATCTTTCTATATCAAAGTATATCAAAGTATATATGAAAGTATATCGTTATAGATGAAAGTAATATAATAAAATAATAATAATAATAATAATAATAATAATAATAATAATAATAATAATAATGATCATGATAATGATAATGATAATTATAATGATTATAATAAAAAAAAAAAAAATATGGTTGAAAAGTGTCACACATAACAAAAAAGCTAAATGGATTGAGGACGAAAGGAAAAACGCAAATAGCGTACCAATTATGTACTTTGACAACATCGCCACAGAAGAAATTAAAAATACTGTCAAGACACTGGCTAACTGGAAAGCACCAGGACCTGAGAAAGTACAAAACTTTTGGTTTAAGAAATTTACCTCAGTACACGGCCAATTAAGCCTGGCTTTTATGAAAAACCTAGATAATACACAACCAATACCAGACTTTTTGACTTTAGGAGCAACATACTTGATTCCAAAATCAAAACCTGCTAGCTCAAATCCTGAAAAGTATAGACCTATTACCTGCCTATCAACTACATACAAGCTGCTCACACCCATTATCTCCAATAGAATCTACGAACATCTGGAAAGCTATGATATTCTTAACGAAGAGCAAAAAGGCTGCAGAAAAGGAAGCCAAGGATGTAAATAACAGCTTATAATAGATACCATAGTAACGGAGGAAGCAAGAAAAAAGAAGAAAGACCTCTATGTGGGTTACAGAGACTACAGAAAAGCTTTCGACAGCATCTCACACACGTGGCTCATAGAAATTTTAAAAATATACAAAATCAACCCACTGATTGTATCCTTCTTGGAATCTGTTATGAGTGAATGGAGGACAAAACTTAATATACAAAGACTTAATGAATTATGGATGCAAGCAAGAGCAATACAGATACGCAGAGGCATATTTCAGGGAGATTCATTAAGCGCTTTATGGTTTTGTATGGCTCTAAATCTTATTTCCACATCACTTAATAATAAAAACAGGAAAGAAGAGTAAGGTTACACTCTATATAAGGGAAACACCACAATAAGTCACCTCATCTATATGGATGACATAAAATTATTTGCAGGAACAACACAAAACTTTAGAAAACTCTTAAATAACACCGAAAAATTCAGCAACGACATAAAAATGGAATTCGGTATAGAAAAATGCAAGACAAATGCAATAAAAAAAGGAAAATGGGAAAAAGCAGAACTATACAAGCTTAATCAGGAATCTGCAGGAATCATAGAGAATATGAAAGAGGGTGAGCTATATAAGTATCTGGGAGTCAGACAGGACATAAAAATCGCGCACAAAGAAAATAAAAAAGAGGTTATAGAGAAGTTCAACCATAGGGTCAGAAAAGTGCTGAAAATTCAACTTTCAGGACAAAATAAAACGAAAGCTATTAACACTTATGCTGTTCCAGTCGTTGTATATACATTTGGGATCATCAATTGGACATGCAAAGAACTACAAGAACTAAACAGAAGTATACGAAAGATGTACACCAAATTCTGCTGTCACCATGTCCATAGCTGCATCGAAAGATTCCACATTCCAAGAATAGAAGGAGGCAGAGTCCTGGCAGACTTTGAAGAGTTATATGCAAAACAGATAAGTAATTTAAGGAGATATTTCTGTGAAAAAAGTGAAAAAAGTGCATTTCATAAAGGCTTAATGGAGAACGAGAAGAACTCAACGCCTTTACACCTGCATTCCGACACATTTAGTGTAACTACCATCAGCCTAGAAGAAAAAAAACAAAGATGGCTCTAAAAAGAAATTCATGGGCGATACTTAAACATCATCTCCCAACCCTACATTGACTACCACGCCAGCCATGCATGGTTAACTAATACGAATATATTTTCGGAAACTGAGGAATTCATGTTTGCAATTCAGGACAAGGTAATTGCAACCAAAAACTACCAAAAATATATAATAAAAGATGCAACAATAGAATCAGATAAATGTAGAATGTGTCATGAGCAAACAGAGAATATAGAACACCTGCTAAGTGGATACACCATTCTAGCGCCAAAAGAATATACACAAAGGCATGATTACGTCGGAAAAATCATACATCAACAACTAGCGCTGAAAATGCAAGCCATAGACACCGTAGTACCCTACTACCAATACGAACCAAAGAGTATAACACAGAATGCAAAAGGAAAATTATACTGGAATAGAACTGTACTGACAGATCACACAGTAACACATGATAGACCAGATATCACATACCATAATTACGAAAAAGAAATAATCTACATCATTGACATTGCTATACCAAACCCTGTTAATATAGAAAACAAATACAAAGAGAAAATACAGAAATACACACCATTGGCAGAAGACATGAAAAAGACATGGCAAGAGAAAAGAACATGCATTATACCTATTGTAATTGGTGCAACAGGAGAAATTTTCTACTCGCTACACAAGAACCTAAGAGCATTAGATATTGACGACAAAAAGTACATACAGTTACAAAAAATAGTAATCTTGGAAACCTGCAGTATTGTCCGGAAAATTTTGAACCAAACCTAAGAACATCAGAAGAACGACGCCATCAACCAAAAAGGGCCCTATAACCTGAAACGGGCTCCATCAGAGCTGTACTATCTTGGAGTGAATTCACCCGAGATGCAGTAAAAACCCCTCGCTGAGGGAGTGCAACAACTCAATAATAATAATAATAATAAAGTAAAAATAATATTGATAAATTAATAAATCGACGAATGCAAAGACAAATTAAACGACGTAAACAAATTCAGGTCAAAGTGGCTGCCGAGTTTAAAAATGAGTATTAGGATGAGATAGAGGGAAAGAGAGGAAGTGAGAAAGAAAGAAAAGAGATAGTGAGATCCTTTAATCAAAAATCAGAAGAAGTGATCAAAGAGGTACGCAAAGAAAAATATTTTTTTTAAAAGCTTCTTTTCTTCCGACAGTAGCAAATAAATTAAAAAATTTTATTTTCTTAAGATAAATTTTAAAAAATCTGACATTGTAAAACTTATTACGCTGAATATTTTTTATATTAAAAGTTTTATTATGAAATTTTTATTTTTCAAGAAACAAATTGAAAACAAGAAAATTTTTTACTTTGAATTTCAATACATTTTTAAACTTAAATTATTGTAACTCGAGTAAATATAAACCGAGTTTGCTGAAATTTAAAATATATCTTTTAGATATCATAGCGAAACTTATGATATTAACTAAAAATATTAATTCTTAAATAGTTAGTCACATTTGTTTATTAATTAATACGAATTACAAATTGTGCATTTATAATGTTTCCGACAAAAAGTATCCAGGGAATTTTCAAGTACACTTGACGGAAAGGATATTTTTCCAAATGTATATCTCAACTTTGAACCATTGTAGCTCTAAAAATATTTAATAGAGGAATCTAAAAAATTCTAAGTGAAATATGGAAAAGAACCATTTATTAATTTATAGCGAAAAAAAATTTTTTGTCCTTCTATTTGACAGAGAATGGGCGATATATATATCTTCCTATATTATATAGTTTCATTGAAAAATTCAGCTCCAAACCCCCACGCCCCCCTTATTCTTCCACGCACCCCCACTGTTCCCCCACAGTCTTCCGTAAAGCCCCCGTCCACAAAATAACGTAAAAATGTTTAAAATTCTACGATATTTTTTACATATCAATTTGTTCTAAGCACCCCCCATGCTCCCCTACACTAAGAATGAAAATAGGTAACGTCAACTGAATGACTTAAGTAGAATCTACCAAACTGACATAGTGACAGACTGTATCGTAAAAGAATCAAATGAATTTGGTTGAAGTTAATCAAAAAATTCACTTCAAATTAATTTTTTTATGAATAAGTTGTAAATTTATACAACGAATTATTTAAAAAAAAGAGTTTTTAGAAAGAGCAACTTTATACAAATTTTTAGAGAAATTTGAACTTAAGTATTTAAGTTTAATAGCATATCTTTCGAAAATATTCATAACCTTATTAGAAATGAGCGAGCACTCGATTCTATCAGCTCAAGCCGAGTCGAGTTTTAATCTTAAACTTTCCAAGTTTCTTAAATCTATCGAGTTACTTGAATCAATTATGCTACTCGAATCTATCGTGTTACTCGAACTTTTGAATTACTTGATAATGTTTACCTAAAATAAAATCCACTTTGATCAAAAAGACATTTTTCATAACTCCTACTCTCAAAAGATTTGATGAATTTCTATAATCATTAGCTTTCAAAAATTAGCGAAAATCCTCAAATAATTTGCAATTTTTGGAATAACTCCAATTATTTAAGTAACTCAAAATATTCAAGTAACTCGAGTTTTTCGAGTAACTCAAGTTTTTCGAGTAACTAAATTATGCGAGTAACTTAAATATTCGAGTAATTCATATTATTTCAAGTAACTCAAGTATTCAAGTAGTTTATATTATTCCGAGTACTGAACGATCTCGAGTATTCGGCATGAACTCGAAGAAAAAACTCGATTTGAATCGAACTCGATTAATCGGGTACTCGCACACTCTTAAATCTTATATCACTGAAACTTTGAATAAAGAACTATATTTCCTAAAAATTTTATGTATAAATGCGTGGTGTATCAACTTACTTTTTCTAAACTATTATCATACTGCTAATAAAACATTTTACATTTAGATTGTTTTCAGTAATTGCATGAAAAAAAAAAAAAAAGTTATTGATAAATTCTTACTTTTTTAATAAAGTAAATTAAAAAAAAAAACAACAAAAATTCTTCTTGTATAATTATAATTCAAAATTTGCATCATCAGTATATTGTGTCATTAATTTAGTAAATATAAAATATTTGCAAGACTATAATAATATTTATTTTAAGTATAAATTAATTATTAGATGAAGATTATAATTATTTTACTTTCGCAAGTTGATCGAAGAAGAAATAAAATAAATTAATAACCCAAAAAGGTTTGTCACAGTATTCTGAATTAGTGTATCAAGTTTATTCAAGGACTTAAGTGAACTCAACCAAACTTATTTAATTAGCGTTACTAAAATATCACTACTAAGGCTGTTCGGTAGATTTTACTGAAGTCATGCAGTTAACGCCACATATTTTTATTCTCAGTGTATTCCCCCGAACCCATCCCGTATTTCCCCACGCCCTCCATGTCTCCCCACGTTCCCCTACAGTCCCCCACTTGCATCCTCGCATAATACACATATAACAGTTTACAATTTTCATAAATTATTATTAAATTATATGTAAATAATATAGTGTGATATATGTAATGAAAATAAAAATTATATTTTAAATACTAAAATTTTATTATTCTTTATTATTATAAATTTTATAATTCTTTAATATTCATACATTAATATTATATACAATTACTGATAAAATTAAATAAAAAATTGATATATCAGGATATTACTAATCAATTAATTAAAACGTATTCTTAACTTATTCTTAATGCATGAACACGAAGAAAAATTAATTATATTTTTCAATCATATTCAATATCTGAAAGGAAAAATTAATTATAAATTAAATCTCATATTGTTTGTATCTTATAAACTATACGAGTTTCCACACCACCTTATACTTTAAACCTTTGTTGTTTGATTATAACAAATTGTTTATAAATTATTTTGAAAATGAACATTTAAATTTACAATAAATCTATGAATATATTAAATAAATATAAAAAATAGGTTTATAATGTAGTGGTATCGCTGACGGCGCGTTGTGATTTCTTTTTTTTAGTGGAAACCTTCGCCAGTAGCCCTAAAAACCACTTTTCATATAATATATTATTTAATGTTATAGTTATTTTTGTATATTTTATATTTTATAATTAATTTAAAATATTCAAAAATGTTTTAAATAAATACCTTTTTAAAAACTTTCATAATTTTAATATGATAATCGATATATCATAATATTTATTTACGTCTTTTATAATTTAAAAGATTATTTTGTTATAATTCTTATTTAATACCTTATGACTTTTGTATTTTACAAGATATATTATAAATTTAGTGACCACCTCCCTCCATAGCACCCCGATGTCTCCATCATAGTTTATTTAACCTTATTTAATTATTTATTAACGTAAATTTTCGTTATTTAATGCATATGTTTTATAAAAACATGTTACCACTATAATCAACTCTCCATGTCTCCCCCATAACCCCCCATAATTTCCTCTATAATCTCCCCCAGAATCCCCCTATGATCTCCCACATATCTCCCCCATAATTTTCGCCATGATCTTCCCCACGATCTCCCCCATATCTCATCGTTAACATACATTATTATTCATGTTTCTTTTTTAAAAAGAATAATTTAAAAGAATAAGTTAATATATGAGGATATTGTCTTCTATATGTTGAATTTTTAATACTATAATATTAAAAGGAACGCAAACTCGTATTAGTTCAATAATCACAGGCTAAACTCACTATACCGAAAATTTTAAATACCGATAGATGATCAATTACTTCTGTGACTAACAATAAAAAAAAAAGATGTCTGTACTTTTGACCAGATATACTATTTCTTACGTATTTTTTGACGCCAAATCTGAATCTGCTATAAAAAAATAGCTTTCTGCGAGATATTTTGAGGGTAATAAAAAAAACACCAATTTTTGAGGGTGTTTTAAAATTATGGAATAAAAAGCGTAAATAAAATCATTCTAACTTCAGAATGGGATTCTACAGGAAAAAATACGTCGAAAACCATGTTTTGAATATTTTTTACAACTATTTTTTAACTCTTTATATAGAATTAAAAAGACTAAAAAACAAAAAAACCTACATTCGTTCTAAATTTGATTCGAAATCGATTAAAATTTGATTCTGTAACTTCATAACAGTTAGTAAGCATTATAAATGGTATTCTGACGGTCTTCGAGGTCACTGATCATGAATTTGATGTCAAATTTTTCAAAAGACCACTCCTAGGAGACGTTAACAAGTAACATATAAGATAAATTTAATGATTTTCTGGAAAATCTTTGTTTTAAATACCATTTTGACGGTTTTCTGTGACCTGGTATATGGAAACAAGATTAACTTGGAATGTTGTGTGTAAATTGGACTCGAAATTGATCATCAGTGACACTAGTAAGCCCCGGTGAGGTGTTTTTAGTTAATTTTAAGATATTGTCATATTAAATTGATTTTCGCTTGCATACACGTTTTTCATAGTATGATCGATGTAAAGGGTTTCTAGCACGTTTTTGTCCCCTTTCCGAAGTTATATCTCTTTTTATTATCCAGCAGTAATCTGCCAAAATATTTATGCTCCATTTTCCTTGAAATCTGCGTTTAAATTCTTTTAAGTCTTGGTGAAACCTTTCATCTTGCTCTTTACCAAAGTCACCGTAATTTTCAGGAAATTTATCAATATGAGAATCAAGAAAATGGAGTTTTAAGTTCATTAGGCAGCCTGATTTCTGGAAATTACGTACCGTCTTTTCACAATATTTATGTAATCCAAATCTTTTGTGTTACCCAAAAATTTTGTTGACGCCTCTTTAAAGCTTGACCATGCTGCTTTCACTACATAATTAACACTTTTGTCAAAGTTTTCATCTCCAAATAAAGTACGGATTTCAGGACCGTCAAAAATGCCTTCGTTTAATTTAGCATCTGATTTCTGATGAAATACTTTTTCTAAGTATTCAAAACATTCGCCATCTTTGTCCAATGCCTTGGCAAATTATTTTATCAACCCAAGCTTTATTTGCAGAGGAGGTATCAAGATTTCGGACGGACCCACGAGAGGTTCTTTAAGAATATTCTGTTTTCCAGGTTCGAATGACTCTCTTGGTGGTAAAATTTTTTTTATGTATTGATTCGTTCTATTTCATAATTCTTTGATGAAAAAAAATTAACTAATGTTTTTTCTTTTGTGCTAATAGGTCCTATACACGGAGCTATAGACATTTCTTCGAAAATATAGAAAAAAGAAGCGTTAGTAAGAACTTGAATAGCTAGACAACTAAAAGGTTCACAGAAAAATGTATAAAGAAGAGAAAAAAGTACAAGTCAAAAGCTTTAACTTGAGCCTTATTGCATCGAAAAAGCTTGTGGTTCAAAAGTTGTGCCTAATTATAAATTACTACATATTTATAATTATTTTTAGCATGTTACCTACGATTAAATTTTTACTATATTTTATTAGTATTTTTTAGTCACCTGTAGCTTTTGAAACATATAAGATTTTTTAATGCAACAAAGCTGAAATTAAAGTTTTTAATCTTTACTCTCTTTCATTTTTCATACAATTTTTTGTAAGAGTTTTAGTTGTTTAGTTATTCAAGTTCTTATAAAGACTTCTTTTCACTACATTTTCGAAGAAATGTTTATATCTCCGTCTATAGGGCCTATTAGCACAAAAGAAAAAACACGGGTTAATTTTTTTAATCAAAAAATTATATCTTACAGTTTCAGCCAAATCCGTTTCCCGAAGGTCAAATATTCTCCTTGTTAGTGAATCCAGATTGTTGTCGTAGTATCATAGATAGAATTTTTAAGTCCCCACATGTTTTCCATTTGTGGTCCGCATATTTTATTCTTGTCAATAGCAATTCAAGATCAATATACTCTTCTTTGAGTACAGTTGAATGTGCTAATAGTATAGAAGCATACGTGTTTGTGATGTGAAGAAGAACAGTTATAAGGCTGCGCTTTGATGAATCAATGAATATCCGCCAATTATCAAGTTTGTAAACGTTTGGTTTGAATTCATCTATAAGTCCTTTTACATTGGTGCAGTATACTAGATTCGAATCTTTCTTGAAGTATTTGCGGAAGCTTTCTTCTCGATTGCGGTATATGTTTATTTTAGTACCTTTTGTGAACATATTTTTCCTCTTCAAGCCTTCCTCAATAAATCGTTGAGACTTTACTTCAATCTTGACAATATTTTTTAACAGTTCGCTCTTTACCGATGAAAACATACTATTCATCATTGTTTTCTTCACTTTTATCGGACTCGTAAGAATCCCTTTCATCTGTTGCGTTATCAATGTTGTCAGTTTCTTGTTCATTAATTTGATTTGACAAATCATGATCTACATTTAGAGCGCCCAAACCTATTGTAAAACTATCTCTCGACTCTTTATCCTCGGATGCTTCCACAAATACTTTTTGTGGGAATTCGACGCTCTGCACGCTAGGATAAACTATACTTTTTTTTTTAATTTTTCTTATACCATCTATTTTTGTTAAACAATAGTAACAATCGCTTTTATCTTTTGGTTCTTTCCACTTTGTAGGTGTCGTAAACTTTAATTTGGCCTTGTCCCGATTTGAACTGACTCGATTTATCATTGCGTAACATGAGCCACAGACATAAAGGACCCACGTTTTGTCTTGCTGTGAAATATCACTATCAAAGCACATCGTATATGAATGGTTTATTAAATCTGTAATTTTTCTTCTGTTTTTTATCTCGATTCATAAAGAACATACATAACAGAAGTTATCTGGATTTCCTGTGCAATTATGACCAAATCGGTTGCCGGATGTGCCAGCAGAGTTTATTAAAAGCATGACGAAGCTGCCCACCTTCTAATAATATTTCCAATCCTAACTTATGAATAAACGATGCGTTTAATTGAGTTTTTTTGCTACAAAGAATAAATTTGTAAGATTAAACTTTAGTGTGGACAACTCAAGAAATCTAACAAAATATTAAACACACGAAGTTATAATAAAAACTTTTAATGTATCGTATTTTAAGGTTATGTTCGTCGAGTTTGATATCTAATTTCCAATCCAAGATAATAAAAAAATAACAAGTCCAAATGATTTTTTATTTCAACAAAAATTATTGTATTGATATAGCTTTAGTGCGGACAAGTCATTATATTTGTTGAATTTATGAATTTAAAAAGATATTGATGAAATAAAAAAAGCAAAACTCGATTGCTGCAGCTCCGACATCCCGTTAAAGGTTGAAGGGTGTAATGTGCCATAAATGTAATGTAAACACCACGAGAACTTTTTAACTTTGACGAGGACAATTTCAACTCGTCGTCAGACACACTATGGCATCATCCTTACAACCTAGCGCTCCCCTGCAAGACAGCGCGCCTTTGCTGGTTTCGTTACTATGGATAGTTTGGATAGTTGGACCAAACGAATCATTCCGCCCATCCCATTTTCAAGGCAGTTGTCATCGTGGCCAACATTATTTGCAGCAGCAGGTTTCTGTAAATACCACTAAAGAGTACTAATACTTGTTTGAGATAAAATGTCTCAAATACAAGTGATAATTGGGCTTTTCACAGCCAAACTTGAGCATTGGTTATACTCATACAAATAAGGTAGCATATAATTTGGCACTAATCAAATTTTACAATTCCTACAGCACAAAAAGAACAAAAAGATAAAAGCGACTATTTTGTTTGACAAGAATAAATTGTAATAAAGTTTGTGAACAATATATATTTATAAAAAGCTTAGAAAGAGTCAAAAGATATAGATGACTATTTGTGAAATTAAATTAATGTGCAAGAAACTGACAACAATGATGACGCAACAGATGAGGAGGATTCTTCCTCTAAACAATTATAAAGAGTATGTTCCTATTGGTAAAGAGCGAAATGTTGAAAAATATGATGAAAAAAGGCTCAACGATTCAATTAGAAAGATTGGTTTATCTAAACAACAATCAGAATTACTAGCTTCAGACTTAAAGGGGAGAAATATGTTCACATAAGGTACAAAAATAAACATATACCGCAATCGAGAAGAAAACTTCCGTAAATACTTTAAGGAAGATTCAAATCTAGTATACTGCATCAATGTAAAAGGACTTATAGATAGATTTAAACAGAACGTTTACAAACCTGAGAATTGGCGGCTATTCATTGATTCATCAAAGCGTAACCTTAAAGCTGTTCTTCTTCACATCTCAAACAAGTATGCTCTTATACCGTTAACACATTTAACTGTACTCAAAAGAGAGTATTCCGATCTTGAATTGCTCTTGACAAAAATAAAATATGAGGACCACGAATAGAAAACACGTAGAGACTTAAAAATTCTATCTATGATACTAGGACAACAATCTAGATTCACTAAGTATCCATGTCATTTGTGTATGTTCGATAGTAGAAATAGAACGAATCAATACATAAAAAAAATTTTACCACCAAGAGAGTCATTCGAACCTGGAAAACAGAATATTCTTAAAGAACCTCTCGTGGGTCCGTCCGAAATCTTGATACCTCCTCTGCAAATAAAGCTTGGGTTGATAAAATAATTTGCCAAGGCATTGGACAAAGATGGCGAATGTTTTGAATACTTAGAAAAAGTATTTCATCAGAAATCAGATGCTAAATTAAACGAAGGCATTTTTGACGGTCCTGAAATCCGTACTTTATTTGGAGATGAAAACTTTGACAAAAGTGTTAATTATGTAGTGAAAGCAGCATGGTCAAGCTTTAAAGAGGCGTCAACAAAATTTTTGGGTAACACAAAAGATTTGGATTACATAAATATTGTGAAAAGAGGGTACGTAATTTCCAGAAATCAGGCTGCCCAATGAACTTAAAACTCCATTTTCTTGATTCTCATATTGATAAATTTCCTGAAAATTACGGTGACTTTGGTAAAGAGCAAGATGAAAGGTTTCACCAAGACTTAAAAGAATTTAAACGCAGATTTCAAGGAAAATGGAGCATAAATATTTTGGCAGATTACTGCTGGATAATAAAAAAAGATATAACTTCGGAAAGGGGACAAAAACGTGCTAGAAACCCTTTACATCGATCATACTATGAAAAACGTGTATGCAAGCGAAAATCAATTTAATATGACAATATCTTAAAATTAACTAAAAACACCTCACCGGGGCTTACTAGTGTCACTAATGATCAATTTCGAGTCCAATTTACACACAACATTCCAAGTTAATCTTGTTTCCATATACCAGGTCACAGAAAACCGTCAAAATTGTATTTAAAACAAAGATTTTCCAGAAAATCATTAAATTTATCTTATATGTGACTTGTTAACGTCTCCTAGGAGTGGTCTTTTGAAAAATTTGACATCAAATTCATGATCAGCGACCTCGAAGACCGTCAGAATACCATTTATAATGCTTACTAACTGTTATGAAGTTACAGAATCAAATTTTAATCGATTTCGAATCAAATTTAGAACGAATGTAGGTTTTTTTGTTTTTTAGTCTTTTTAATTCTATATAAAGAGTTAAAAAATAGTTGTAAAAAATATTCAAAACATGGTTTTCGACGTATTTTTTCCTGTAGAATCCCATTCTAAAGTTAGAATGATTTTATTTACGCTTTTTATTCCATAATTTTAAAACACCCTCAAAAATTGGTGTTTTTTTCTCATTGTCCACAAAATATCTTGCAGAAGGCTAATCAATAAAATGAAAGGAAACAACTGGCTATACTGTCCAAAAAAACTTTTATTCAAATAAGTAATTCGACGACGTTTCGGTCACAATTTTGTAACCCTCTTCAAGTACCCTAAAAAATAAAAATAAAATTAACATCTGTAAATATCTCATATCTTACAAGCAATTTGCAATTTAATAAAACAATTCATTAAAAAACCATAAGAAACAATAATATTATCTTACAAACAACTACTTATCATGATGCATCAAATCTGCTTTTCAATTGTGAAAATAACAATTAGTTAAAATAATATTTATAAAATTAAAATAACCGTCTTAAAAAAGGTCAACTACTCATGATAAGTGAACGAAGACTGAAACAATACATTGTAGACACACTATTACATTATACATATGAAAATCAATGAGTATGCAAACCATGTAGACACACTATACTATAATAATTTATGTATATATTTTGAAAATACACATTTTAAATTTTGAGTGTCATGTATCAAATTAACATTATCAAACTTACATATAAATATCATTTCTGACAATAAGCGTCTATAATAAGAACTTTCATTATCTAAAATCTTTACTTTGCTCATACTCAACTCAAAATTATGTCCTGTTTCTTTCATATGCTTGACCAACGCAGATTAATCTCTTTTATGTTTGCAATCTGATATATGTTCCTTGATTCTACATTCTAACGTGTAGGTTTTCTGTGCCAATTTGTAATAACAGAACTATCAACTTGTTTATGAAACGAAACATCCAAAAAATTAATAACATCATTTACTGGTTTCTCGACAGTAAATTGAATATTATTGTCGTAATCATTTTAATAATTTAAAACCTGATCAATCTCATTAGTACGCACATAAATCAATATATCATCTACATACATTTTTAAAAACAAAATCTCACATTGACACGTCATTAAACAATTAAATAATATTATTGAAATATTGTATTATACTTAAAAAGGAAACACTAATTTTCTTTTTGTTAATTACTTTTTTGTCCAGTAATTAATTTATTAAAATTCAATGACATTTTAGCTAAATTCAAATAGTGAATTTTTTACTATTTTATTCAGCCAAATTTCACTAAACTCTAGTGAAGCAATTTTAACCTACCAATCTTATCAAAATCATGTATTATTTCATGAAACATTTTCTAAATATTTCTAAAATATCTCTTGAAAGTTATTAAAGGTTCAAAAATCTTTCTTGAAAGAATTCCAAAAGATTTCTTTAATATTTCACAAAATATTTTATGGAAGATTTTGAAAATATATCATGTATCATTTCATGAGATATTTTCTAAATATTTCTGAAATACTTCGTGCAAAATTATTAAAAATTATAAATTTTTCCTTGAAAGATTTCTGAAATATTTCTTCATTATTTTCCAAAATATTTTATAAAAGTATATTATGTATTATTTCACGAAGTATTCTCAAACTATTTTTGAAATATTTCTTGAAAGAATATTAAAGATACAAAAATCTTTCTTGATAGATTTCGGAAAGCTTTTTTGAATATTTCGAAAAATATTCCATGAAAGATTCCGTAAATAAATCATGCATTATTTTATGAAATATTTTCTAAATATTTCTTGAAAGATTATTAAAAATTCTAAAATCTCACTCAAAAGGTTTCTGAAATATTTATAAAATATTTCAGTAAATATTGCATGAAATGTTACAAAGATATATCATGTAGTATTTCAGGAAACATTTTCTCAAAATTTCTAAAAACTTTCTTGAAAGATTTCAAAAATATATCATGTATTATTTCATGAAATATTTTCTAAATATTTCTGGGATATTTCTTGAACTTTATTAAAAATTATAAAATCTTCTTGAAAGATTTCTATAATATTTCTTAAATATTTCACAAAATATTTCATGAAAAATATAAAAAATATGTCATGTATTATTTCATGAAATATTTTCTAAGTATTTCTAAAATATTACTTGAAAGATTATTAATAGTTTAAAAATCTCACTCGAAACATTTCTGAAATATTTATAAAATATTTCTGAAATATTTTACTAAATAATTGAGAGCCACGTTGGCTCAGGGGCTAGAGCATCCGACTCTCACGCAGAGGGCTGAGTTTCGAATTCCGGTAAGGTCAGAATTGTTTTTCCATTTTTTAATTTAAAAACAAACGAAACAAGCGAAAACACCGGAACACAAAGGTGATCAAGGTGTCACTTACTAGGCCAAATAGACTGTAGGTGGATGAACCCCAAAGATAGATAGATACTAAATAATTCATAAGATATTTCAAAAACATATCATGTATTATTTCATGAAACATATTTTAAAGATTTTTTCAAAGATTTTTTTTGAAAGATTATTAAAGATGTAGAAATCTTTCATGAAAGATTTCTTAAATGTATCTGAAAAATTGCACAAAATATTTTATGGAAGGTTTCAAAAATATATCATGTATCATTTCATGAAATTTATTTTAAATATTTCCAAAATGTTTCCTGCAGAATCATTAAAAATTCTGCAGTAGTAGTTAATAGTTTAAAAATGAGTTTAAAATAGTAATAGTTTAATACTATAGTAGTTTAAAAATGAGTATTAGTATATGCTAAAAAAAGATGCAGGCAGGCGGCAAGCTTAGAATAAGCGATAAACCTGACAACGATAAACGATTTCACAGAAAATTGTGAAGATAACACAGAGGAGTATGAAAGAATTTCCTAGCGAAGCGGTAGGAGAATAAAGTTAAGAGTAAAAATAGATAAGGCTGTCCTTGAATAAATACAGAGTTGAGGGACATTAAATCTAATTCATGTGGAGCAATTATCCAGTGCAAAATTAGAAATAAAAGCTTTGACGGAGTCCTGGAAACAGGAAGCTGAAATGATAACGGTAGACATTAAGTACCAATGAACTTCAAGTTGACCTCTTTCTATTCGAACCGAAATTATGATTTCCAGAAAAGAATCATACATTGGGGGCCGACTGGCAACCAATTGTATGACTAAAACTCATACGAATGTGCAAAAAAAAGATACTGCTGTTAGCAGCAAGCGAAGGTTCTTGAAATTATTATGAGAAACCCACAGGAAAATTAGAGTATAAAAAGCTTTGAGCTTCTGGGCGAAGCCCTCTCTTTAGATCGGACGGCCAGCAGAGCAACAGCTCTCTTTTTAGTTCGGATGGCCAGTGGAGTAACAGCCCTCTTCTAGATCGGATGGCCAACGGAGCAACGGCTCTCTTTCAGATCGGATCGCCAGGGGAGTAACAACTCTTTTCCTCATCGGATGACAATGGAACCAAACTTCTTTTTTCCGACCAATCTCTTGCTGGCCACGTCGATTTTGCTAAGCAGCCTGAACGTCACTAGGTCCATCAGCAGCAAGCCATCACCCATCTGCGAAGCCAGCAACCTAGGAGACTTGAATTAAGAGTAGAAGAAGCTTTTGTTTGAACATCCTTAGCAACAAACGAGAAGGACTGACGTTGTAGGGTAGCAGTGATTAATACACGACAAATAAAGGCAAAGAGTTTTTTTAAATTTTGTATTGTAAATCTCAAGGGGGAACAGGGCGCAAAAACGGGCGACTTTTATTGCTCAGAAGCCAGTTACAGGTAAAGCGTTTTTCTATTGTTTTAATTGAAGTAAAATCCTGTAAATATAATGAAATTAAATGCAAAGAAATATTTAATAAATTTGACAAATGGTAGCGTAGTTTCGCCCCGGAGCGAAATAGTAAGAAAGAAAAAGAAGGGAACACTAAATGTATAAAGCAAAGCTTCTTGTCTTGATTATGAAAAATAAAAAGTAAAATATAACCGTAAAATTTGCACGTGTGTATAAGTCTTTTAATTTATTTAACCCATAATTGCTGTCTTTTTCTCAGACTTCCAATCCTGGAGACGTAGCGCTCGTGCATTAGTCAAAAGGAAGACAATGGATAGCTGAAATTCAGTCATTCATTATAAAAAAAATTATCAATAATTTAACTTGTATGCTGAACGTAACAGATGTATCGGTTACACGACACAAAACTAAAAATACACTTCTACTTATATGATACAAATTTTTTTGTGAATTCATGAAAATATTGTTAATTATTATTTGATTTAAGTCTAACTAATTTCATTCACAAGGATATTGATTCACAAATTATCTTATACTGTTCTTTAACGTACTGAGATACAAAGAGACATAAGTTATATATCACTGACTATAAGAAAAAGTAAATTGAATATTAATATAAATCAATCTCTATTATATGTTGATTGTAATTATTTGTTTAAACTGATTTCAAGTTTTTATATATAATTACATATAATTATTGCTGTCACATCATGACATTCAATGACAAATTTTCAGAAAATTTAAATTACAATAATCAATCTCTATAGAATTATAATGTTTATCACTAATATAAAAATAATCAAATACATTTAAAAAATATAACAAGAATTAGAATTAATCATTTTCTGAAACTGAATTCAATAATAACATCAGTAGATACTTCAGTCTTAACAAAACTCATTAAATGAAATTCAAGTCAGTGTGTGTTATACGCTAAATATATATAGAAATATTATTTACATGTTATTCGCATCCATATTATAATATTATTCACCTGCACTGATATAAAAAGAATGCTCGCTCGAAAGGTTTTGAATATATTTAAAAAATATGCATGTTATAATTAAAATATAAATTATTCAATTATTTATTTACCGTATATTCAAAAATTTAATACCAATTTATAAAACTGTAAAAATGCAATAACAAATGTGATGAATTATCAGTACAAAGCAGATCATGTCTTATCTCTTGGACTGTTAACATTATTTAATATGTAAAATTATTTCATGACTAAAAATTAAATTAATTATTCCTTGAAGCGTTATTGTATCTTGAGATAGATTATGTTTAAATTAGGAAAAAAATTAACCAAAAATTATATTTTGAATCTTTTCAGTCAAATAAACAAAGGATATTTTGATTACCAATCTTAATTTTCAAGAAATTTAATGACATCCAATTTTTTTCTAATAAGAAAGGCCTGATCCATTCTGAATCTTGTAGTGAAAGAATTTTACATATTGTCACCTGTCACCATGTTTTATTGGAAATATTAGCAGTATGATATAGCCTTAAACTATGAAATGAACATACATTTTTTTAAATTCAGCATTTTAGTATATTTTTCATATGCTACGGTAGCAAATGATTTGTCAAAAAAATCTCAAGGTTTGGTTCACTCAAAATCTTTTAGCAGATACTTTTTTATATATTTTAATATTTGTAAAGTATACAACCATTTTTATGAATGCTTGCGAGAAAACACCTGCAACCGATAAGCAAAAGTTAACATCAAAATGAGTAAGTGTAACTGAAAATCACATTTTTCATTGTTTTTAATTACATTATAATTCGTTCCAAGGGATCGCCCAGGATGTCCACTCTGAAATTTTGAGGCTATATTTATACATATATTACCTACTACGATGATTTTCTAGGACATGGAATCACGGTTTGGAACCTTGAAAAGAAGTATTTCAATGCTTTAAATGACTTTAGTTCAGCGAATGGCTACATTAGCACTTTTAAATTAATTTTTTCTCAAAATTTAGAATATTTTGAAAAAAAAAGTTTTTTCAGTAATGAATTCCTAAAACGCAACGTAACTGAGTAATTTAAGCTTAAATTCAATTAAAAATGTCAAAAATATAGTTTTTGCCCAACTTTGAAGTTTCGGTGCTCTAAAAATATGTACTAGAGAAATCTAAAAAAGTTCTGAGTAGTTTATAATATGCAAAAAAACTATTTTATCAATTTTTAGCGTCAAAAAATTTTTCGTTCTTTGATTTGACAGAGAATTGGTGATTTTAGCTAGCGCATCTAAACTTCTCTCCTTCTCTCACCGGAGAGTTTCTTTTTTTCCACTTATATGTAAGTAATTTTTTTAATCAATGTATTTTAAACATAATTCAAAATTTTTTCTTGTTAAAATAAAACTAAATAAATTTAAATATATATATATATATATATACATATATATAGGTTTATTTTATTTATCGCGAAAATTAGATTCATTAAAAACATAGTAGGCGCTTGACCTATATACAAGGTCGTACATACGTTAGCGCGCAACTGGTTTTCAGCGAGCTCACTATATCTAAATATTTAATCAAACGCGAGCAAGCGAGACGAAGAATCAAAACTCGGAAACTTTACGAAGTCCGTGAGCGTGCGCAGCTTTTTAAACTTCCCATTATTGTAAGAGAGATGGAAGAAAGTTCTACGCGTATATAAGGGCGAGCTTGACTGGCTAGCATGTCTATCATGCTTTCAACTCTACTACACGGAGAGAAAAATCATGTTATTTTCTCGTGATAAATTTAACACGTTAAAATTATATGATTATTTATGTAAAGTTCTCATGAGATCAAGTTAATTTAACGTCAATTGATTCTAACTTAAAATACTATAGGCGCCATGATATTATTCCTTGGACGCTCACGGGATTTTCACGTGGAACTCAAGTGAATTCGATGGTGGTAGGGCCGACCGAGTAGCGCGGGCTTTGAAAGAGAGAGGGAGAGAGGAAGGGAGAGAGAGACTAAAGAATATAAGTGTATTTTCGTAGCAGCAGTCAGTTAGAATACACATACTGTGCGAGTAGAGTGGGGGTTCATTTTCCTGTCGATTTTTATTAGCGAAGCCCTTTAGTTACTTTGTTTCTCTCTCTCTCTCTCTCCCCCTCTCTATCTCCTTTCAAAGCCTGTGCTACTGAGTCGGCCGCACCACCGATGAATTCACTTGAGTGCCACGTGAAAATCCCGTGGGTCTCAAGTAATTTTAACATGATGCATCGCCATCTATTAAAAACATGAATATCATCGAAAAATCACTTGTTTCTTCGATAATATTCGGTGAAAAAATATCATGTAATGATCACTTGAAATTTCATGGAATAATAACATGATTTTTCTCTCAGTGTATGTAACACATAGAGACAAACGATCACTTACGCTTAACGCCTAGTGTTACTTAAGTTGATATTTAATTTAAATTGAATAATAATTTTTCTTGGCCATAATTTGAAGCTAATGGCAATAGGGACATATAAGCGACTATGCTTAACGCTCTTTGTTATCTATGGATCTTATAAAGAATACATATTTTAATTATTATTTTTCTTGCTCTTTACATTTGTGACATACGAGCGCCTAGGCTTAAGAGGAGGTAGGAACCATTTGCCGTTTGGTGGCGCTGCGGTTAGGTGAGAGAAAAGTATAAAATATTTTTTATACAGTAATTTACAATTTATCGAGTCAGTAATATACTTCTAATGCTGTCAATGGCACTAGCCGTATATATGTAGAATATTAATTAGTAATAATCTTGTTTGAAAAGTCCAAGTTATTGATATAAAACATAATATGCAGTGCGAAGTAGAACTGGCGTGAGCATGTGTATATGTCGTTTTTTAATATTGCTTTCTCTGTCGCACTAAGAAGAAATACCCATATGTTTACATCAGCTCTGCCACGCGCTGCATTTTTCGTTTTATGACAATATCTTGGACTTTTCAAACAAGATTAGCATCAATAATTATTCTACATATATATGTTTAATGTCTTTAACAACATTAGGAGTATATTATTTTTTGGTAAATTGTGAATTACTGAATAAAATATTTTATATATTTCTCTCACTTGACCGCAGCGTCACCCTACATCAAGCCGCGAATGGTTAAAAGACAAATTTTCATAATTTTAAAAATTTGTTCCGTCACTTGTATTTTTTCTATGATTTGTGGAAAACTTTTAATCTGAGTTTGGTGTTGAAATTTCTTTCAAGGAATGTAGAAGAATAAACAATTTAGTCGGAAAGTCAATTTGGAAGGATAACCCATATGGTGCTATATATACGAGCATATAATATTGTAAATGTTTCAAAAAAGCAATAACTAGATGCATGAACAATAATCATAAAATTCAAAAATGGTCCTCTGGAAATGGTTTTATTTCATATATTCATACTAAAACTAATAATTTATACAAGAAGAAAAAAATACACCTCGTTTTAAGCTTCTTCAAAACTCGCAAGACCACGCACATGAAGACCAGCGGAGTCCAACAGCCAGAGAGAAGAAGGAAGGCAGTCCAGTGTCTATATAAGCGAGCACGCAGAGATAAAGTCTCTCTCGCCTCAGCTCTACTACCGACTTAGCTTTAAATCAAAAAGCACGCAAGACATCGAAGAATCACCAACGTCGTTGATGATTCTTCTATGCTCGCGAGTCTTAAAAATATACTTAGTAAAATATCTTGTATAATTGAACTGAATAAAGAGTTAAGGCGAGCAGCACCTTACCTTGTCCTATGCTAAGTGGTAAAGCTCCGCATACTGAGACACTTGGTCTTCAGTATTAACGGGCATTACCATATTAAGAGGAGGTCACGTATCTCTGTCCTTTTCTAATCAAAGAAATGATTTTTTTTACAAAAACTACTAACTTTAGCAAAAAATGAAGAGAAAGCCGCATCTTGTATCAAAAAAAGCAATATTTTCTATGATGAGAAAGAATTAATTTTATTGCTTCGTTCTCAAGAAAACCTTGAAAAACGAAATTGTCCACCCTAACCTCTATGATTTAAGTTTTTCAAGGTTTTCTTGAAAACGAAGCAATAAAATTAATTCTTTCTTATCAAAGAAAATATTGCTTTTTTTGATATGAGATTCGGCTTTCTCTTTATTTTTTGCTAAAGCTATTAGTTTCTGTGAAAATCTTGATTCTTTAATTAGAAAAGGACAGAGATACATGACCTTCTCTTAAAAAGTAATATTCACTAAATAGCTTGAAAATTATTACACATACATACTGAAACATTTGAGCCTGTATCAGACGGCACAGCGACTTGTCTGGTTAACGGCTCTATATATACAAGTTTTACCTAAGTGCAAAATAAAGACTCAATAGAGTTAATAATGATATATGATCTCCTAACCGTAAGTTAGTGAGACATTGCAAAGTGTTTTATTTTAGTATACTTGCATAGTAATAAAAATTAAGACCATCGAGATTTTGGAAATATTCGTAATTTGTCATCAAAAACTCAAAGAAAATTATTATTAATAAAATTTCGTACGTAGGTATTAATTTTATTTTGAAGAAACTCATTGTATGACCAAATAGTAGGCATTTTTCTTCTTCTTCTTCTTAATATTTTATTGGCCTCTTGATTAGATGAGTACAATCTTAGGTCATCACCAGGTTTCATTATTTTAATATTTTAGTTTGCCCAGTGGGACTGTTGATAATTTTTGTATTTTGCCCATTGGGACTTTTTTGTATATATTTTTGTGTTTTTCGGGTTTATTCCCTCGGAAAAACTTCGAAAATTATTTTTTCTAATTTTTCCTAGGGAATCAAACCCCGGTCCACTGGGACGCAAGGTCAGCTGATTTTTACAACTGCACTTTCTCATCCCTTAGCGACGAAGCTCGTAAGTGTGTTCTGCGTACAAAGCACATGAAACAGAGGTGCTCGTTTAAAAACAGCCGAGAGCGGGACTTGATCTCGGTTCCCCAAGAATACGAATCCAACGCTCCTACCGACTGTGCCACAGACCGGCTCTGGGCATTTTTCATTTACTGTATTGTAATCCTGAATTAAATATGATTAAATTAGTGAGGAAGACTTGAATGAAATAAAAGCAACCAATTCTAATAAATAGTTTATTATAAAATACACACTCGCACAATACAACTCGAGTGTCTAACAGTCGCCCACGAAATAAACAGACGCGTCTCGCGTTCATCAAACGTATTCCACCTTACGGTGGCGCCGCACACTGCACACATAAAATTGAGCATGTCTATATTTCTAACACTCCCTCCCGTGCTCAATATTATTTATTAGACATAAATAATTTTGATTAGAATACATAAATAAAAATATATATAGAAGAAATAGACTGTTAAGGTTTTCAATCTTGATTTAAAGATGACTGTCGTTTGCTTTATCGCTTGTTGTTGAATTCAGGACCTGTAATACATACAAAGTAAAGAATGTTAAAAAAACAAGTGTAAATATACATATATGTTTTTAAATTTTTGTCAGTCTTATCAATCATTTAGTATTAACATTGACAGTCGTTTATGCAGCTCAAATGCCAGCGGTTTTGTGAATACGTCAGCTTTCTGATGTTCAGAAGGAACCCAGCTGACATTCATTAGACTTCTTTCTACACACTCCTTTATATAGTGTTCCTTTATATCTGTCATATGTCTAAACTTTGTTGCACCACCTGTTTTTCTACCATTTGTAAACAGTCATCCTATCCTTTATATCTAAATTAAAAGTCTTTCGTTCCTTTTAAGTATCTAAATACTCTTTCAATCATTTCTCAGTCATCTTCAGTGGGGTTGATTTGGTGTCTGCTTAGAACATTAACAGCATAAGCAATATCTGGCCTGCTTGCATTGGCTGGATATAATAGTGTGGCAACTGCTTCACGATAGGGTTAATTACATTTGCTTTCTACCAATAGTTTGTCACTCACTTTATCCTTTTCTTCACACTGTCTTCTCTTCCTATTTTCTACCTAATGGTTACCATAGGTATTCATTGAAGAGGTGATTGATCAAAACCAAACTTCTTTAACATTTTTTTTATGTAATCTTTTTGCTTAATGCTTAGTATCCTTCTCTTTTTATCTCACTTTATTTCTAAGCCTGAGAAACTTTTAGGCTCGCCAATTTCTATCATTTTAAATTCTTTCTTTAAATTTGTCTTAAGGGGAGACACAAGTAAAACACACAAAAATGAGGTTATTTAGTTTTAACTTTTGATCCGTAGCACCTACAATGTTATCCATGCGTAATGTTGTTCAAAATCATCTAAAGAATCTATAAAAAAATTTTCAGCTCGAAATATGAAAAACTGTGGGACTAGTACCATTTTAACGCTTCCTCACTTATCACTGAATCGAGCAGTCGTTAAAATGGAACTAGTCCCACCGTTTTTAATATTTCGAACTGAAATTTTTTTTATAGATTCTTTAGATGATTTTAAATAACATTACGCATGGATGACATTGTAGGTGCTACGGATCAAAAGTTAAAACTAAAAAACCTCATTTTTTTCGTGTTTTACTTGTGTCTCCCCTTAATTCTTTCAAGTATCTGTATATTATTGCAAACTAGCAGAATATTATCTACATACAATATCAAGATATATATCTATCTATATATAGTCGTAAGACAAGATTCAACCGACCCTCCCCCCCCTCCCCCTCAGCCACCCCTCAAATGTCTGTCAGTACAGTCTCCCCTCAAATTACGTTGTAATTCCTCTTATGAATAGCTATTTCAAAATTAACGTAACTGAGGCCCCCCCTCAGCTCCCCCTCAATATGCCCCCCTCATTCTTTATAGCCCCCCCTCATTATGCCCTTCCCCTCACTATGATACTATGTTTTAGTAATTAGTGATAAAAAAATATTTTTATTATTAATAATATTCTATTATTATAATAACAATTATAAGTAATTGAATATTATTCTAATTAGTAACTATCAAAAAATACCTCGCTCCTAATGTCGCTCGGTTGAATTTTCATATATTATATTATCATGTATAAATTAGCCAATTTTAAAATAAAAAAGAATCGACGCCACTTATGAATTGTGATATTGTAGTTGCGTACTAAATTAAATTTTTCTATTTTTATAAAAAAGATTAATCAAAGTTACAATGTGCATAAAAATTGTTTAAATACAAATTATATCATGATAAATTAAGAATTAGTTCTACTAAATTGCATTAGAATCAATAAGAAAATATAATAGGAATTCATTATTTTTAATCACGTGTTTCAATAACGAACCATGAAATAATCGAAAACAGTATTTGACCTTTTCTAGGACTAATAACTGCACGGAGAAAGGAAAGTATTGTTAAAATAGGTTCTAAATCGAGTATATATAATTTATGTACTAAGGTACTTAAAAAAAGAATGGCGATATAATTTCAATTAGTACTATAGCTTGAATTTTAGGGACCAATGTTGGTACTATTATATTATGAAGTAAGAGCATAAATTTGCGATGCTTACTGCCTTTTTTTTGTATTAAGACTGATCTTTCACCTACTCGATTTAAGGGCAATATTTCGCAGAAAATGCAATTATTAACCTCTTTTTGTGCGGCTTTTCCTGTTACTAAAATTGAAAATTATTAAATATAGAATTATTTATATAATATATAACTCTTTAAAATTACTAATAATTAATATTTAAATTCGTGATATTCAAGGATTAAAACGATACATGTTTATCTTCCATATTCCGTTTTGAAATAGTTACTTTTGAGTTTTAAATTAATGATTAGAAATTAAAAATTGTATATATATATATATATATATATATATATATATATATATATATATATATTATATGATTTGCATTATATTTATCAACTGTTGAAAATCGTTACACAATTTATTGGGTTTTACGTTAACAGGTATTAATTATATTAAAGTTTTTCGCTCCTAACGTCACTTAGTTGAATTTTCTCTTATTATATTATTATGTATAAATGACTAATTTTAAGTAAATAAGAATTAATTCATTTAATTTTGAGTACTGAATAAAATTGAAAATAATTTGATGAAACATAATATACAAATATATGTACGCATGTGCTTAAAGTAAAAAAGCGTATAATTTATTTCAAGTGACTATTTCTCACTCTACTTCCATTAGAAAAACAAAGATAGTACGATATTTGATGTAAATAAACTGAGAACTGGGTACTGAGTTACAACTATAATTTCCAGACCTCAATATATGACCATGAATTTGAATTATGAAATTAATTTATCAGTGAAACATGCTTAAAAGAAATTCGTGTTAATTTCTAATAAAAATATCTTCACAAATGTATTTTATATACATGAAATACGAAATTTAAATAGAAAAAATCATAAGATTAAAATACAACATTTTTGTTAATTTTAAATTCGAATATTTCGGAATAAAAAAATAACTATTTGCAATTACTTAACAATCCTTTTTGCATCTAATATAAAAATTTAATGAGATACAAATATTACAAAGTGTATGTATCACAAGTAAGGTTTACATATTATAAATATTATAATTTTTAAAAAATTCTTGATATTAATAGATTATTGATTAAAAAAATTAAATATTTCTTCATTGATGACAGGTAACTTTTCAAAAATAGTTAAAATAATACTGTAAATGTTAATCAAATAACATTTTGATCAAAATAAATTTCAACGCTATAATTATAAAAATAAACATTTTTATTTAACTACAATCTATTGTAATAATTATTTTTTTAATATATATATAATAAAAAAATAATAATTTTATTTGATGAACAGTTATATAAATATTATATATTTATAATCGTATAACTAAATTTATTAAATTGAAATTGTATTCAGTTATCATTCAGAGAATGAGGTATTTAAATTAGTTTTCATCAAAATATATTATTTAAAAAGTTACTTGTTAACAATTTTTTATAAATACATACATTTAACCTTAATTACATTTTCATTTGTACACGTGTTTATATTTAAATGAATTGTGATTTATATAGAAATTGTTAGCAATTCATTTCATTGAAGCAATAATATTTTTAATAAGAGAAACATTAATTTATAGAAAATATCAAATTACCTTATTTGAAAAATTATAATTACATGATATGAAAATATTTTTTTCAATATCGTTTGAACATAAATTTTATGAAATACAATTTGAAAAAATTATTTATTAAATATTAAATTTTTTTAATAGTCAATTATAAAGATAGGACAATATATAAAATATGAATAAATGTTTCTGATTATGTCTATAATTATGCATTTATATGTATGAACTGTCTAGATAGAAGTAGAATTTCCCCTAAAAAAGTAAACATTTTAAAAGAAAATTTACTTATTATTTGCGAAACATTTATTATAAATGCGGAAAAAAATAATATTCTGAAATATCACTCTATAATTTCTATTAAATATGATACACATCATTGAAAGTACAATTATTTCATTATGTTAAATTTGTTGTCAAAGTTTGATTATATTTTACTATAAGTAGATGAAAAAATTAATTGTCTTTCCATTCTATTGCTGAATTTCCATAAAAGGAATCTATTAACTTGTAGTATGTCTAGTGATGATTATTTATTTGAATTCTTAAATTATTCCAATCATTAGTTTTCAAGATATTTAAATTTCTGATTCCAAATGGGAAAATTTTAATAAATAATATTAGAACCCAAACTTCTCAATAACTAATGAATAGATTTATGTAAAAATTCAACTGAATAGTCTTCGTGATACATACTGTATGTTAATGCATCTATTTATTCAAAATTTTAAAATACAATGGAAATATAATCAATATTTATGGGTGGAAGTGTGCTGTCCATTTTACATCTCCTTAAATAATTTATATTCATAAAATGCACATAGTAT
This sequence comes from Anastatus disparis, assembly GCA_017163975.1. Classification (NCBI taxonomy): domain Eukaryota; kingdom Metazoa; phylum Arthropoda; class Insecta; order Hymenoptera; family Eupelmidae; genus Anastatus; species Anastatus disparis. The sequence goes on from JAFFSR010000252.1 coordinate 1,250,612, forward strand.
CATATAAAAACTATTAAAATGAGAATCATATATTCAATATAATTGTCAACTATGAATAAAAAGTTTAAAAAATTAAGTGATAACTTATAAATAGTTATATTATTTTATTGAATACATTTCCAACCTAAATAATTAACTTTATGTTAAAACTAAATTTAATTAGCATTTAATACCACAAGTGATTTAAAAAATTTACCGTTATTTAAAATTATTAAAAGTTATTTATATATATATATATATATATATATATATATATATATATATATATATATATATATATATATATATATATATATATTATCTTATAGTAAAATATTTTATCACCTTGTATGAAAATTATTTTGTAAAAGTAGAATAATGCTGCGAATAAACAAATGATTATAAGAAAATATTGAAAACTTTAAATAACAATAAAAAAGCGTTAGGCTAGAAATAAATAATGGTTTTCACACAGCATGGAAGATTTCACTGAAATATTTCGAATTATTCCACTGAAATATTTCAATAGAACCCTTCATGGAGATTATTGAAAGTCTTTACGGAATATTTCAGAATATTCCACTGGAATCTTCCATTGAAAGCTTCCAGGAATATTTCAGGAATATTTCAAAGGAATGTTCGAAAACTTTTTGGAATATTCCATGTAATATTCACGAAAGATTTCTGAAATATTTCATAGAATATTCCATGTAATGTTTATGAATATTCCAGTAAAATATTTCATGAAAGATTCCAGAAAGATTCCATAAACATTTCGCTGGAAGATTCCGATAAACTTTAAAATCATACAGCGGATAGTTACATAAATCTTTCAGAGCTAGTCAACTAAATATTCCACAGAAAGATTTAAGTAATCTTCCAGTGGAATATTTCATGAAAGATTTCAGAAAGATTTCATAAACATTTCACTGGAAGATTTCAAAAAACTTTAAAATCGTACAGCGAAATATTAGATAAATCTTCTATAAATATTTCACGAAACATTTCACAGGAAGATTAAAGTAATCTTCCGATAAAATATTTCATGGAAGATTTCAGGAAGATTACGATAAACATTAAAATCGTACAGCGGAATATTACATAAATCTTCCATAAATATTCCACGAAATGTTCCACAGAAATATTTAAGTAACCTTCCAGTGGAATATTTTATAAAAGATTTCAGAAAGATTCCATAAACATTTCACTGGAAGATTCCAAAAAACTTTCAAATCGTAAAGTGGAATATAACATAAATCTTCCATAAATAGTCAACGAAATATTCTACAAAAAGATTTAGGTAATCTTCCGATAAAATATTTCATGGAAGATTTCAGGAAGATTACGATAAACATTAAAATCGTACAGCGGAATATTACATAAATCTTCCATAAATATTCCACGAAATGTTCCACAGAAATATTTAAGTAACCTTCCAGTGGAATATTTTATAAAAGATTTCAGAAAGATTCCATAAACATTTCACTGGAAGATTCCAAAAAACTTTCAAATCGTAAAGTGGAATATAACATAAATCTTCCATAAATAGTCAACGAAATATTCTACAAAAAGATTTAGGTAATCTTCCAGTGGAATGTTCCATTAAAGATTTCAGAAAGATTCCAGAAACATTTCACTGGAAGATTCCTAAAAACTTTTAAGTCGTACAACGAAATATTACATAAATCTTCCGTAAATATTCCACGAAATATTTTACGTAAAGATTACAGTAATCTTCCAGTGGAATATTGCTTAAAAGATTCCAGAATGATTCCATGAAGTTTTCGTTGGAAGATTGCGCGGAACGTTACGGGAGGTTTCTAGTGGCGCCAATAAGGGGATGTTTGTTAAATGGGAGTTTTATCCCCAAGCGGTTGAGAGATACCTCACTTACTATAAAAGCGAAAGGGTATCAGCACTTTGATGTGCACAGTCTAGGCGAATATTTAAATGCGATTTTATAACTAAATGTTTATGTATGCGTATATGTATTGATGTATAAGTGTAATGTGTTATTATATAATATATATGCCATCCCCTCACAGCATTTCACATTTTCCAAAAATCTCCCAGGAACATTTTATGAAAGATGAGAGATTACCCAAACCTTCCTTATTTTTATATTCTTGAAATCTCTCAAGAGTATTCCATAGATTATTCCAATGTAGGAAGAATCAAGGACATACGAATATTACAGGAATATTTCACGGAAGATTCCTGAAATATTCCAAATCTTCCGTGCCAATATTCTGCGAATCTTCCATAAATATTCCACGGAATATTTTACGATAGATCTCTAAAATCTTCCAGAAATATTTCATGGAATATTTTATGAAAAATTGTTTAAATCTTTCGTGCATATTCCATGAAAGATTCTCTAGATCTTTCGTTTATATTCCATGAAAGGTTCATAAAATGTTTCAAATCTACCGTTCCCATATTCCGGAAATTTTCAATGAATGTTCCAACGGAATATTTCATGAAATATTCCTGCAAGATTCCTGAAATATTTCAATAAAAGATCTGAGAGGTCCTAGATCTTCCAATGGAATATTCTTAGAATCTTCCAGCAATATTCCATGGAATATTCCAATGTAGGAAGAATCAAGGACATACGAATATTAAAGAATATTCCATGGAAGATTCCTAAAATATTTCAAATCTTCCGTGCCAATATTCTGCGAATCTTCCATAAATATTCCACGGAATATTTTACGATAGATCTCTAAAATCTTCCAGAAATATTTCATGGAATATTTTATGAAAAATTGTTTAAATCTTTCGTGCATATTCCATGAAAGATTCTCTAGATCTTTCGTTTATATTCCATGAAAGGTTCATAAAATGTTTCAAATCTACCGTTCCCATATTCCGGAAATTTTCAATGAATGTTCCAACGGAATATTTCATGAAATATTCCTGCAAGATTCCTGAAATATTTCAATAAAAGATCTGAGAGGTCCTAGATCTTCCAATGGAATATTCTTAGAATCTTCCAGCAATATTCCATGGAATATTCCAATGTAGGAAGAATCAAGGACATATGAATATTACAGGAATATTCCATGGAAGATTCCTAAAATATTTCAAATCTTCGGTGCCAATGTTCCAGGAAGCTTCCATAAATATTTCATGCTGTGTGGGTTGTTTATTATCATTTATACATTATTTAAATTTAATTACTGCGAATAACCATAAATAACTGTAAATAAATTGGCGAATACAATTATTAAAAATAATTCAAAATAATTTTGATTTTAGTTCTTTTTACAACAAACTTTTTTTAATGAATAAATATATATATATATATTAGGGTAGCGCTTATTTCCCAAAATGCTTGAATATCGTCTCCCGTCCCGGGGATCGGTTGTTACTATCCAAAAACTTTAAATGAGCCCAAAAAATCCGGTATAGAAAGTTTTAAACACGTTTCAATTTAAAAAAAACGCTTTTTTCTCATTTTTTTCCAAATTTTTCGTACTTTGATGCTCTAATTCTTTTCTAAATTATTTTTGGGACTCTGTGCGCATATAAATCATTTCTGTCAGTAAAAAAAATATCCCCCATAGTGCTTTAGAAACAAAATAATTTGTTTTCACCGAGATGTAGCTTGTTAATTCAGTAAAAAATTTTTAAAAAAGTACTTTTTTTTCATGTTTTCAATTTTATAGATGGGTTTTCGTCACTAAAAGTGCAAATAAGTTTTACTATAGAAAAGTAGAGTTGAAAACCTTTAATTTAATTTTTTATACAAGTTTCCAAGTGCTCTCATTACCGAGATATGATCAGTCAAAGTTGGTACAAAAATCGAAGTATGAAATCTGTAAACTAACTACTTTATTTCGTTTGTGAAAAGATCTAACAAGGAGAGTGTTTCACCTTCGGGTCACCGATTGGGCTCAAATTTGGGAAATGTTTTCTGGATGCAGAAACATGGAGAAAGCCAAAATTTTAGAGGCCAACGCTCAAAATTTCTCTAGTTATAGGCCATTGAAGAAAATCACGAAAAAGTTACTAGATTTTCAAATGCTTATAGTTCCTCAGCATTGTTAGCTAAAAGCTTATACCTTTTTTAAATGAAAGCTGAGCTCAAATCCTTTCGAAATAGCACCTAAGGCATCCCAAAATATTATTTTTTCCCAAAGTTAGAGCGCAATGAAGATTAAACCTAATTTCAGCTTTTATTATTAATTAATGTTTTAAACAGAAAATTAAGGTCAAATCTTCATTGCGCTCTAACTTTGGAAAAAAATAATATTTTGAGATACTATAGGTGCTATTTCGAAAGGATTTGAGCTTAGCTTTCATTTAAAAAAAGGTACAAGCTTCTAGCTAACAATGCTGTGGAACTATAAGCGTTTGAAAATCTAGTAACTTGTTTCGTGATTTTCTTCAATGGCCTGTAACTAGAGAAATTTTGAGCGTTGGCCTCTAAAATTTTGGCTTTTTTCATATTTCTGCATCTAGAAAACATTCCCCAAATTTGAGCCCAATCGGTGACCCGAAGGTGAAACACTCTCCTTGTAAGTTAATATTACACAATTAAAATTTCTAATAAAAGCAAACAATATATTTAAAAAAATATAGTAAACAAAAATATATAATATGTTATAAATACATTTTATTAATTTCTTACATCACTCTGTTCTCAGTTTCTTAATCAATTTTTTTTCATCAGCACTGGCTAATAAATTTTTTCTACTTTCATCAATAAACTGGAGTAAATACTGTTTTTGATCACGAGATCGAGTATTGACATATTCTTCAGCTAAGTGAATCGCTCTTTCGGCGCAGTCATTCACTACAACAAGATGTTTTAATTTTTCACGGCACTCTAAGTAAGAAGGATTCTTTTCCCATAAAGTACAATCCTGTTTTAAAAATGTTTTATCTAAATTAAACCTACTAAAAAAATTCAAACTTTGACTATTTGTGAAATAATCAAGTGTTTTGTCGTACAATGATCGAATGCCCTGATCAGATGGATCAAATTTTTTCAAAATATCGTCATCTGAAGGTTTGTTTTTGAGTGATTTAATTATTCTTCGTTTGGTACTGATATCAACATCATTATCGAAAAGTGAAAGAATAGTGAGTTCTGGTGACAAGTACCATAAATGGTTTCTAAATTTATGTAAAGTAACATCTGATATGCTTTTGTCGATATCTTTGAAATCAATTAATGATTTTAGTAATTTCAAATCTTTGTTTGGAGCGGAAATAGCTAAAGGAGCGGTGTACCATGGATCGAGATATTTGAATACAATGAATTTACATACAGCATATAATTTAGCTTCGTCGCCCTTACTCATTTAGAAAGATTTTCTGAATAAATACATTTTTATTGTGTAGATAGCTTTAGCCATCCAGCGAGCATGGTGAATTGCTTCTGGCTTTTTAAAAGTTATGGTTTCGTCAACGCCCAAGAAAATTAAACAGAGCTCTAATGATTCTTTGTAATCATTTCTAGGCTGCTCTTCTGCTAAAAATTCTTTTATATTTTGAATCGCATCAGGAACTTTATCCTTCAAAGATATTTCTAGTCGGGGTAGTCCATTTTCAAAAGAATTCAAATCAAAATTAGACCATTGCTCTCTAAATCTTTTAAACATCGGCATATCTGGACCACTAGTGCCAGGAAATTTCACTTCAAATGCTGCTTTTAATAATAAGCTCAAAAACATGATGACGACAAGCTAAATAGAGCAAATCTTTTTCCATTAAATCTTCTAAAAGCATCGCTGTTCCGCTTTTGCATCCTAAATTCACATTTGTTGTGTCACAGCAGATTGCATTTGTTAATTCTATTAATCCCCAATCTTTCAAAGATGCATAAACTGCTGAAGCTAACGTACTTGCTTTTTGATCTTGCAATGCTGGCACATTGATGAGTTTTGTAAATTTATCGCTGGATACTAAAATTGGCAATCTATCAACCTTCTTGCAAGTTATATCATCTGGAATAAGTTTACCATCCCAGTGAACTATTAAAAAATCCATACGAGTATTTTCAATCAATTGCTTCATTTTTTCATATTCGTGCTTTCTTATTTCAGCTCTTGCAATATTGATAGATTTACGATTGAGGATTAAAGTATCAAGATCAATGTTCAATTCATTAGCAATAAGACCGGTTATGAAAACAGCATCTCTGTCAGAAACTTTAGCTTTGTCGAAAGCTGCCACGACTGCTGGAGACATCACATTATTAGAACCTCTTTCATTTTTTTTTTTCATAGTTCCTTCCTTTTGCAGTATAAACTATATTAGATTTTTGCGAGCTTGAAGAGGTTTCTTCACTAGATGATTGCTCTGTTTGAAGCAATAACAGAGCTTTTGATCCTAAAAACAAATATAATCAAATGTGTAACTAAAATGAATGAAGACATTCTTGAATGACGAAAGTAAAAGTAAGAATAGTTTTCGACATATTAATTACCATACTGAAAAATCTCAAATGAGACCTCAAATGAGATTTCAAATGAAATCTCATGCCAACATCTTATTTGACAATATTTTTTATTTTAGTAGGTTTGGAATCATCGATTAGAGACTATTTTTGACAAATTAGTACTTGGGAATTTTTTTTTTTAATTTGAATTTATAAAATTTTTTCCAAGTCCCAATTTAATAGTCACCAATCGATGATTTTAAAAAAACCAAAATAAAAATTATTGCTTAATGAGATTCCGGCATGAGATCTAATTCCAGATTTAAATTGAGAATTTTTAGTAAGGCATGGTTTAACGGTGACTAAAAATATATCTACTTGTCATAATATCTGTCTCTGAGACGAAACGTTCACTCTTAATAGATCCAGCTTCACTCATTGATGAATTTTGGCTGAATCTTTGACAGAGTTCTATTTCCGGATCCACGATTTTCGAAGTTGAAGGTTGTAGCAATTGTTCAATATTTTCTGGGGTCAAAATGTTTTCATCTGTAATTAAATGTAATCATAGAAAAACCAACTACAATTGTTACAAATCAAATTTTTACATATTATAAATGCATTATTACCTGAAATGTTTTCAGATTCTATTAAAGGTAATTTGATTTTTATGATATCAATTGGCTTCGACAGAAAAACTTTTTTTACTGATTCGTCTATTGAACCCAATAGTGTCATTGAAATATCTTGGGAAATATCAAATACATCAGCCATTTTTTCAAGAAATTCAGTGACTTTTGCACTCGGCTTATTCTGAAATTTCCTTACTTGTGTATAAGACTGGTATAGATTTTTTTATTTTTCGATGCAATGATCGATTCTTTTTACTTTTATGGATGATTCTTCCCATATACCTAAAATTTCCTTGATTACAATCCGAACAGCATCAGCTAATTTGGATTTTTCAATTTGAGTCTTGTACAGTAGTCTTTTAAGAACAACTAAATTAGATGGTAAATATCTGCCATCGAATTCAGAAATCAAGTTATTTGTTATATCAGATAACTCTAAATTCTGTTGATCAGACGCCATTTTTCTCTCTAATGAAAACTGTCAAAATCTTATAAGTTTACAATTGGTTGATGTCACCTATAATGGACAGCCTGTGAAACAAATAATCACGTCGTTAAAATAATTAAGCGTTAAAAGAAAATTGTTATAAAAAAACTCGTGTGGCTAGAAATTTAGTTCTAAATTTAGCAGATACAATAAATATTTTTCAAAAAAATTTGGTCAAGTTTGTTTTAAGACAAAATAATAAAATTTAAGTTTTGTTTTTCATGATTGTCTTGTGCAATTATATCGTATCCTTTATATCCATGAGAATATTAGATTTTTAATAAAAAATGCTACTTGATTGATAATAAACACGATCTCAAGTCAAAGCGTAATTTGAATTAAATATTTATGAAATATCCGTACATAAGATAATGTTCAAGAAATAAATTTTCTCATTCTGAGTTTTTAAATTTATAAGTTAGACCAGAAACATTGATTAAGAAAACATTTATTAAAATTAGTAGATAGATAGCTCCGGATATCAGATTTTAATGAAATTTCGTGGTTAGTTTCTGTTCGATATATCTAAGAAAAATCCAGAACCTTAAGGCCTAATGCTGACTTGTTTTTGAAATATAACATGTCTTCTGAAATTTTCTCCTTTCGTTGTACTACAACATCAAACTTTTTATTTTAAATATTTTATATTTATTCAAAGCAAATAATTTTGCTTCAATTTACTTGAAATCAGCTAAAATCGTTGATATATAATTATAAAATAAAATATTTTATTAAATAAAATACCATTAAAGGTAAAAATTTAATTAAATTTTTAACTTACATCGAAGTCGATGGTTTCATTATCAATAAAATTATCTAAGAATTTGAATAATATTTTTGTATAATTAAATATTATCATTCACTTTTTTTCCATAATTTTTTAATGATTTATTCCACAATAAATCAGGCTTATAAGATTTATAGTATAATAAATCATTGAAAAATTGTAGGAAAAAAGTGAGTAGTAACATTTAATCATACAAAAATATCATTCAAGTTCCTAGATAATTTCATTAATAATCAAACCATCAACTTCGATATAAGTTGAAAATTTAATTAAATTTTTACTTTTAATGGTATTTTATTTGATAAAATATTGTATTTTATAATTATATATTAACAATTTCAGATGATTTCAAGTAAATCAAAGCAAAATTATTTGCTTTGAATCAATATAAAACATTTAAAATAAAAAGTTTGATGTTGCAGTACAACAAAAGGAGAAAATTTCAGAAAACATGTATGTTATAATTCAAAAACAAGTCAACATTAGACCTTAAGGTCTTAGAGTCTAACGATAAGTTCTTCATGAAATATAAGGCATCATATATTTTTTTAGTTTTATTGATTTTAAAGCACTAATATCAAAATCTTTATATGTTGCATATATTATATTTACTCAAAGCACTTTAATTAGCTTTGATTTTAATATAATTTAATACAAATAGTTTCTTATACGTATGAAATATAATATTTAATATTATTAAGCACTTTGAGAAATAAAAATTCAATTAAATTGTGAACTTACCCAAGCGTCGACAATGCAATTGCTAATAAAATTATCTAATAATTTGATTAATGTTTTAATATTATTGAATAAAATCATTCATTATAATTTGAATGATTTTATTCAATAATATTAAAACATTAATCAAATTATTAGATAATTTTATTAGCAATTGCATTGTCGACGCTTGGGTAAGTTCACAATTTAATTGAATTTTTATTTCTCAAAGTGCTTAATAATATTAAATATTATATTTCATACGTATAAGAAACTACTTTTATTAAATTATATTAAAATCTCTGCTGGTTAGATGAATACTATATCAAGTACCGCCAAACATATCATTTCATTCTTTTCTAAAGAACAGACAAGATTGCTGATATATATTATAATCAAGAAATTTTTTTGCTTGGAGCTATAAAAATCTATCTTATAAAGTGACACTAAGTTTGATATGACAAAGTTAAATTAATTTATAAATGTAAATACAGTAGTACATGGATTGAAATCATGTCTATCTAAATTACATTATCAAAATATAATATAAATAAAAAGCGAACTAATAATTATAGTCTTTTTGTACTTTTAAAATAAAGCAATAAAATACTGGAGCGCATATGACACAAAAGATTATCAAACTTATATCTAACACATAGGCAATTACTTGAAACTTATTTCTGAACATATATAAACTTATAAAATCATTAATTCATAAAAAAATATATTTACTTTTATGTAATAATGAAATGTTTAGTGAAGTATTTCTATTTTTCTATTCTCTGATAAAACAAACTACTGTATTTCAAATTATCAAGACAGTTAATTTTACATGTTTACTTTTGGTTAAACCATACACACTAAACACTGCTTCTGCTAGAGAGAGAGAGTCTAGGGTCTTAGTTGGAATTCATAGACCCAACACAAGCAACTATGTTATTTGAGTATCAATGTTACTCGAGTAACATTTATAAATTGTAGTTTAGTTACAAGTATCAATATTACTTGAGTAACATTGATACTCAAGTAGCACCATCGCTTGAGTTGGGTCTGTGAATGCCAACTTTAGTTATAACGGAAACAGGCAACCTAGACTTTTAAAAGTGACCGCAAAGCCAGCGTTGCGATCGAGTGAGAAATAGTTCTTATACATATAGTGGGAAATACATGGAGGGCCACGTTCGTGAAATGTCCAGGAGAAGGAAGATATGAAATCTCTTTCTGTCTCTGTTTAGGCACGTTTTTCTCAAATTAGAGTATAGAGGATTAGAAGTAAACAGCTAAATATTATGTCTTGAAAGGTAGAATGTAAGAATGAAGCGTTTAAATATACTTTTTACTGCAACAATCGGAATAATATATAATTATTTACATTCGTTTATCGCTGTTTGTAATCCAGTAAAGTTTATGCGCATGCACAAGCAAACGAAGACAGCGAGAGATCATGTATCTTCTATTTTTTTCTGTAAACATTATCTATTACCATGACTCTCATTACCTATGAATCCTCTGTTTTCTATAAATATCTCTACGGTTCTCACTCGATTCATAGATTTTATATTTCGATTTTCGTACCAACTTTGAATGATCATATCTCGGTAATGAAAGCACTTGGAAACTTGTATAAAAAATGGAATTGAAGGTTTTCAACTCTACTTTTGCATAGTAAAACTCATTTGCACTTCTAGTGACGAGAACCCATCTATAAAATTGAAAACACGAAAAAAAAGTACTATTTTAAAATTTTTTTACTGAATTAACAAGCTACATCTCGGTGAAAACAAATTATTTTGCTTCTAAAGCACTATGGGGGATATTTTTTTTACTGACAGAAATGATTTATATGCGCATAAAGTTCCAAAAATAATTTAGAAAAGAATTAGAGCATCAAAGTACGAAAAATTTGGAAAAAATGAGAAAAAAGCGTTTTTTTAAAATTGAAACGTGTTTAAAACTTTCTATACCGGATTTTTTGGGTTCATTTATAGTTTTTGGATAGTAACAACCGATCCCCGGAACGGGAGACGATATTCAAGCATTTTGGGAAATAAGCGCCACCCTAATATATATATATATATATATATATATATATATATATATGGAACATTTCAAACCTACTTAAAGAGCAGAAAAATAAAAATCTCTGAAACTCTGAGAATATATCCTGCCTGTTACTCGAAATGTGTAAAAAAATTTTCAAGGATTTAGATTGGGAGGATCAAGAGCCATCGATTCTTGAAATTTGGAAATTTTTCAAAATTTTTGGAAAAGTCCCAACTTGATCATTTTTTTCCCTGAAAATCCTAATATTTTAGAGAGAAATTCATGAGAATACTTCTTGTTGTTAATGAAAAGCAGAGTTAGCATGATTCTTCACAGACCTGAATTTTGAAGTTTTCTATTGGTTCTTATATGTATTACATGGTAATTGAAATTACTCATTGCTCCCCACTTCAGAAATTTCTTTTCGCGGGCTTATTTTCCTCTATTTCACGTAAACTTTAAAATGAATTTTTGATCATGTAAGTCAAAGCCATCAATAAGGAGTTAAGACAGTTTAATATTACATTACGTAACGGGTATGGAGATGCTTTATTTGCGAAACGAGAAGTTTACGGCCTGAACCGAAGGTGAGGGTCGTAACGAGTTTCGTAAAAAAGTCTTTCCATACCAGTTGCGTACAGTATTTTTCGTCATGAGAGCCAAAAAAGAGCAACGAATTTGCGATTTTAGGGTTAGAATGGCGAAAAATATATATTATCATGTATGATTAATTTTTATATTGAAAATAAATTAGACATGAAAATATATATTTTAAACTGTTATAACTCCTTATTGGTGGCTCTTTCTTACACAGTCAAAAATTCATTTATAAGTTGATAAAAAATAGAAGGAAATAAGCCCTTGAAAAGCAATTTCTGAAGGAGTAGACAATGAGTAATTTCAATTACCATGTAATACATGTAAGAACCCTTCAAAATTTAGCTCTGTAAAAAATAATGCTAACTCTCTTCTTTATCTAGAACAAGAAGAATTCTCAAGAATTTCTCTCTAAAACATCAAGATTTTCAGAAAAAAATCATAAAGTTGGTACTTTTCCAAAAATTTTGAAAATTTCCAAATTTCAAGGATCTATGGCTCTTGATCCTTCAAATCTAAATCCTTGAATATTTTTTTACACATTTTGAGTAACAGCCAGAATATATTCTCAGAGTTTCAGCGATTTTTATTTTTTTGCTCTTCCAGTTGGTGTAAAATGTCCCATATATACACGGTGGGCCATTTTAATCTTCACACTCAATTTTCTCCGAACCTACTGCAGCTACAAAAAAAAAGGTTCAAAGCAAAATTGACTGTGCCAGAGGGCATTTGAAGGTCAAGACCATTTTTAAAAATAGGAATACCTATGTTTGACTGCGGATTTGAAAAGAGCGAGAAATTCTAAGATAAGTTTGTCCCAGGTCAAAATTTATTTGGTGACCTTTTCAAGGACATAAATCGAGGTCAAGTGTCTAAAAACCGATTAAATGCCCTTTTTCTGCATTATCTTGGTTTGCTGATAAATGCAAATGATCTAAGTAGTGTTGAATGGTCATCTCAGTTCCAAGGTAAAAGGATCTTGACCATCTTGACCTTAAGGTCAAATTTCAAGGTCATTTTAAGATCAATAATTTTTTTTTCGGAAATAGAAATTCCTATTTTAGACTAAGAATTTAAAAATATTAGTTAATTTTACGCTAAGATTATTCTAGGGGAAAGTTGATTTTATGACCTTGGAATGGTCCAAAATCAAGGTCAAATATTGAAAAACTTATCGAATGCTCTTTATCTGAATGACACTGGTTTCCTAAGACTTTTGGTGTATCGGTATGAAAGAAAAGTTTAGAAAAAATTTGGGCCTTGGCCTATTTTTGACAATGCAGTTAGAAAAAGTGACATTCAAAGTGATAATCGCCATGCACAACTTTTGTCTAGACTTTTTGGTGTGATTGATTTTAACCTTGAACTTCAGTTTCAAGGTCATTTCAAGGTCGACTTAAAAGAGCGTAAAATTTTACGTCAAAAACAGTATTTTAAAATATTTTTCATGACCTTTGGAAGGTTATGTCAAGGCCAAATGCTGAAATACCTAGTATCATGTCTTCTGTCTGGAGAACGTTCAGCGTAAAGTCTTACAAGGAGAGTACCCGACCTTCGGGAAACGGATTTGGCTAAAACTGCAGGATATGATTTTTTGATGAAAAACAATGAACCCATGTTTTTTCTTTTCTTTGAATAGGCCCCATAGACGGAGATATAGACATTTTTTCGAAAATATAATGAAAAGGAGCTTTTATAAGATCTTGGATAACCAAACAACTAAGACTCTCACAAAAAAATGTATGATAAATAAAATAAAGTATAGATTAAATGCTTTAATTTAAGCTTTGTTGCACTAAAAAAGCTTCTATAGTTCAAAAGTTACAGGCAGTTAAAATATGCTAACGAAATGGCGTAAAAAATTAATATATTACACGCTAAAATTATTAATAAATATGTAGCAATTTTCAATTAGGCACAACTTTTGAACTACACAAGCTTTTTCGATGCAACAAAGCTTAAATTAAAGCATTTAATCTGTACTTTATTTTATTTTTTATACATTTTTTTTTTGTAAGAGTCTTAGTTGTTTGGTTATTCAAGATCTTATAAATGCTCCTTTTTATTATATTTTCAAAAAGATGCCTATACCTCCGTCTATGGGGCCTATTCAAAGAAAAGAAAAAACACGGGTTCATTTTTTTTCATCAAAAAATCATATCCCGCAGTTTCAGCCAAATCCGTTTCCCGAAGGTCGCGTACTCTCCTTGTTAGTGCAGCACGAAAATATTAGGACACACCTCTAAAACCATTTTCATATCAACAATTTTATTTAAAGGTTATACAAAAGTGGAAAATTAAAATAGCACTATTCAGTTGTAATTAATATTTCGAGTGCAATAAACAAAAATAAAAATAGTTTTGATAATAATATTAAGACTCAAGAAGTAGTAATAGCAATAAATGAATTTAAACTCGGATTAAATATTAGAATATTCTTTTTAGACTATTTTTGATTAGAAAATAATGTTTTACGAAGAACGATAGATAAATTTTCATATTGAATTTTGCCCCTACTCATTATTCAGTTTTATCTTATAACTGAATTTTTTGTAAAGCGTTCTCCGTAGTAATTGAAGAAATATGTAGAGTCATGTTTGTGTTAAATAAATTATTTTTGATTTAAAAATAATCTTTTACAAAAATATTAAAGTATCTAATTCGAGCTGGACGAAAGTTATCATTTACTACTATTACTACTTCTTCACTTTTTTTTATTATTATCAAAAATTTTATGTTTGTTGGACTACACTTAAAATATAAATTACAACTTAACAGCGTTATTTAAATTTAAAAACTGTTGTAATGGCTAACTATCCTCCAAATGAGATTGTTGATATGATAATGGTTTTAGGGGAATGTCGTAATAATTATCGTGTTGCAGCAAGACTTTACGCTGAACGCTTTCCAGATAGAAGACATCCCAGTGATGGGTCAATACAAAGTTTAACTGACAGAGCTCGTCGAGGACGTCTAGCTCACCAATGCAGGCGTCATGAGTACAACGAAGATGATGCTCGTGTTATAACTATTTTTGCGGTTATTCATCTTAATCCTCATGTCAGCAGTCGTCAAATAGAAATGGAAGTTGGTATTACAAGACGAACATTTTTGAGAATTTTAAATAGGCTTAATTACCATGCTTACCATATCACGCTCGTACAGGAACTGACAAGGAATCATATGCAAATGAGGACTGAATTTTGCCAATGGGCCTTACACATTGTAGAAAATGATCCCAATTTTTTCAAATATGTACTTTTTTCTGACAAAGCTAAATTTTATAGCGATGGACAATTAAATAGGCACAATCGTCATTATTGGTAAAATGAAAATCCTCGTTGGCACAGAGCTCTAGATCATCAGCATAGCTGGAGTGTTATGGTATGGTGTGGGATTGTAAATGAATTTTTGATTGGCCCTTACTTTTTTGGGCGAAATGTTAATGGAAACAGCTATTTGCAGTTAATAAGAGACCACTTGCCAGAATCAATGGAAGATGTTGATTTAGAAACTAGACGAAGAATGTGGTTTCAGCAGGATGGTGCACCACCACACTTTGCACGAATCGTCCGAGAATTTTTGAATCAAAATTAACATGAAAGATGGATCGGTAGAGCAGGGCCAGTTAATTGGCCCTCTAACTCACCTGATTTAACATTTCCAGATTTTTATTTGTGGGGATTCCTAAAAAATTTTATTTTTTGAGAGCGGCCTACAACTAGAGAAAACATGCAAAATCGCATTCGTCAAGCATGTGCGGGAATTCCGAGACAAACTCTACTGAAGACTGTACGTCATTTTCGAAGGCGCTTAACTTTGTGTCTACAAGTAAATGGAGGTAACTTTGAACATTTGCTTCGTGATTAAAACAGTAAGAGGCAAGGGGACTTACGATAATCCAGCACCCCAACGTAAGAGGCAAGGGGACTCTTGATAATCCAGCACCCCGACGTGAGGGGCAAGGGAACTCACGATAATCCAGCACCCCGACGTGAGAGGCAAGGGGACTCCCGATAATCCAGCACCCCAAAGGAAACACGATCCTATTACGTCCACTTCGTTGTTCTTGGGTAACGCTAAAGATGGGATAAGCATACGATGTTATTTAATCTTGAACTGACCTTTTCCAGATCCATTCACGATATAACAAACTCAAAATATCACTTTAAGTGTCACTTTTTCTAACTGCAGTGTCGAAAATAGGCCAAGGCCCAAATTTTTTCTAAACTTTTCTTTCATACCGATACACCAAAAGTCTTAGGAAACCAGTGTCATTCAGATAAAGAGCATTCGATAAGTTTTTCAATATTTGACCTTGATTTTGGACCATTCCAAGGTCATAAAATCAACTTTTCTCTAGAATAATCTTAGCGTAAAATTAACTAATATTTTTAAATTCGTAGTCTAAAATAGGAATTTCTATTTCCGAAAAAAAAATTATTGATCTTAAAATGACCTTGAAATTTGACCTTAAGGTCAAGATGGTCAAGATCCTTTTACCTTGGAAGTGAGATGACCATTTAACACTACTTAGATCATTTGCATTTATCAGCAAACCAAGATAATGCAGAAAAAGGGCATTTACTCGGTTTTTAGACACTTGACCTCGATTTTTGTCCTTGAAAAGGTCACCAAATAAAATTTGACCTAGGACAAACTTATCTTAGAATTTCCCGCTCTTTTCAAATCCGCAGTCAAAAATAGGTATTCTTATCTAAAAAAATGGTCTTGACCTTCGAATAACCTTGAAATTGGACTTCAAGGTCAAAACCAAGGGCGCAGATAAATGGCCCTCTCTGTCACGGTTAATTTTGCTCTAGACCTTTTTTTTGTAGCTGCAGTAGGTTCGGAGAAAATTGAGTGCGAAGATTAAAATGGCCCATCGTGTATATATATATATATATATATATTTATATATATATATATATATGGGTCAATCCACGTCAAACGGATAATGGCTCTGTCCAAAATTGTAGATCACTAAAAAAGTCGTGCATAAGCTCAAAATTTTCGTCTTACACTCTACTTTCTTTTGCAATGTGGCGATTTTGAAAAATCCAAAATGGCGGCCTTAATATGGTGACTCAAACCTAGAAATTTCATAGGAAATTTTCAAAAATTAATTTTAATTCATTCAAATCTGATTCTACATATTTTTTATATCAGAAATCAATTTAGCGTTCAATTTTACACGAGAATATAGTATTACACTCAAGGTAAAAAAATTTTACAATATCATCTGAAGGTCATATCACGATACAATAGTTATTTCTCGAATTAATCATTGATAAACGTTGATCAGTAAGAAAATGAAGATACTGATAGGTAACTTGAGTCACTGAATCCAAATCTGATATCCGCTTAACCCTACCAGTCTCCATCAAGGTCATTTGAAGGTCAAATCGCGAATATCTTCTATTATTTAATAAGATTAAGACACCTATAAGTTTTACGTGATGCTGGATCTGAATCTGAGACCTATTGGAGTGTCAAACGACGTAATTACAGAAAAATTCGTTTTTAACTGTGGTTTCTTGGAAAACAAAAATTTTCTTTTAGTCAATATTTAATTAATTTTAACGTAATGACGTCGTTTGACACTCCAACAGACCCCGGTTTCGGATTCAGCGACACGTAAAACTTGAAGGTGTCCTAATGTTATCAAATAATAAAAGATATTCGCGATTTGACCTTCAAATGACTTTTATACAGATTTTGTAGGGTTAAGCGGACATCAGATTTAAATTCAGTAACTCGAGTTATCTATCAGTATCTTCATTTCCTCACTAATCAACATTGATCAATGAGTAATTTAAGAAATAACTATTATTTCCCGATATGACCTTCCGATGACATTGTAAATTTTTTTTACCTCAAGTGCAATACTATGTTCCTATGTAAAATTGAACGCTGAATTGATTTCTGATGTAAAAAATATGTACGATCTAATTTAAATGAACTACAATCAATTTTTGAAAATTATTTATGATATCTCTAGGTTTGAGCCGCCATATTAGAGCCGCCATTTTGGATTTTTTAAAATCGCCACATTGCAGAAGAAAGTAGAGTGTAAGATAAAAATTTTGAGCTTATATACGATTTTTTTGGTGATCTACAATTTTGGACAGAGCCATTATCCGTTTGACGTAGATTGACCCATATATATATATATATATATATATATATATATGGCGATTATTTATATATATATATATAAATAATCGCCGAAAATAATCATTTTTTATCATTATATAATTTTTACAAATTTCATTATTATTTATTTATCATTTAACAATTAATTCATAGCATTTTTCATAATTTCTTTAATTTTTCAGCTTTTAAAGTAAAGAGGCAGTAAATTAAATCAGTTAATATAAAAGCAATTCTTTTGTGAATATCTTTGGAGAAAGTTCATTAAAAATGAATGAAAATTCTTAAGAGAATTTTCATTTTCAATAATGGTTTTGACTGAGGAAGATAAATTGATTGTTAAAAGACAGAGATTGTATAGTGGAATTGCTTCCATGCTAACTGATATTCATATATTAGAATTTAATAACATTTTAAACCAGTGCACCTTATTCGACATGCAATTAATTTCACTAATTCAGAGACCACAATATGTTAATTCGGTACTGATTGATGGAGAATTTATACAGTTATTATTTACCGGAAATTTAGAAAAGAGTCACCGGATTTGTATGTATTATAATAATAAGGTAATTCATACATATGACAGTTTGAATCTTATATATTTACGAGATGAGTATAAGATTTATATAAACAGATTATTTCCAAACAAATCAGAATTAAGCTCAGTATTCGAAACAGTACAATCACAAACGAATAATTATGATTGTAGCGTTTTTGCAATGGTTTTTGCTGTTGCAGTACTTTATAATTTAGGTCCATGTTGTTTAAGATATAATGTTTCTCAAATGCAATTACGTTTATAAAGAATTTTTAAAATGCAAAAAATAAAAATGTTTCCAGTTTTACAAAATTGTAATAATGCAAAAATTAATTACGATAATCCACCGGATATGATAAAAAGTTTTTGTCATGAGCAAGGTCTTAATCAAATACCATTTAATTTAGATTTCGCCGAGCTCGAAATATTATAAAAAAAAACTCACAAATGCATTTATTGCCAGAACAAAAAAAGATCATGAAAATATATCGTAAACAAAAGAATTTGAATCATGAAACAATTTTGATGGAAATTGACAATGACATTTTAGATAGAAATTTTTAAAAACCAGATAATGATATAATGGGAATCGATGACATTCACTTGAATTATAACGATGATAAAATTGGGACAGTTGAGATTAAATTAAATGAAGAATAAAAAGAATCAAAAGAAGTAGATGAAAAAGAAACTTTATTTGTAACAGAACTTAAGAGTTTGACGAAGCTGCCCGCCTTCTAATAATATTTCCAATCCTAACTTATGAATAAACGATGCGTTTAATCAAGTTTTTTTGCTACAAAGTAAAAATTTTGGAGATTATACTCCAGTGCGGACCCAGGAATCCACCAAAATATTAGACATATAAAGTTATAATAAAAACTTTCAATGTATCGTATTTTAAAGTAAGGTCTATCAAGTTTGATATCTAATTTCTAATCCAAGCTCATGAAAAAATAACTAGTCCAAATGATTTTTTATTTTGACAAAAATTATTGTATTAATATAGCTTTAGTACGTGCAAGTCATTATATTTGTTTAATTTATTAATTTAAAAAGATACTGATATGATAAAAAAAGCAAAACTTAAGTGATGCAGCTCCAACATCCCGTTAATAGGAAAATGGTAACAGAAGAATCACATAAATATAAAAAAAATTCAGAAAAAGACATTATTATAGAAATACGAGAAACAAAAAAGTAATGATAAATTAGAACTGAGACGTGTTCAAGAAACTTTACGTAAGAAAAAAGCTTATATGAAAATGGAAAAAGGACAATTAAATAACTATAAACAGAAATTAGAAAATACTAAGATAACAAAATGGCAATTCATGAGTACTGATAAATTGGAACAAATACGTGCGAATGAGGCTTTACGTAAGAAAGAAGCTTGTATAAAAATTAAAGAAAAACAATCAAAATATATGAAGAAAAATTAGAAAATATTAAGTGTAAACGATTAAAAATTGAAGATAATAATTATAATGAAAATTAGAATAATAATAATCATAATAACAATCATAATATTGTATTAAACGAAGTTATTGATAAAACAATGAAGGGCAAAGTAGAAAAAAAATTAAAGAAATAAAATGAAAAAATTAATTTGAAACTGATTGGTTGTATGGCAATTATATATTTCGATAAAAATCTCATATCTGAAAATCACATTGGTTCCATGACGAATACATGTGTTTATTGAGATGCGCAACATTTTGCTTTTTAATATACTAAAAGTAACGATTTCTCCAATTGTTGTCATTAAGGTGAAGTAGAATTGTTAGAAAATCCACCTTACCCAGAACGATTAATGTTTTGAGCAACTGAATTTACGGAAGGAAGTATTGATTTTCGACGAAATGTTAGGTTGTACAATAATGCTTCAGCATTCGCAAATTTGATGCCAATTTTAATACATTGCCAGGTAAAGGAATACAAGTTATTAGAATATGTGGACAAATTTACCATAATGTATATGCGTTACATCCTAATAAAGATGAAGCACGTAAATATGGACAATTATATATTTTAGATAATGAAATGGCAACGATTGAACGACATAAGTTTGATACAAACTTAACATTATTAAAATATTTAGATAACTTAATAAAAGATATTAACCTTCATGCTAAAGCCTATGAAATGGTGCATGAAGCAGTAGAAGAAGAACTACAACGATGTGCAAAAATCAATTGTCTTCTGAAAACTGTTACTATGCCTACTGTCCGCAATAAAAATTTCGATAAAAATAGATGTAATCTACCTACCTGTAATGAAGTAGCAATAGAATACGTTAGAGAAGACGATATGCCTCCTACTGAACGTGATATTGTCATTTACCCTAAGTCTGATAAACCAATTAGTATACTAACAATTAGCAAACACACAGATCCTATGACATATTCGCTTATTCATCCTAATGGTGGTTTCGGATGGATGTCAAATATGAAAAATAAATTTTGAAAATCTAATATTAAAAATTTGCAATTTTATAATTATAGATTTAGTGTTAGAAATGAATTTAAACCATTTCTTAATTTAGGAAAATTATCTCAAAACCTCCAGATTATATTTAATACGAAAAAACTAAAACGTATTAAGAAGTAATTGTTACAAAGGTGTTATGGACTATTGTTCTCCTTTATTGTTCTATTGCTTTCCTTACCCCGTATAGATTTTTTACATCTGTTTACGGGACACCTCGACCACCTGTGTGTTCCGGTGTTTTCGCGTTCGAAACCATCCCTTTTTACCCCGGAAGGTGTTCGCGTACCCGTGCAGGCCTACTCATGCGGGGAGACTCGCTCTACCCATCCTTTTTAGCGCATCGAGAGCTCACACCAACCCGGCAGAACGTTCCGGCTCAACTATAGTTAGTGGAGCAGTCGCATTCTGCCTTACCGGCCCTCGAATAATTATCTGCGATTTTTGTTAAAACCGCGGAAAATCATTCGGGGGTGGTCCACCACGGTGTCAATGAGTCCGAAAAATTCTCCACTTTTAATTAAAAATGGAAAAAATCCCGCCCTCACCGGGACTCGAACCCCGGCCCTCTGGGTGAGAGTCGGATGTTCTAGCCCCTGAGCCACCGTGGCTCTCGTGTTATGGACTATTTACATAACAAAAAAGAATTAGATTATTCAAAAATTGGAAAAATGGTAATATCAGCATCAAACTTTACGGGAAGTCCACGATTTTTAAAACAAAATTACATTGATTCAATAACACTTGTAAATTGTCATGGTAAACCTGACCTTTTTGTAACTATGACCTGTAACCCACATTGGAAAGAAATAACTGAAAACTTGGAAATTCATGAAAATGCAATAGATAGACCAGATATTATAACAAAAGCATTTTATCAAAAAGTAGAAAAATTCAAAAATTTTGTAATAAAAAAGGGAATATTAGGAAAATGTATTGCATATAGTTATGTAATTGAATTTCAAAAACGAGGATTACCACATATGCATATGTTGTTATTCTTAGATAAAAATGATAAATTTGACATTTCCGAAAAAGTTGATAAAATAGTAAGTGCAGAAATCCCAAATAGAGATATTTATCCAAAATTATATAGTATTGTTGAACAATTTATGATACACGGTCCCTGTGGTATGCAAAATATAAATTGTCCGTGTATGGATAAAAATACGAAACAATGTACGAAAAATTTTCCAAAAAAATTTAATAATACAACAACATTAAAATCAAATGGGTATCCACTATACAAACGCAAAAATGATGGCGTCAAAATTATTTAAAAAAATAAAT
Source organism: Anastatus disparis (assembly GCA_017163975.1). NCBI lineage: Eukaryota > Metazoa > Arthropoda > Insecta > Hymenoptera > Eupelmidae > Anastatus > Anastatus disparis. The sequence goes on from JAFFSR010000252.1 coordinate 1,272,716, forward strand.
TTACAGAAAGAATTGCAGATAATGGATTCGTTGTTCCTTATAATCCTTACTTATTATTAAAATTTAATGCACACATAAACGTAGAAGTTTGTTCTACTGTACAATGCATTAAATATTTATTCAAATACTGTTATGAAGGTCATGATTGTGCATACATTAAAATACATCAAGTAAATGTTGATTTTAGATCAGAAAATGAAGACACTTTTGAAAATGACAATAGTGAAAATGTTGAATATGAATATGACGAAATCAAACAATACATTAATACACAATATTTATGTCCACCTAAAGTAATGCGCAGATTATTAGAATATCCTTTACATGTTATTTCACATACTATAAAACGTTTAAGCGTTCATGAAGAGAATCAACAAAACGTATTTTTTAAAGAAGGAAAAGAAGAAATGATCATGCAAAAAAAAGTTGGAACAACATTAACAGCATATTTTGAATTGAATAGAGAAGATTTCGAAGCACGAAATTACTTATATTCAGAAATACCAAATTTTTATACATTTGATGAAAAACTGAAAAAGTGGAATAAAAGGAAAAAAAGAAAACTAATACTTAGTAGAATGTACTTAGTAAGTCCGAAAGATCGAGAACGTTATTTTATTAGGTCATTACTATTACATGTTAAAGGAGCCACATCTTTTGAAGCTTTGCATACTGTTGATGATGTGATGTACAATTCGTTTTATGAGGCAGCTAAGGCAAAACAATTAATTAATGAAGATAAAGAATGGGGAAGATGCTTGGAAGAAGCATCTTCAACAGAATTCCCTTATGCTCTTTGTGAATTATTTGCTTTTATTTGCGTTTTTCATAATCCTATAAGTGCACGAGATTTATATGAAAAATATAAAGATAAATTTTACCACCCTAAATACGAAAAAAATATAGGTGAAAATCTTGCATTAAATGTTATTGAAAATAATTTACAAGTCAATGGATTTTCATTAAACGATTTTAATTTACCTAACATAAGCACATTTATAGAAGAAGATAATAATGAAACAATTTTAAATCATAATAATTATATTCTTAATGAATTAGAAATAAAAATAAATTCTTTAAATAATAAACAAAGGCAAATATTCGACTCTACACTAAAAAGTTCAAACAACCAAAGTAAAGAAAAATATATTTTTATAGATGGACCGGGTGGAAGTGGAAAAAGTTATTTACTTAACGTTTCAATAGCTTATTTCAAATATCATACCATATATTATTTATGTGTAGCTTTGACAGGTATAGCAGCGAATTCATTAGTCGATGGAAAAATCGTGCATACAACATTTAAACTACCGTTAAATATAACAGATTGTACAACTTGTAATGTTAAGCTTAATTCTGCAGAAGGCAAACAATTAAAGGAAACACAAATATTCAAAATTTGCTTTTGAAGCAGTTGATCGTCTTTTTCAAGATTTATGCAATGTAAACCAACCCTTCGGTGGTAAAACTGTAATTATATCAGGAGATTTCAGGCAAACATTACCAATTGTACGACATGGCAGCCGTATGAACATCATTAAAAATTCAGTTAAATTTAGTTTATTATGACAAAATTTTAAGCAAATGAAGTTAAATGAAAATCTGCGAGTTTCGGATAATGATAATAATTTTAAACAATGGTTATTAGACATCGGAGAAGGAAAACGCCGCGATGTTTTTGAAGATGATAATGAAGTAAGTACTATACCAGATAATTTTATCATTAAAGAAAATCTTGTCGAAGAAATATTTGAAAAAACAATAAAAATAGACAATACGAATATAACGGAAAAAGTTATTTTGGCTCCTAAAAATAATGATGTTACTGAAATCAATAATAATGTTTTGAATTTAATGGAAGGAAACCATGTTGAATATTTGAGTATTGATACTGCTGAAGATGATAACAAAGAAAATTTAGATATTATGTTACCTATAGAATTTTTAAATAAGTTTACTCCTAATGGACTTCCACTACATAAATTACATTTAAAAGTTGGGGCTATCATTATACTTTTAAGAAATTTAAATGTCAATAAGAGACTTTGTAATGGAACAAGGTTGATAATAAAAAAAATGCTTAAATATTCCATTCAAGTGGAATTAGCAACTGGTCAAAACAAAGGTAAATAAGTTTTCATTCCAAGAATAAATTTATCTCCATCTGCGAAAGAAATTCCATTCAATATGCAACGAAAACAGTTTTCTATTAGATTAGGTTTTGCAATGACTATTAATAAATCACAAGGACAATCTCATGAAAAAGTTGGTGTTTATTTGCCGTCACCAGTTTTCAGTCAAGGGCAATTATATGTTGCTCTTTCAAGGACGAAATTTAAAAACAATTCAAAATTATTTTTAGGTGACTACGCTATTGTCATCGGAGAAAATAAAAATGATCAGAACACAATATATACAAAAAACATTGTTTATAAAGAGATAATATAAAGAATATGTCAATATGTATTTTATATTTATGTTTTAGATTGTGTTAATAGTTGAACTCGAAATATGATAAAATATATGATATTTAATGAAAATAAATATCAACTGACGCTTTCAAAATAGTTTAATATGATGTTGAATCGGCTGCATAAGAGGATACACTATTAAATCGACTACATTAGGGAATGCGCTGTTGAATCGGCTGCAAATAGGGATGCACTGTAGAATCGGCTGCATATGGGGATGCGCTGTTGAATCGGCTGCATATTGGGATGCGCTGTTGAATCAGCTGCATATTGGGAGGCGCTGTTGAATCGGCTGCATATTGGGATGCGCTGTTGAATCGGCTGCATATTGGGATGCGCTGTTGAATCGGCTGCATATTGGGATGCGCTGTTAAATCAGTTGCATATGGGGATGCGCTGTTTGAACGGCTGCATATTGGGATGCGCTCTTAAGTCAGCTGCATATGGAGATGCGCTATTAGATTTGCAATGTCTAGTGTAAGAATGTGACGTTAAAATATTGCATTTGAAATAAAAAAAAATATTATAGCGTCTGGAGCGGAGCCTGTATAAAACATTATAAAAATACGCTTCACTGAAGAATCCAATGTAAAAATATACAGGCTTGGATGAAACGCTACGTTAGAAAACATATTGACCAAAAAAATGTAGGAATCAGAAAAATATAAAGCCCAAGAAAATATAAGGCCCAAAAATATAGAGACCGAAAGAATATTGGGCCCAAAAAAATATTAAGTCCAAAAAATTATAAGGCCCAAGAAAGTATTAGGCTCAATAAAATATAAGGCCCGAAAAAAATTAAGGCTCAAGAAAATATAAGGCCCAAAAATATAGAGACCGAAAAAATATTGGGCCCAAAAAAAATTAGGGCCCAAGAAAATATAAGGCCCAAAAAATATAGAGACCGAAAAAATATTGGGCCCAAAAAAATATTGAGTCCAAAAGATTATAAGGCTTGAGAAAATATAAGGCTCAATAAAATATAAGGCCCAAAAAAATATAAGGCCCAAAAAATATAGAGACCGAAAAAATATTGGGCCCAAAAAAATATTGAGCCAAAAAAAATATTAGGCCCAAAAAAATATTGAGTCCAAAAAATTACAAGGCCCAATAGTCCGCAGTACAGAACCCTTTTTAAAAAATGATTACCACATACTTAGAACTTTGTAAGCAGCTTCATTTTGTCAAGTCTACCAAACTTTTCATCTACGAAAACTCTCGTAACCGCTGCGTTTTTTAATAATTAATTATTAAACATGTCGATTCGACGATGTATTGTTATGCAATGACCACATACTTTTTTTACATGGAACTAAAAGATATTTTTATAACAAAAATCAAATAATGTATGGCCGACAAAAATAATTCTGCGTTAGATGAGTCTACCATTTGAATTATGTCGATAGGACGAGGTTATGTTATGCGATGACCACATAACCAATTTTTATGGGATTGCTTAATAATTAATTATGAAACCATAAGATCATAATGTCCGACAAATTTTCTGCAGATTTTTTTCAGTCCGATAATCGGAACATGTCATTGTTACGAGGTATGGTTTTGTGATTACCATATGTCGGACAAGGGTATGACGTGTCACATAATATTATTTTATGTATTAAAAAGGCAATGACCGACAAAAATATTGTATCTTTACGTCAGACCGACAAAAAACAGGAGTGGCAGTCGTGGGGACTGGCCGACAGAAGCTATGCTTCCAGTCTATATATAGAAACTAGGAAGTGTGACATTTGCAAAAATTATAATTAATTTTTTAACGAAAACTTGTTATTTTTGATTCAATGTATTATGTATTTATAAATATATTAATAATATAGTTTATTAATAACAATTATTAAAAAATTAAGAAAGAAATGTTTATGCGTAACTTATAAAGGTTCATTGATATAAAAAAACGAAGCAGTAAAACTTTCTAGTTTCTCAAATAAAATTTACAAAAATGTACAGTATCAAAATTTCTGGAAAATTTTCGTGAAAAATAATTTATTAAATAGAAACATAAAATGAAAAATTGAAAAAGAAATTAAATTAAAGATAAAATACCAATTTTGTTTTGTGTTATAAAATTTTCTTCAGTCATTTTTTTCTATTTTTTTTACCGTATTAAATAGTTTTTAAATTCGTGGAATTTTTTAACTTTCTTCAATTACTTATAACTATTTAAGAAATAAAGATATGTAAAGAGACTAGGGACAATAAATATTTTTTTTATTAGAATTATATTTTATTAACTGAGCAAGTAATATATACAGTAAGATTACGAGGAAAGTACTTATACAAAATCAGTAGGTGCAAGTGAGAGGGCACAGGGAAATCTCGTTAACATGAATACATTTAGAAAAAAGAAACAGTACCCGCTTTGTATTTACCTATAACGTTCTATTATATATAGATACTTTCCTCAAAATTTTACTGTATATATATTAGTTATATATGTCCTTTGGCCGTATTCAGGTGGAATATGAATCGAGGACAATGTTTGTCGCTTGAGCTGAAATTGCCCAGGGCGCGCGAAGCGCGCCCGAGGTAGATTTCTGCTCAAGCGGCAAACATTGTTCGAGATTCAGATTCCACCTGAATAAACGGCCAAAGGAAATAGATGATTTTATGTCCGAAGTAGGCCGTATGAGAAAATATAACTTATTAGTTAAAAATATTAATCTTTTTTTCAATACTTTCAAAATAAAATTTTAGTTCTATTGATTTTTTCTTTTGTTTCTTAGATTGACATTTTGTAATGAGTATAGCTGCTGTCGAAGCGCGAGTCATTTTTTTTTCACTAACCTACGTTCAATATGATTCCTCTTTGACATATTGAACGAAACATAGTAGGATCGGTGATGCCATATTGATTTCTCCTATTGAGTCTCAATATGTCTCAGGAAGACATATAATTCTTGCAATAAGTCGTGGAGCGCATCTGAGACATATGGGATGCCAATACAAATTTAGCATGCTCTTTACATACTGACACGAATACGGCCTACGAGGACATAAATATATATATATATATATATATATATATATATATATATATATATACACACACTACAAGCATCAATTGTAGTACATTCAACGCACACATCCACTTGTGTATATACATGCATATTCTTAAGGTGGTTCATGCGACTAACGTGTTTTTTCAAGATATTCTTGAAATTGGTGGTATAGTTTAATGAAGGTAATGTGAATATCATATTAAAATTTCAGAACATTTCATCGTTTCGTTTTTGATTAATCGATGTTCAAAGTTTTACAAATTTCATTGAAAGTATATCTATATATATTGGAATTTTTACATTTCGTAGCTGTTAATCACAATATCTCATAAACTACATTCAAATTGTAGTTGAAAATTTAAACATATATACAGGAACTAATAATAAAAATTTTCCAACAAGATTCACGTAAATTCATCGTTTTATTAAAGAGATAAAGTATTTTGAAAATGTAATTATTAGATAAACGATGCATGTTTCGTTCACATTTACGTTGCTGCGCATGCGCAACTGGATCATATGAGCGCTATCTCTTTCTCTCACAGCTAGCTTTCTCTCTCTTACCGCATGAACCACCTTAAGCAGAATGGGAGAGAGGGAAAAAAAGAAAGAGAAAAAAGAATGTAAGTGTTTGTATGATGATAGCAATTATGACACCCTGTGCCATATTCGTACATTCACGCTGGGTGACATTTGGGACTGTCGATTTTTACACATTTAGTGCCCCTGCCGTAACGTCGCGTAAGAAGCATAGCTTCAAAAAGATTTATAATTAACTCGTCACCTATGTATGTGTCATATAAAGAACACGTAGTTCAAAATTATCTAATAAAATTTAAATTTATATTTTGCACAAATGAAACTAGTTAGTATGATCAAGTACACTGAAAAAACTGCGATAGGACTGCTCTCTCAAAAAATAAATTGTTTTCAAGCTTGATTTTAAGCATGGTGTTTGCCTGTTTTGGGCAATAATCTTGCCCCAACAGATTAAGCCACACGCTCAAAGTCACTGTTGAGCAGCACGCCCTCTGAAAAAGTTTTAAGGTAGCTCGTACCAAAAATGAAAAATTTATGAATGAAATCAAAATATAGGAGGTCGTTCTTTAAGTTAAAATGAATCTCTACGCAAAAAATCAGACCTGGTTTCCAGGGAAAATTTCAAGAAAAAGTCTTTTGAAAATGCTGCGTTCACTGACATTTTAACATTGCTCATATGGTAGATATTCGATTTTCCTATAGTTATAATCGAACAAGATTTACTACCGCTCTGAAAAACTAAATATAAATACTTTATTTAACAAGCTTTCCAATGGTATATTAAATATTATGTGTATCCAGGGATTTTTCAAAAATATTACGAAAATAATCTGAAAATTTATTGATTTTCATAGGAGAAATTTTTTTTAAACAAAAGTCTGTTTTTGGAGATTAGCTCGCGCGAAATTCAAAATATTGGAATGACGATTTGTTAATTTTAAAAATATTTACAGAATATAAATTTTTAAAACATTTATATAAATATTTATATAAAAAATGAAGTAAATAAAATAATAAAGATTATTTATTTTTAGGTATTATAATTGATAAATAACATCTGCCGGCATATAATATATATGTATACACGCGCGGTATTTTCTGCAGTCACAACAACAAAAGTCAATATAGAGTTTCACTTATACTCATTTGACTTTAGTTGTGCGGTACGAGCTACCTTAATATCTCCTACTATAGTACGTAACTTCGCCTGCTATAGTAAGAAACTCCCCCAAAAGTGTTTAGCAGTTTGCTTAAACACCGAGTGGCGCGTCGGTACTGCTTTTGGGTCAGCTGCTTTCCTACAGTTTTTTCAGTGTAGACATAGAAAAATACATTCACATTTTTTTATTTTTGAAATAAATTTTTTTTTCCAATTTTTACCGATATTTTTATAAGTACGAAAATGAAAAAAAATTAAATTCTCAGAATAATCTAATTTTGCAGCTATGGTTGTTATTTTCATAACGTCAAAAATTATACGTCATTTTTTTGTCATCTTAATAAAAGATTTTCATAGAAGGATCAATAGTCTAGGCGCCCAGAGGGTTTCGTATGAAGTTAGAGGTCCCACCAAGCGAGTAGGTGATTTATATGTATTTTGAGCTGCTGAATCCGAATTTGCAACTTGCTTTTTGCGCAAGTGGTCGAGTAATTTGTTATAAACAAATTAATTGTTTAAATGGCTATAGTTTATGAACTACAATAGATGTAGTAATTTTCTCTGCGAAAACTTGTTCTTTAATAAAAAACCAAAAAAAAATCGTTTTTGTTGCATGTCGATTCGATAATTAGAACCAGAGATATGGCAAATATATTGCTAAAAAACATAGAGACGTAGCGCAAGCGCGGAACGCCCTGGTAAAAAATCTTATAACTCGACTACTAATTAATATTTTTTGAAGTTCAACATGTGTTTAAAAAATGTCAGAGTCTCAGCTTTAATGATAAATTGTTATATATTACTTTTAAATGTTGATAAACAAGCTAGAATGATTCGAAGCAGAAAAAAATTTTCAATTTTTCAGAATTTTGTTTGTTTATAACGAAATAATATAGGTTAGCAAACAAAATATTTCTATATTTTCGATATAGAATAATAGGAAATTTCATCTAGTTTAAGAATCTGTCCGGTTTTTTTAAATTTAAGTAAGTAGAACCTGAGATATCGCAAATTTAACCCTTTCAGTCACAGGAGCCACTATAGTGGCACCCTTTCTCATTTTCTTTTTTTTATTGTTTAATTAGAACTTTAAGTTTAATCTTTATTCTTTTTGCATTTTCATATAAATGAGTGTTCATTTTATAAGTATCATATGATATATTTTGAATATATGATTGTAAATAAATCTAAAAAATCAATGTATGATAGAAAATACATGATTTTGCGAAATAATTCGTGACTGAAAGGGTTAAGCTGTAGCGCTAACTCCTTGCAATACGACATATGTGTGCAATATAGCGATCGCTTTCCTTATTAAAAATTCTTTTATTATAAAGTAAGTAATCTTATTCTTTTCTAATAAAATTACTTTTGACTCTATTTTATATACTTTGTCATAATATTAATGATGTATAATACATGGAGATGAAGTAGATTTAGGGTTTTAAATAATCATTGATTTTTCGACGACAATAGTAAACAATTTACTCAACTTATGGAGTATTTTTACATTTATTTTTTTTTTTTCGCAATTGCAAAAAGAACAACAATCTATTTTATTCAAAAAATTTGTTATACTTTCCGATTTATTAGAGTTATCTATTTTTAACTGAATCCTTTTTTATTAAATTTTTATTTAATTTCCTAATACAGAGTTAAAATTAATTTTATTACAAAAGAACGAAATTACTTACCTTATAATAAAAGAATTTTTTATAAGGAAAGCGATCGCCATATTGCACACATATGTCGTATTGCAAGGAGTTGGCGCTACAGCTTAAATTTGCGATATCTCAGGTTCTACTTACTTAAATTTAAAAAATCGGACAGATTCTTAAACTAGATGAAATTTTCTATCATTCTATATAAAAAATATAGAAATATTTTGTTCGCTAACCTATATTATTTTGTTATAAACAAACAAAATTCTGAAAAATTGAAAATATTTTCTGCTTCGAATCATTCTAGCTTGTTTATCAACATTTAAAAGTAATATATAACAATTTATCATTAAAGCTGAGACTCTGACATTTTTTAAACACATGTTGAACTTCAAAAAATATTAATTAGTAGTCGAGTTATAAGATATTTTACCAGGGCGTTCCGCGCTTGCGCTACGTCTCTATGTTTTTTAGCAATATATTTGCCATATCTCTGGTTCTAATTATCGAATCGACATGCAACAAAAACGATTTTTTTTTGGTTTTTTTATTAAAGAACAAGTTTTCGCAGAGAAAATTACAGCATCTATTGTAGTTCATAAACTATAGCCATTTAAACAATTAATTTGTTTATAACAAATTACTCGACCACTTGCGCGAAAAGCAAGTTGCGAATTTGGATTCAGCGGTTCAAAATACATATAAATCACCTACTTGCTTGGTGGGACCTCATACTTCATACGAAACCCTCTGGGCGCCTAGACTACAAAATACTATTAATAAAACATGCCTCTTATTTTTTAATATAATTATCTGATTAAGGGGACCAGGTACTATTAAAACTTAAAAAATTCAAATATGAATAATTAAAAATTTATTGTTTTTATCCAAAGGAATAAATTTTTTGAAAAAATACTTATATTTCAGAAGACTTTTTATTTCTGAAACTTTTATCCATCTTAAAAATTCAACTTATGGTCCCCGTTAACATTCTGGTACTAAAAACAGATTGGTCGCAAGGTTTTTTTAAGAGTTTTCATCTGATCTTGATGAAATTTGGTGGAGATTTCCAAAATCATCTTAGAAGCCACATGAGCGAGAGACATTCCTGAAAAATTCAAATAATAAAAAAATTTTCTAAATAAAATAAATTTTTTTAAAAATTTGTTTATTTATTTTTATAAATAATAAGTTAATACACAAATTAGCATATATATATTTATAATTTACTATGCTCATTAATTCTAATATAATTTTAAAAATCACCAAATTTCATAAAGATCCGATGAAAACTCATGAAAAAACTTTGCGACCAATCTGTTTTTAGTACCAGAATGTGAACGGAGACCATCAGTTGAATTTTTAAGATAGATAAAAGTTTCAGAAATAAAAAGTCTTCTGAAAAATAAATATTTTTTTTTTTTAATTTTTTCCTTTTGGATAAAAGCAATAAATTTTTAATTATTCATATTTAAATTTTTCAAGTATTAATAGTACCTGATCCCCTCAATGGGGCATTTAGAGAGTAGGTATGTGTTGTACGCGGTACACGCGTAGACAATGACATGAAATTAATTAATTGTTATTAACTATTTATTATTCGTTATAGATAATAAAATTATTAACAAAATAAATCGTTAATCCCTTATGTGTCGTATACGACACATTACAGAAAATGGGCTTATGGATGCTTTAGGTTTCTTAAACTTCCGAAGCGCATCTAGAGAAACTCAAAATAAGTCAAACATATGAAAAAATATTTACTTTTTAAATGGGAAAGGGATTTCGGACTCAATAGGTTGAAATAAAAAATGAAATTTCTAAAAATTTCATTATTTGTAAAAAAGTAAATTTGCAGTGCTAAAAATAATTCATGTTATTTTAAAATCATTTTTTTTCAATTTTTATTCAAATTTTTTTTTTTTAATTATCTATATCGATATTTTTCCATTTTTTATAATTTATCGTTTTATCGCTAAAATATACAGCATGAATTCTTTCTTTATGAAGATTGAATTATGAATATTTTTCTAAGATCACATTTTAATCCTCGAAAATGAGCATAAAATGTTATTATTTTATCAGCATTACATAGGTAGAAAAACATTTTATATTGGTCAAAGAAATAGCCATAAAAATTCCTATTCTCAACTCTTCATTTCAAAGCAATAGGCATAAAATGGTAAAAAGATCGTTTTAATTTCTACTAGGGTATTAGACTGATAAATAATTCTATACATACCACTAAAATATTTCTTTATATGAAACTTAGATTTTAGTGTTTACTTATCAATTAAAGAATCGTTATTATTATTAGAAATATTAATTCATTGTTCATATTTAAGTATTAAATAATAAAACTTTTAAATACATAATTTTTAAAGGAATTTATAAAAAAATTAGGTTTTTTTTTCGACACATTGTTAATATAATGTGGGAATGCTTGAAAATCTCAAATTATAATATTGTAAAAGACATACTGCAATTTAGTAAACGAATTTTAGCAAACGAATACAGTAAAAGAAATAAGAAATGATAATAATTTAAAAGTAATAATATTATATAAAATTTAATAGTGTTAATGATATTAAATAAAACATTAAGGGGATGTAAAATGGACACTACACCTGTACTCATAAATATTCACTATCTTTACATTTTATTGCGAAATTTTCAATAAAAAAATGCATTAGCTTGTAGTATGTACCATGAAGATTATTCAGTTAAATTTTTAAATAAATTCATTCATTAGTTATTGAGAATTTTGGATTCCAAAATTATTTATTAACATTTTTCAATTTTGTACGGGAATCCAAATATCTTAAAAACTAATTAATGAATTTATTAGAAAATTTATCTAAATAATCATCATGGTACGTACTACACGCTAATGCATTACTTTTCTGGAAATTCAGCAATAAAATGGAAAGAAAGCTAACAACATGCTTTAAGAAAAAAATTCATTTTTGATTTATTCATAAAATTAAAAGTTTTGCTCATTTTTCTCGTATATAAGTTATTTATTTTTATTGCTATTTATAAATTTTTGTTAAATAAGTTTTTCAAATTTAATATATTTATGTCTTATTTAGAATAATTTAGACATAAAATAATTGTCCTAAGACAGTTGAGTTCTACAGGGTACTACTACTTATTTTCAATTAATTTTCTTGTGATTTCCATTAGATTTCGGTAGCAATTTTGTCGGCCGCATATTCTAGTGTACTCTACATTTTATTTAAAACAGAAAAAATCCCAGATTGGACATATGGTAATCACAAAACCATACCACGTAACAATGACATGTTCCGATTGTCGGACTGAAAAAAATCTGCAGAAAATTTGTCGGACATTATGATCTTATGGTTTTATAATTAATTATCAAGTAATCCTATAAAAATTGGCTATGTGGTCATCGCATAACATAACCCTGTCCTATCGACATAATTCAAATGGTAGACTCATCTAACGCAGAATTATTTTTGTCGGCCATACATTATTTGATTTTTGTTATAAAAATATCTTTTAGTTCCATGTAAAAAAAAGTATGTGGTCATTGCATAACAATACATCGTCAAATCGACATGTTTAATAATTAATTATTAAAAAACGCAGCGGTTACGAGAGTTTTCGTAGATGAAAAGTTTGGTAGACTTGACAAAATGAAGCTGCTTACAAAGTTCTAAGTATGTGGTAATCATTTTTTAAAAAGGGTTCTGTACTGCGGACTACAAGAAAATTATAATGCCCAAGAAAATATAAGGTTCAAGAAAATATAAGGCCCAAGAAAATAAAAGGCCCAAGAAAATAAAAGGCCCAAGAAAATATAAGACCCAAGAAAATATAAGGCCCAAGAAAGACACATTCAAAAAATGCGGGGAACCGGAGAACCGGAGAAACGGAGAAAAAAGTGGTTTCACTTTAATATAATATAAGATATTTTATTATTATGATTGTGACTGTAATTAATTGATAATATAAAGTTTTTTCACTGCATTTCATTTATATTCTAATATTGAATTTCAATAATGAAAAAAAAAATTATTATTATTATTAATATTTTATTAATATAATTGCAAACATAACTAATTGATAATACAAAGCTTCCTCTCTGCATTTCCTTTACTCAGATAAATATATAATATTTTTATTTCTATATATTGTATTTTTATTTTTATTATTGAAAGAATTTACTAATTACAAAAGTAAATTATAAATTAAAAAATGAATTTAGCTTAATATCCATAGGTACTTTATTAACACTTGTATTTAAATAAAACATGTTTTTTTTAAACTAAAAATAAGATATTCACATATTTGTCTTTTTAAAAGATTTCTAGGCTTGAGACCAGCATAAAAATATATGGCTGCATTAAAAGCTTTGAAAGCTTACAAATTCATTTCTTGTTGTCGCTGAAGCGTACAGATCTATTATTTGTTATCGCTAAAAAAAAGCTTATAAAAGCGTACAGATTTATTATTTGTTGTCGTTAAAAAAGCTTATAAAAAGCATACAGATTTATTGTTTGTTGTCGCTAAAAAAACTTCATATAAGCATACAAATATATTGTTTGTTGTTGCTGAAAAAAGCTTACAAATTTATTTTTCATAATTGCTAAAAGAAACTTACAAATTTATATCTTATTGTCGCTGAAAGAAGCGTACAAATTTATTGTTTATTGTTGCTAAGAAAGCTTACAAATTCATTTATTATTGTCGCTGAAGCGTACAGATCTATATTATATGCTTTATTACATTAAAAACTACATCACATCTTATATATTTTCATTTTTTTAAAATATAAGGAGTTAATTAGTTTACATTGTTTAATATTTTAATTGCTTTTATTTTTTTTAATGTGATTTAAATGTAACTATTCTTACCCAATACATCAAATTATTTTTTTTAATGTGATTTAAATGTAACTATTCTTACCCAATGCTGTCTTAAGATCTAAGGAAACTATATGAATTTTATTTTCAAATAATTATATTTCTTAAAAATTTGAAATATATTTTTATGCATCTTACATCTGTAATTTGATTTCAATCTCTTGATAATTCTACTTTACATCTTTTTAAAATATTTATCATTCTTTTGAAATATATATTTTCTTTGATCTCATCTAACAATATCAATACTTTGTACTTGATTTTTAATTTTTGAAAAACACTATTATTCAATTATTAGTAATTAATTATAAAACTTTTATATCATGTCATATTGCCTGTTGACATATATTTTTATAAAAACAGAAAACCTCCTATCCAATTACGTTTTTGAAGTATTTTTATCGATGAAATTAATTAAAAATTATATATTTAAAATTTCTATTTCTGTTAAAACTTGATCAATACAAATTATTACAGGTTATATTCCAGGAAGGCATTTTGTTCAATCATCTTAACTCTTACAAATAAAAAAGAAATATGAAAAACTAAGTAAAAAAAAAGTATTTTTATAGAAATCAACTTTCAAATTTACATTATTACCATCAATTTTATGCAATTTATTTTTCGTGAACTGACAATGTTTTAACCGAATTGGATACAAGAAACTTATTTAATTCTACTTTTTTCGGTATTTAAACACAATATCATTATTTTAATTCTTGTGCAGTCTTCAAATACTCTTACTATTTTATAAAAGAAATTAATAAACTTAACTCAAACTTCTTAAATCATCTTCTAATATTGAATAATTTTTTTGCAAAAATTATATCACTAGGTTCGGTATTTACATTGACAAGTAATTCTCAATAACTTTACTAAAAGATATATTAAAATTGTTAAATCTTTTATTTGTTTCCTAATTACAATAATGATTTACAATTTTAAAATTATAAAATTATATAAATAAATCTTAAAATGTATAAAATTTATATGTAATATAATTTAGGTAAAGTATGAAATTTGAGAAAGATGGATGCTTACTGTTGTAATTAAACATAAAATTTAATACATGTCATCATTTATTTGATTTACCCTAAAGAAAAGAAATATGTAAGGGTGCAGTCAGGTGAGTAGAAAAGAGACTGCCGAATAGAGGATGCGTAATAGAAACGACTAATCAGCGCTATTCGGCAAGTTTCATGCGAAGAATAGAATTCTATTCTCTATTCCACTGTAGAATGGAAGAGCGAGTCGCGACACGAAGTAAATAAACAAAAATAATTAAATTATTAATACAAATCTACTTCATTCATTTTAAAAAAAATTGTAGAAAATCGCTCTGTTTGAGCTACAATTTTAAAGAGGTTATGTTTATGTTTATGCAACCTGATAGGCAAGCATCTTCTTTCCATTCCACGGATTTTCTTCCTTATATGGTCACATGGAGAGAAAAAACAGTAGAATAGGCAGTAGAATAGAAAAATGAATATATAGCTAAATGTTTGTTTTAATCAATTCATTTTCTTGTTTTTTTAAATTTTTTAAAAGAATTGTAAAAAACATGTACTTTTTTCAAATATATAATTTCCTTAGATCTTAAGTCAGTCTTTGATACAGTTGGTAAGAATATTTACATTAAAATCACATTGTAAAAAACATATACTTTTTTCAAATATATAATTTCCTTTTTAAATGTGACCTCATTAAGAGCTCACATTGGACAGGTGCGCGAGCTCTTATGCGATGGTCCCTCTTATGATCCGTTTGGAGTTGCTAAAACCTGGCTGGGACCAACTGTCTGGGATGACGTTATTAGGATTAAGGATTATAAGTTGTTCAGGCAGGACAGAAACCTTCATGGAGGAAGGGTTAACCTCTACGTTACAAATAATTTAAAATGTGAAGTACTAGCTATTTCTAGTACCACAACCATAAATAGCAGCGGTAAACCTGAAGTGCCAGAATATATTTTTTGTTAAGGATGGCGACTCTGAACCTGTGCTGGTTTCTGTCATTTATCGCCCTCCTGCCATTTTATTTACAAAAAATTCTGATTTGTTAAATTCTTTGAGAGATTTATTTCATGATTTTCCACATAAAATTATAATGGGGGATCTGAATGCCAATCTTCTGCGAGAAAGCAGTAATGCGGGGTTTCTTAGTAAACTAACTGCGGAGCTTTTGCTTCAGTTGGTCCAGCATGGTGCCACGAATATAACTTCATCTTCTCACACATGGATTGACCTGATTCTTGTGGATGACAATGACAATGTACTTGACGCACGTAACTTACCTGCGAATTTTCATAGTCGGCACAACTTAATTGATGTTTCTATTGCTTACAATACGTGAAGTATAGATCACAAATCGATTAGATACAGAAACTATAAAAGCATTTGTCAAAATGAATTATTAGAGAAACTAGCCGGCTATGACTGGCCACCATTAACAGCTGGTACTGTCGATCCAAAGTCTGCACTTGGCTGCATTTGTGACAATTTTACTTCAGTCATAGAGAGTTTAGCACCAGTGAAAATAGTCAAGCATATGAAGAATAGCCCACCATGGTTAAATAAAGAATTGTCGCAGATGCGGCGCAAGCGAGATGCTACTTACAGAAGATATAAACGGACGAACGAAACGCAATACCTGACTGAGTTTCTGCATTTACGTAAAACGGTTGACGAACAGACTAAACTAGCAAAGACTACATACCATCATAATAGACTGTTCGAAGCACTTGCAAATGGTAATGCCTGGAAGGAGCTAAGAGACCTGGGACTCTTAACCGGACCACAAGGGACTTAAATGGATTCACTCCTGATGAGCCAAAAGCGCACTTTGCTGGGGTGTCGGTCTCGCCGCATGATGATGATGAGCTTCGCGAGAGGGTTCTTACTGAATGTAGTAAAGATGGTTTTGCTTTTAAACCAATTAATATCAATGATGTTGTTCTTGCGATTTCCCATTTTTCATCGCAGGCTCGTGGCGAGAATGGCATTCCTCAAAGCGTGATACTTAAAGCCTTACCATTTATTGGTGAACATCTTGTGACTCCGTTCAACTCTTCTTTTTTGGGGGGGTCTTCCTGGCCTTTGGAAGCAGGCACGTATTGTGCCATTAAAAAAGTGTTCTGCACCTAAGTCGCCTAAAGATTTTAGGCCAGTTGCGATTTTGTGTTTTTTTTTCGAAGGTACTGGAAAAGATTGCCCACGACCAATTGCAGGAATATATCACTACAAATAAGATACTTGATCCCATGCAGACTGGTTACAGAAAAACTCACTCTACGCAGACAGCTTTGCTTAAATTAACAGACGATATAAGGTCAGGTCTTGACAAAAACTCGTCACGTTACTTTTACTTTTTGACTTTAGTAAGGCATTTGACACGATCTCTCCCTCTAAATTACTTGCAAGGCTTAGATCGATGGGGTTTTCCAGGTCCGCTCTCGTGTGGATTAACTCTTATATTTCAGGAAGGAAACAAATGGTTTCAACACACTTACAAGAAGATTCAGGTTGGCTAACAATCAACCTCGGAGTTCTACAGGGATCGGTACTGAGGCCTTTGTTGTTTTGCCTTTATATTAATAACGTACGTAACGCTCTTGGCTCTGGTTGTGTTGAGCACCTACTGTATGTAGATGACCTGCAGATTTATACGCACGTTCCTCGTAAGAATGTGGATGCAGGTATTCTAATCTTACAGAGGGCGGCCAATGCGGTGTCGGAGTGGGCGGCTGGTGCCTCACTCACTTTAAATGCTAGCAAGACTAAGGCAATCGTCTTTGGCAGTAATCATTTCATCAATTCATTTTATACTGGGGCATTCCTTTCTCTGACATTAAAACGAGCCTTGGTGTTGTGCTTGACTCTAAGCTTTCTTGGGAGCTTCACATTAATATGGTTACAAAAAAATTCAATAAAGTGTTGTACGCTCTGCGGTTTTTTCGTTGGTACACCACGGAGGCTCTGCGTAAACAACTTGCAACCACCCTGCTGTTTCCGCATCTCGATTACTGTTCGGTGGTTCTGCTCGATGCTTCTCAGGGCTTGAAAAGAAGAATACAATGACTGCAGAATTCGTGTGTAAGATATATATTACGTATAAGAATGGGAGCTCATATTTCTCCTTATGAAGCCGCGTTGGGTTGGCTGCGTACTAATTCGAGGAGACAGTATTTTTGTACAAGATCGTGCGCATGAATACTCCGGAGCATCTAATGGGTCTCTTCACTAGATGTGTACCCAGGATGGCTACTAGGGGAGAAATCAGGAATCTAATGGTGCCCTTTATGCGTACTGAGGTTGGCAGGAATTCCTTCCAAGTTCAAGATGCGCATTTTAGAAACTCCCTGCCTGCTGAGATTAAACATCTTCCATCTCTCAGCAGGTTCAAAGCAGCGATGAGAGGATACTTGCTCGACCTGGATTAATATTTTTTACTATTAATTTATGTTAATTTATTTAATTTATTTCTGTAACGTCCTATGTATAGGCTTAAGGTGTGAGTATATTTATTGTATGAGTGTTGACTGAATGGTTGGTGAGTGAGAGTTTTTATTTGATTTTATTTTTGACTGCATTTCATGCTATTGCGTACGCTTGTTATTTTATTTTATTATGTATTAAATTTAATTCTTTTAAATTTTAATATTGTGACTGATAGATATTGTATGACTGATTTTTATTTATATGATTATTTTTATTTTTATTGCGTGTATTGTATGATTACTCTGTGATATCACTTTTATTTATATTTGTTCATGACTTACTTATTTAGTATCATTAGATTTAGTGACTGACTGTGATATTAATTGTGCAATATTTACATTTATATATATATATATATATATTTTAATAAAATTTTGTGCAATATTTATTGTTTTTATATTCACAAATTGTATTATACGTGTTTGTACTCTTTTACAAAATAAAATAATATCTATCTATCTATATCCATCTATTTCAGAAAAAGAAAAAAAAATATTGTTTTCGTCAACGGAATTTTTAAAAACTAAAATTGTAATAGGGGATCAATCAACGTATGTATTAAAAACTTTATTAAAAAAATCAAAAATATACTATATGTTATAAATATTTTTTATTACATATAATAAATCTCTGGTTGCATATATTGAAAAAATTTCCGAAGAACAAAATTCTGTTAACAAACAAAAACAAACTGATTTCGGGATTTTGAAATTCATAATAAATGATTTTAAAGAATTCAGAATTTAATGCAATATTTGTGATAAAAATATTAAAAAATTCAAGAAAAATCTAAAATCAAACGAAGTAAATTTTTATAGTATACAATATTATCAATTACAACATAATATTAAACATTTTTTAATATTTCAGAAAATATTATTAGAAAATGTTAATGTATTAAAAGCAAAAGAATACAATAAAGGAAATAATATATATGACTTAACATTAAAATACTATTCTAATATTATTCATTTAGGCGAATACAATACATTGAAAAATAACAAACCAATTAAAATAAATTTCGAAGAAATAAAATTAAGACCTGGATTAATAAGTAATTAAATATTATTAAGAAAAAAAATATAATAAAATAAATAATTTTTTATTTTTCAGAAATACAAGGGTATTTAAATAATTCTTTTGCACAAAAACATAAAAAAAATGAATCAACATACATCGGAACAATAGCGGATGGACAATATAAATTAGACATTTTATTAAATAAATTAGAAAATGAATATGTGAATTGGTCAAGAGGGACAAAACTAGGAATTATTAAAAAAATAGAATAAAATAGTAAAAACAATTATAATAATATATTATATGCATATACACTTATGAAAATATTCATGTATATTTATATATGACTGATTCCATTCAGATTCATGGAGGCCGTCACTGATCGAATTTTTTTTTTTCTTCTAAGTAATAAAAATACCTTCTATTATGTATATGGAGATAAAATTTACCTCGTAGAACGCTCAGAAAATTTTTTTTTTTACTACAGCAATTCGAGTGTTAGATGTAAAAACGAAAATTCAAAAATTGAAAATGAACCTCTACATTTAATTGACTATAGCTCCGTCAATTTTTAACCTTTTTGAGCGTTCTTTTAACGAAAGTGTGCGGAATTTTGTCTAGTTTTAAATGCAATCTCGATTTTTGTAATACAATTTGATCTCACTGAGTAATTTACGAAAAACCGAAAAAAGCGATTTTTTTCAAACACGATTTTCTCAAAAACTTTATTTTTTTTTTAAATTTTCATATGATTTTATACATAAAAAATACTAACTTTTAGGGTAGGTGAGAATATGCGATTTTTCTTTATTTTTTTTACAGATTTTTAAACGTTTTTTTTATATTTTCGATTTTAAAACATTGATACCATGGCGCATTGTACTATTTTTCCAACTTTACGTGTTCTTACAACTATTTTTATGCTTTTATTTATTAATATATCAAAAATATCAACAATAATCTTTAAAATGAACCCCGGATCGAATATTTTGATCGATTAGAACCAAAGTTATGACGATTTAAAGTTTAAAAAAAAATGCTGAAACTTTAAATAAATATGATATTTACACTAAGGAAACGCAATTTTCGTTAAAGATTAAAATCTGAAGATATAAATTTTTTAATTTAAAAAAAAGTTATTCTGATGAAAGAATATATAACCATTTATCCTCTTTTTATGGTACATTATTATAATAAAAATTTGTTTTGTTGAAGAATATAATTTTTTTATCAGTTTGAATTTCGCGCCTAGAATTTGAATTTATTTTGTAGGGAGTTGACGCATGTTACTACTAGGTGGCGATGATTCGTTTTCTGCATTCTCATCAACGACTTGACGCGTATAAAAATATAAGAAAAGGAAGATAAAAAATAAAGTTGTTCAAGAAAAATTATTTTTTTCGATCTGTCATTGAACAGAATATTGATAGTCTCTACTCCTCGTAGAAGCTACTCTGCAGTTGTTGATACGGAAAGGATAGGTGGATGGTAGGTGCTTGAAATAAAGACAAGATTTCCTTTAATATATAATACGTGTATTCACCTGGAGATGACGAAGCAAGGTACTTATCTATTCTGAAGTCAAGAACGCTCTAACGACTTCCTTCGCTCTCGTGTAACACATAGCTTACACTCGCAATCGCTTACTTGCGCACCGCAGGCTGCGCGTGACATTTACATGTCTATCTACTCATACACACACACTCTCTATGCCAGTGTACCCACAGTACTCCCCCCTAAATAACCATCCATGGTTATTTACATGAAAAGGAATTAATTTTTATTTTACATAAACAGTGGGTACTTTTTATTTTACATATGATCTCTTTTACATTTTTGTATATAATTACTCGCGCAATTACATTTGTTCTTATGCGCTTATTCTCACCCATACAATTCACCCTTGCGGTCATTCCATACCTTCATTTCTACATGCATTTACGTGCTCATTTTTACTTTACAATTTATATGTGTTTATTCTCACACATGCACTCGTATGTTTATGTTATTTTACATTTTGTGTAATTACTCACGCAATTACTCTTTTAGATGCATTTATCTTATGCGATTACTCTCGCTCGTGCAATTTTACATTGTATGCACTTATGCATTTATTCTCATACATGCTTATATTCAATGCACACCTAATCCAAATTATTACCTTTTTACACTTATAATCTAAATTATTTACATTTTTACACTTTTACTACATATTTACATTTTTATGCCTTTAAAGGCTTTTATATACAACGCTTAAAAGTCTATTCTCGTTGTAGGTTCTTGTGTCAATCTGTAGCCCGCTTCCTTTGGTGAGATCATGCATCTCATTGATTTTATATAATAGGCCTCTGGCCAATTCTTCTAGGAAAAACATCTTGGTTCGGCTGACGGTACTCTTTAGCGATATAAATATCAGAGGAGAGCCCAATCAGCTTCACCTATATATAACAAAAAAACAAACATTATTAATATAACGCACTACAATATTGCCTAAAATTAATCACATTTCTCTTTAAAGTGAGACACTGTTGTACAAAATCTAACTTTCTTATTACCCTTTTCATTATTTTTACAATTATTATTTTTTCTATACAATATTATACTATCCATTTTTCTACGCCTCAAAATGTTGGGTATAAACCTCTCTCTCTTTTTACCATTACCCTTATCTTTTTCGCTACCTGTCGCTTCGTGCTCTACCCTGTTACCGGTTTCTATTTCTTTGTCGCTTGCTACGTTACCTGTTTCGTTACACGTATCCGTAATGTCTATTTGCTCGCTACTGAGCTCGTCGAATTCGCTATTACCTGCCTCGTTATGATTATATCCTGGTACCTCCTGTGTCGGGTTACCTTCGTCCAATGCTTCGCATTCTTCACCACTTGCGGGTGGAGCTTCTTCATGAATCTGAGCTTCTGTTACTATGACGTTTTCTTCATTCATTCTATTATTATCCTCGCTCAGTTCTACGTTGCTACTACTCGTTTGTGGCTCCATTTCATTAGCCAGAAAATAGGCTGGCTTCAACCTTTCTACATTTACCGTTACGTTTTTATCTCCTTTCCTTATGACGTAATTACGGCCATTTTCATGCCTAGAGATGACCTTATATGGCCCTGAATACGGTTGCACAAGAGGTGGTTTAACTGCTTTTATCTTTTCTAGCACATGAGTACAATTTGCTAAATCCTTGAATACAAATGTTTTTCCTGAGTTGTTATGTACTACAGGTACAGGTTTAACCTGCCTCATGTACTCTCTAAACTCTGCCAAGAATAGATCTTGCTCTCTAGCGTCTGTTTCTCTGAATTCGCACATGTCACCTGGTATGGTGAGTGTTGTTCCGTAAAGAAATTCAGCTGGACTGGCCTCCGTGTCTTTTCTTAAACGCGTTCTTAACCCCAATAGAACAGTCGAGAGGTTTCTAGTCCAATCTCGACCTTCCATATGGCACATCAATGCTGCCTTAAGATCACGGTGCCATCGCTCAACCATGCCGTTCGCGGCTGGATGGTATGCCGTAGTACGTATTCTCTTACATCCAATTAGCTGCAGTAGTGCCTGAAACATGCCGGACTCAAACTGTTTGCCTTGATCTGTAGTCATGATGACAGGTGCACCAAAACGAGACACCCACGTGTCATAAAAAGCGCGTGCGACAGAAGGAGCCGATGCATCGTATACGGGCACCGCCTCCGGCCACCTAGTATACCTGTCTATCATGGTCACAAGATATCTGTAACCCTCGCTAGGTGGCAACGGACCGACTAAGTCGACATGCACGTGGGCGAACCGTCCATCAGGTTCGCTAAACTTCATAGGTAAAAACTTGTTTTCCCTAGTGACTTTCGATCGTTGGCACTCCATGCATGCTCTGCACCAAGATGTTATCTGCCTATTCATATTTGGCCATACGTACTGCTTCCTTATCATCTTACTAGTTGACCTAGCAGATGGGTGTGCTTTATTGTGAAAGAGTTCAAAGATGACTGCCCTCAGCGCCTCTGGTATATACGGCCTGAGGGAGTCTTGTGCTATTTCGCAATAAAATGGCGTGTTTTCTACACCATATTGCAGTTTTACCAGCTTGAGTTGATGCTGCGGATTACCTACTATGTCCCGCAGCTGTTGATCTTCCCTTTGTTGTCTAGCTATCTCATCTAGTGAGAATATTGTCGGAAATCGGAAGTCATCAACTCTCGATAATGCATCAGCCACCACATTATTCTCTCTCTGGCAAATAGCAGATTTTCACGTTATATTCTGCAATATAAGTCAACTTCCTTGCTTGCAGTGCTGTGCAACTATCTAAGCTCTTACCTAACGCATACACCAATGGTTTATGGTCTGTGCATACCGTAAACTCTCTGCCTTCTAAGTAGTAACAAAAATATTTGATAGCCTCGTAAATAGCCATCAGTTCACGATCGTACGTGCCGTAATTCGATTGTGCGGGAGTAAATTTTTTCGAAAAGAAGGCCAGCGGCTTCCACTCGTCTCCTACTCTCTGTTCTAACGCTGCGCCCATCGCAAAATTCGACGCATCCGTAACTAACCTAATCTCCGCATTTTTAGCCGGAAATGCAAGATACGCAATATTCGCTAATTCTTCTTTTATCTTCTTGAATGCTTGTTCTGCTTCTTCGGTCCATTCCACGGGTCTTTTATCCTTTTTCTTAATATCTTTAATCATAGCTACTAAATGTCTCTGTACCTCCGCGGCTCTTGGTATGCTTTTTCTATAAAAGTTTACCATTCCCAGGAATCGACGCATCTCGTCTTTTGTCTGGGGTTTCTTAAAGGCTTGTATCGCCTCGACCTTAGATGGGTCTGGTTTGAATCCATTTCCGTCGATGAGAGGGCCCAAGAAAATAAGTTTATCGACTCCAAACTGACATTTATCTATGTTCAATTTGAGGTGGAACTTCTCTAACCTCTCTAGGACGACTCTAAGATGTTCTTGGTGCTCCTCGTCTGATGAAGATGCAACCAAGATATCATCAACGAATGCGAACACAAAATCCAGGTCGCCCACGGCCTGGTTTATGTATCGCTGAAATGTCTGCGCAGCATTTCGAAATCCGAACGTCATCACTAGGAACTCATAAAGTCCGAATGGAGTCGTCACCGCTGTCTTTGGTACGTCCTCTGGGAATATAGGAATTTGCAGGAATGCCTTTTCTAAGTCGAGTGCGGAAAAAATAGTTTTCTTTTCTAAATTATATGCGAAATCCTGAAGATTGGGAATCGGGTACTTATCTGGCACCGTGACTGTGTTCAACTTTCTATAGTCGCCACAGATTCTCCACTCACCATTTTTCTTGGGGACCATATGGATAGGTGTAGCCCAAGGGCTTTTTGAAGGTTGGCAAATGCCTTCCTTACACCATCTCTTAAACTCCTGCTTTGCCGCCTGCAGCTTATCAGGTGCCAATCTGCGCGGTTTTTGCGCTACTGGCGGTCCCACTGTGGTGATGTGGTGGTACACATCTATCTTTCTTTTAATTTTTGGCTTTTCAAGCCCAAGTACCAATGGAAATTCTTTTTATAATGTGTGCGTACCTATTCCTCGGGTCTATTAATGACACTTGCACATACGTCACTTTCTTTGCCGTGCCTGTGACTGACTCACCCGTTTTTGCATCCACTAGCTCCCGTCGGGTCAGATCTGGGAGTAAATGGTAGTGCTGAATGACGTCGCCACCTAGTATCGCATATGGTACGTCTGCTACAATGAACGTCTATTTGATCTTATTCTTAAACCCGAAGTCTAATTCCCTGTATATCACGCCATACGTGTTTATTTGCGTATTATTCGCTGCGTATAATTTAACGCGCGCCGCTTTCTTTTTACTATTCTTTCCTTTCGGAACTAACGATACTTCCGCACCCGTATCTACCAAAAAGGTTTCGTTCACTACTTTATCTATTACGTGGAGGCGTATTCCTTCCGTGTCCGACGAGGTTGCCCCCTCTACCCGCCGGCTCGAGAGTTTAAATGCTCTCTATCTCTATTATTCCTACGCGTTTGATTCTTTTCTTTTCCAACGCTATTACTTCTTGCTACCCCGCGGTTGGGTGATTTAGACTGTTGACTTTTCCTATCATTAGTAGGTGGAACGGACTCCTGCCTTTTCTCGTAGTTAATCCAATCGCAGGGCTCTAAACATTTATACGCGCTCTTTCCATATTTCGTATGGTATACACAATAACGTTTCCTGTTATTCCGACTGTTGGTTCGCGAGCGTCCTCCGCCCCTAAACTCGTTTCCTACTTTACCGAGCGTCTTCTTGATAACTGCCTCAATATGAGCTTTAATATCTACATTATCGGCATACGGTCTATCATTTTCCTCTTTACCATGGTTTATTACACTAACCACTTTACCGACCTCTTCGCATTTATTCTTATATATTTCATCTGCGTTTTTTACGATAATTTCTTCGTTTCTTAAATTTATTTCTCCCACTATGTGCGATTTAATGCTGGGTGGAAGATTATATTTCCATACCCTTAAGACAACCTCGCGTTCTATTATACCGTCCGACACATCGAGCAATTCTCTTAAATACTCCGATGGCTTTTCCCCGTGCGCTCGACATTTCCTAAATAATTTATTAAACCTCTCTTCTTGTGACTGTCCGTAAGTCTCCATGAGGTATTTCTTCAACTCGTTATATCTATTTCCCGGCTTTAATGTTTTTACTAAATTCGATGTTTCGCGAATTACGTCGCTATCTAGATTGTTTATAAGTAATACGAACGCTACGCTCTCGTCCGTAACATTTTGCATTTTAGCCTGGGCTTCAAATAAGTCGAACCACGTTTCCGGATTATGTTTCCAGAAGGGAAAATTAATTTGACGATTCTGCATGAAGTTACCGGGTACTACCATGTTCGCGCGTTGTTCACCTAACCTAAAATTATTTTTCGCGTCACCAACATTCTCTTTATTTGCGTGCGTCGGTATTTGCCCATTGTTATGCACATCGCGTGCTTCTAAATTTTCTCCCGGTTTATTTCGGTCTAACTCGAGCGTTTCTATTCTTTTTATTAAAATTCCCATATTCGTTTCATAATCTTTTCTCATTTCTAATAATTGTTTTTTATAATATTCTTCTACTCTCCTCGTACCGCTCATTCCTAGTATACTACTACCGTTCCATATTTCTTGATCCGCGAGAGCCCTATTATTATCTACCTGGTTCCTAAACGTATCTCGTTCCCTATTATTAGGCGTGCTATTACATACACCGGCCATAGCGTCGTCAATTCCGCCATTAAACGCGTTCCCGGTAGTCATTTTGTGATTCGAGGTTATATATACAATATAAAGCTATCTTCGCTATAAAATTTTTTTTTTTTTTTTTTTTTTTTCCGACCTTGATCGATCTGACTAGACTCAATAAATACACACGCAATAAATAAATAATTAAAATAAATAAATAAATAAATTACATGAACGATAAATGTTCACTATACTACATATAAATACACAAATAAATAAATAAATAAGACGTTAAAATAAATAAATAAATAAATAAATTATAGACGCTACATAACCGTTAAAATAAATACTCACGAAACACACGTTTAAACACGTACATAAACATTTGCTTATACTGTCGATCAAGGTTGATTGCAATAGGTGTAGAAGGCCTACGCAAAATGCTACATCAATAAAATCACAGAGGACTGTTTACAATCTTATATATATTCGTTAGCTCGTCCCGCGTGCGCGGCAACACAATTCTTATTATTTTTTTCTCGCGTCTTACCGGTATGCGTGACCTCCGCACGGCCCCTTGAGAACACCTAAGAGCTACACAAATGTAAGGGTTAGAGTGTATCTCTCAAGGTCGTACATCGGCCCCAACATACCAGCAATTATATTTTGTTCGTTATATTAAAATTTTACACGCGCACACGCGACTTGCCGCGAATCACCTCTATCTAACCTCGAAATAACCTCAAAATACCCGTCGCGTCTCGGCTTTTATACTCGTTTCTAACTAACCGCTTTTATTTCCACGCACAACCGAATCACTTTTTTTTCTTTTTTTGCACTATATTTTTTTCGTTACTAACATAATTATTTTTCATGTACTTATATGCACAGATTTCCTACTTCTTCGTGTGTAACTTCCCCCCTTTTTATGAAGGAAGAGAGAGAGAGAGAGGTTTCCTACACTCCCCCCAGTCTGCACGCTCTCTATTTAAAAGACAAAGAAAAAGAAAAAATTTATACAAGGCATATGACCGCCAGTAACCGATGCAGCCACGACTCGTGGACAAATAGACGAACAAATTCGATGGTTTGCACCACGTGCCGAGTCTACAACGGCACCAACCGTCCCCTTAAGAACATTAAAACGTCCACGAAAATTCTCACTATATTCTCTATTTAACGTGCAGCTGGAGAAAGCCAGTCTCTCACTTACTGTGCTTTCTTACTATACTAGTACATGCATGTATATATATATATATATATATGTATCTTACGAGCGAACAATCACTTTGTATATAGAGAAAAATTCACTGCTATAATTTTTAAGATAATTATTCATTAGTTATACTTTAATACATATCATAAAATCTTTAAGATAATTATTCATTAGTTATACTTTAATATATATCACAAAATTTTTACTTTTCTTTTTTTTCAAGATAAGTACTACAGCGCGCTCGCGAAATTATAACTCTAACCTTTAAAATGTATTTCCGGCGAGACGATGGCAACCTTTGCTTGGACCCTTGCTGGCCGACGGCTTTTGCTCAGGCGTCCTGCTAGCTGCTGCGCTGTCTTGTCTCCCCTAACGGTTGTCGGGGTCACCAATGATAGTCTCTACTCCTCGTAGAAGCTACTCTGCAGTTGTTGATACGGAAAGGATAGGTGGATGGTAGGTGCTTGAAATAAAGACAAGATTTCCTTTAATATATAATACGTGTATTCACCTGGAGATGACGAAGCAAGGTACTTATCTATCCTGAAGTCAAGAACGCTCTAACGACTTCCTTCGCTCTCGTGTAACACATAGCTTACACTCGCAATCGCTTACTTGCGCACCGCAGGCTGCGCGTGACATTTACATGTCTATCTACTCATACACACACACTCTCTATGCCAGTGTACCCACAATATCAATAATGGTATCACTGATTGTTAAAATAAAGAGCAAGGATTTAAAAGAAAGGCACAAAAAAGTTGTTTATGATTGCTCCAAAAGTCCGCTTAGAGAATTAAGTGATCTAACGGAGTCTTTGAAGCGCTTGTATCCAAATACTTTTTTCTCTAGAGAAGATAAAGTATGCCCTTCGTGTTACAAAATATTATTAGATGAAGTGAAAAATGCGCCTATTTCATCGACTTCAAGCAGTCAACAATCTTCGGAAGATTTTATTCATAGTGAGGCTGTGGTAGAACAGCTCAACGAGACTTCAAGTAATTTGAAATTAAACATTTCACCAATTAAAATGCCTCAAAGTATCAATATCAAGATGCGAGAATCTTATGCTCTCCAAAAAAGAAAACAAATAAACGATGCATTTGATTCACAAATAGCAAGTAAAATGATGAAAGTCTACGATATAACGGATTTGCCCGCATTGAATGAAAAATTTAATGAATGTAAAACAAATGATAAATAGCTTGAGAATATTAAAATTGCATTAGATAATTGTTCAAATTTTCTTGAGAAAGTGCAATTGTTGAATATTATACCAAGTGATATTTCCAAAGATTATTTATTATCAGTTTTACCAAATGTGACTATTTATATGATTGATCAAGCACGATCATTGGTAAATAATAAAAAAATTTACAAGCAGTCTGAGAACTATTGTGGCCATTCTTTGGATAGTAAAATTGTAATGAAAGTAAAGGATTATTATCTGAACGATGATTTTAATTATTCTCGTCAAAGTGCGAATAAAAGCGACACAGTATCTATCAAAGAAAATGGTATAAAAACTAAAAAAGTCAAACGCTTTCTTACGCGAAGTATAAAAGAAATATATCAATTATTTAAAGACGAAAATCCTGAAATGAAAACAAAAATTGGTAAATCAACATTCTATGCTTTAAGACCGAAGTGGGTTATACCACATCCACCCACCGATTCGTGTCTTTGCGTTTACTGCTAGAATCTTAAACTTATGTCAGATGCTTTGAATAATTATAAAAAAGAGAATAAACAAACCATTGCAAATTTGGAATTGAAAATATGTTCTTCACTTTTTTGTTCAAAAGATGATATGAAATGTGTACTAAGAGAATGTAAAGAATGTCCCATTGGAGATTCTATTGATTTACAAGTAATTTCTTTGACAGAAGAAGATTTATATGAAGAAATAATTTATAGTGTTTGGGAAAAATCAAATTTACTGAATAAAACTAGCACAATTAAAAATTTCTCAATAGAGTTAAGAGAGCGCGCTCTCACTGTAAGAGCTCATAAATTGGTGAAAGAAATTCAACGTATAGCAATTAAAGAGGTTAAACTTTTAGCGAAAAATAATGACTCACAATTAGTTATTCATGTCGATTTTGCAGAAAATTGGACAGTTCTGCTTCAAAATGAAATTCAAAGCTATCATTGAAGTAAAAACCAAATATCAATATTTACGTCAGTATGCTATTTTGGAAATGATAAGACAGTCAGTTATGTCACCGTCTCTGACGATATTAAACATGATTCGTCTCATGCTCTAATGGCTATAAATTTAATCATCGATAACTTAAAACAAAAACATATTGCGCAAGATCTTGATGAAATCATAACCATTTTCGATGGAGCTGCCAGTCATTTTTAAAATAGATATCAATTCTATGAGCTTCAAAACTCAAAAGTAAACAGAAAATGGCTTTTTTCTGCAACAGGTCATGGTAAAGGCGCTTGTGACGGTATTGGTGGTTTAGTTAAATATTATGCTACCACGCATAATCTGTCCAAGAAGAGTGCAGATTTTATTAGAAACGCTGAAAATTTCGCCACTCACGTATCAAAATATACTCCGTCGATTAACATTCTTGTTATCCGCAAGGATGATTTAGAAGTTTTTCGACTGACAAAAAAAATGGAATGGTTAGGAAATGCAAAAGAAATTAAAGGTATTCAAAAGATTCACTGTTGGAAAAGTGAACGAAACCAAATCTACACTGCCAAAACTTCGAGACATGAGTGGCAAGAAGTAAATTGAAAGGTTTTATTCAAATTCGGATTTTTTTATTCACATTAGTTCTCAATTCATTAGTGTTCTTTCTCAATTGTATCGCATATTATTTGTTCATTGAAAATGACCAAATAATATATTTTAGTATTTAAAAAACTCACCCTTTCAAAATTCAAATTCAAAATTATAAATTCAAAATTCAAAATTCAAATTCAAAATTCAAAATTCAAAGTAAATATATTTATTTAAAGTTTCAGCATTTTTTTTTAAACTTTAAATCGTCATAACTTTGGTTCTAATCGATCAAAATATTCGATCCGGGGTTTATTTTAAAGATTATTGTTGATATTTTTGATATATAAATAAATAAAAGCATAAAAATAGTTGTAAGAACACGTAAAGTTGGAAAAATAGTACAATGCACCATGGTATCAATGTTTTAAAATCGAAAATATAAAAAAAACGTTTAAAAATCTGTTAAAAAAAATAAGGCAGAATCGCATATTCTCACCTACCCTAAAAGTTAGTATTTTATATGTATAAAATCATATAAAAATTAAAAAAAAAAAATATAGTTTTTGAGAAAATCGTGTTTGAAAAAAATCGCTTTTTTTCGGTTTTTCGTAAATAACTCAGTGAGATCAAATTATATTACGAAAATCGAGATTGCATTTAAAATTTATGCAAAACTAGTCAAAATTCCGCACACTTTCGTTAAAAGAACGCTCAAAAAGGTTAAAAATTGACGGAGCAATAGTCATTTAAAAGTAGAGGTTCATTTTCAATTTTTGAATTTTCGTTTTTACATCCAACACTAAAATTGCTGTAGTAAACAAAAAAAATTTTCTGAGCGTTCTACAAGGTAAATTTTATCTTCATATACATAATAGAAGATATTTTTATTACTTAGAAGAAAAAAAAAATTCGATCAGTGACGGCCTGCATGAATCTGAATGGAATCAGCCATATATATATATGTATACAGACATATATATATACTAGGAGGGGTTCCCCCCTGCTCGCTCCGCTCGCCAACCCCCGGAATACACACATTCCAAACTAAATAGAAGAGTAGGACATAATGAGTTGAAATTTCATATTTGTGAATGTGAAAAAAGTTCAATAGAAAACATCGATACATAAAATTATAAGATATGAAGTTATAGAATTAGAATTAATAGAAAAAAGATGGTTTAACGCGATATTCAAAAGTTTACAATGAATCAAACTTATATATTTTTGAAATAAATTAAAAATAGAATAAAAAATAATAATAAAATTTCAAGTTATGATTGTATATAATATTTAATAATAATTATAAGCTAATAATAAAAAATAGAGTAATAGAATAATTGAAAATTATAATTATAAATAAATATTTTTATCTTCTTATGTCATAAATTTTATATATAAAATGCAAAGAAAACGCTCCCTCTCTGCATTTTTTATTTTTGGGCTTGAGACCAACATATATAAATATATGGCTGCATTAAGAGTGTTTTTTTTTTTGTAGCTAAAAGAAGCAAAAATTTTTATTTTTTATTGTCACTAAAAAAGCGTACACTTTTTTTTTATTATCGCTAAATCAAATTTATATTAATTCAAAGTAAATAGAAGAGTAGGACATAATAAATTTAAATTTCATATTTGCGAAGGTGAAAAAAGTTCAACAGAAAACATCGATAAATAAAAATATAAGATATAAAGTTACAGAATTAGAATTAATAAAAAAAAGATGGTTTAACGCAATATTCAAAAGTTCACAATGAGTCAAACTTATATATTTTTGAAATAAATTAAAAATAGAATAAAAAATAATAATAAAATTTCAAGTTATGATTGTATATAATATTTAATAATAATTATAAGCTAATAATAAAAAATAGAATAATAGAATTATTGAAAATTATGATTATAAATAAATATTTTTATCTTTTTATGTTATAAATTTTATACATAAGATGCAAAGAAAACGCTCTCTCTCTGCATTTTTTATTTTTGGGCTTGAGACCAACATATATAAATATATGGCTGCATTAAGAGTGTTTTTTTTTTGTAGCTAAAAGAAGCTAACATTTTTATTTTTTACTGTTGCTAAAGAAGCGTACACTTTTTTTTTATTATCGCTAAATCAAATTTATATTAATTCAAAGTAAATAGAAGAGTAGGACATAATGATTTTAAATTTCATATTTGCGAAGGTGAAAAAAGTTCAACAGAAAACATCGATAAATAAAAATATAAGATATAAAGTTATAGAATTAGAATTAATAAAAAAAAGATGGTTTAACGCAATATTCAAAAGTTCACAATGAATCAAACTTATATATTTTTGAAATAAATTAAAAATAGAATAAAAAATAATAATAAAATTTCAAGTTATGATTGTATATAATATTTAATAATAATTATAAGCTAATAATAAAAAATAGAATAATAGAATTATTGAAAATTATGATTATAAATAAATATTTTTATCTTTTTATGTTATAAATTTTATACATAAGATGCAAAAAAAACGTTTCCCCTCTGCATTTTCTATTTTTGGGCTTGAGACCAACATATATAAATATATGGCTGCATTAAGAGTGTTTTTTTTGTAGCTAAAAGAAGCTTACATTTTTATTTTTTACTGTCGCTAAAGAAGCGTACACTTTTTTTTCATTGTCGCTAAAAAAGCTTACAAATTAATTTATTATTGTCGTTGAAACATCTATGGTTTGTTGTCGCTAAAAAAATCTCATATAAACATACAAATTTATTGTTTGTTGTCGCTAAAAGGAGCTTACAGATTAATTTGTTATTATTATTGAAATAATTTTATAGACTTATTTTCTATAGTCGCTAATAGAAGCTTACAAATTTAAATTTTATTGTAGTTATAAAAAGCTTACATATTTATTTTTCATTGTCGCTAAAAAAGCTTGTACAGTTTTTTAAATAATTTCAAATATTTATTTAATATGTCGTTAAATTTTATTGTCGCTAAGAGAAGCTTACAAATTTATATTTTATTACAAGCTTACATATATATTTTTTATTGTTGTTAAAAAAATTATTAATTTATTTTTTTTGTATTAAATCAATATTATTTTATAATCAATATTATTTTAATTATCATCAATTTGTTTTTCTGTAACCTTGAAAAATAATTATTTTATAATGTGAATATTGTATTAATTAATGTAAGGAAATAAAAATATTTAATTTACCTTATTTAAAATTATTTCATTTGCTAATATAAGGTCCTCTAACTCCATGTTTTCATCATTTAATACTTTAATGAATTCCAATCTTTTTACTTTTAATATGTATGCAATATCTATAAAATTTTTTAAATATATAAATATACATCTATATATAAATATACATGAGTGTATATGCATATAATATATTATTATAATTGTTTTTACTATTTTCTTCTATTTCTCCGATAATTTCTAGTTTTGTCCCTCTTTCCCAATTCACATATTCATTTTCTAATTTATTTAATAGAACAACCAATTTATATTGTCCATCCGTTATTGTTCCGATATATTCTGATTCATTTTTTTTATGTTTTTGTACAAAAGAATTTTTTAAGTACCCTTGTATTTCTAAAAAATAAAAAATTATTTATTCAAATTATTATATTTTTTTTCAATAATATTTAATTACTTGTTAATCCAGGTCTTAATTTTATTTCTTCGAAATTTATTTTAATTGGTTTATTTTTCAATATGTTGTATTCGCCTAAATGAGTAATATTTGAATGATATTTTAATTTTAAGTCATATCTTTGATTTCCTTTATTGTATCCTCTTGCTTTTGATACATTAACATTGTCTAATAATATTTTCTGAAATATTAAAAAATGTTTAATATTAAGTTGTAATTAATAATATTGTATATTATAAAAATTTACTTCGTTTAATTTTAGATTTTTTTTGAATTTCGCAATATTTTTATCGTAAATATTGCATTGAATTCTGAATCCTTCAGAATTATTTAATATGAATTTTAAAATCCTGAAATCAGTCTGTTTTTGTTTGTTAACAAAAACTTGTTCTTCTGCAATTTCTTTAATATATGCAACCAGAGATCTATTATATATAATCAAAAATATTTATATCATATATTATATTTTTGATTTTTTTAATAAAGTTTTTAATACATACGCTGATTGATTTCCTATTATAATTTTAGATTTTAAAAATCCCGTTGACGAAAACGGTATTTTTTTTTCTTTTTTGGAAATATGATCTTGGTATTTATCGTCACTTTTTCTTTTTAAATTTTTTTCACTCATGTTAATTCTATAAATAAATTATTTAATAATTTAATAAATGTTAATGATAAATAAATTGATTATACATTTCTTATAATGTATTTTTTTTAAAAGTATTATATAAATATAAAAGTAATTAAATATTATAAATAAGATATTATTTTTATATATTTATTGTATTAATTTTTTTAATGTTATTAATATATACTTTACATTTTTATGTATTTTTATGTGACGTAATAAATTATCTTTTCGATGAAATCCTTTTCCACAAATGTCGCAAATATTATTATAATTATATGCATGACTTTGTAAGTGTCTTATTAAATGTTCATTTCTTATATATTTATTTTTGCAAATAGAACATTCAAATTTTTCAGGTTTGTTATGTTTTTTTAAATGTCTTATATAACCTCTTTTATATTTTAATATTGGACCACATATATGACGAATATATATTTTTGATGAATGAAATTTTTTATTATGTTTCAATAAATGGTTATGTCTCTCAAATGATCGATTGCATTTAGTGCAAGTAAACATATTTATTGCTAAATTAATATAATAATACTTATTATACTATATATAGCGTAACTTAATATTTTTCAATATTATTAGGTTTCATTATTTATAACTTATGTATATACGAGTAAATCTTCCATACTTTAAAAATTCAAGTTACTTCGTCATTACTCGTAAATATGAGATAGCATATCTTTTCAGCAAATGTTTACTGATTTATTGAGATATCAGAAAATAATTCTGATTTAGTTTGGATCATAAGTACACATGTCATTTTATAGCGATTGGGAAAAAAGGTTTTTTACTTCAATTTTAAATGTTACCAGGTCATGAAAAATGATAAATTATCGCTATTAAAAAAAATGACTATTGTTCTTTTGATCTAAAATTCACACCAAAGCTGTATCTATGTACATACTTTTGGGAAAACAAGATCTTGGACGTGTGCCTGTTAACAAAAGTATTTTTTGAATAATTATTAAAATGTTACCAAAAATTTATATAATTTATTTTTTTGTTGAACATATGATGTTGTAAAAAAGATTATTCAGCGATGACGTTTTAAACTATATCAAAAGGTAATATTAAGAAGCACAAACAGAAATTTATTTATTAAGAACGTGTGTTTAGTGTAGATAAAGTTCTGTGTTACTTTGAAATTATAATTAAAAAACGTAATTCATCTTTGAAAATATGTTTTTATCTTTTAATATGAAACCCTGAGCTTTTTCTCTGCGCATCTTTTCTCTGTTGTGAACTTTGTAATTTACTATTTTATAGTATTCAATGGAATTTTTAAGTTGGTTTTGAAGTATAATTTCAAGTATTCTGAAAATCATTTGATTTTTTATAGTTATTAAATTTTTTGGACTAACATTAATTACCTAGTTTCATAGATGTACCTCAAAAAGACTATCCTCTAAAGTGAGTAACACGGTTTTTTTCTTTTATTATAATATGTTAAAATTCAGAAAAAATTTATTTTATACGTGTGTTTGTAATTTTTTTTTTCTAATTTATTGTAGGTGAAATTTTAACACTATGGAGTATTTACTCATATATATGTTCTCTTTTAAATATATTATGAAATGTTTTGTTGCAATATTTCTAATATATTTTAAGAAACATTTCATTAAATATTTTCGAAAGTTTTCGTGAAATTTAATTATGGATTTTGTAAAATTTAATTGCAAAATATATTAAAAAAATTTTAAAACTTTACATGAAATGTTTTTTGAAACATTACATATAAGGTTTTCATTTGTTATAATTTATGTCAAATAGACAAAAAAGCAAGGAAAAAAATTTAAAACATATTTTTTTACTATATAGTATCATTACTAATATGCTATGTATTTCTATATTTACGTTTATCAATATTTTTATATAAATATATAGATAAACATAAAATGTTATAAACATTCATCAAAGTTAAAAATACTTTTTTATAAACGTTTTTTCTTGATATATTGGGTAAGAATAGTTATATTTAAATCACAATTAAAAAAATAAAATTAATTAAAATATTAAACAATGTAAATTAAGTAACTGCTTATATTTAAAAAAAATGAAAATATATAAGATGTGATGTAGTTTTTAATGTAATAAAGCATATAATTCAAAATCAAGTACAAAATATTGATATTTTTAGATGTGATCAAAGAAAATATATATTTTAAAAGAATGATAAATGATAAATAATGTTTTTTGAAACATTACATATAAGGTTTTTATTTGTTATAATTTATGTCAAACAAAAAACTAAGAAAAAAAATTAAAACATTAAAAATTTAAAATTAGAATTACCAGAAGATTGGAAACAACTTACAGATGTAAGATGTATAAAAATATATTTCAAATTTTCAAAAAATATAATTATTTGAAAATAAAATTCATATAGTTTTCTTAGATTTTAAGACAGCCTTTGATACATAGGGTAAGAAAAGTTATATTTAAATCACATTTAAAAAAATAAAATTAATCAAAATATTAAACAATGTAAATTAATTAACTGCTTATATTTTTAAAAAATGAAAATATATAAGATGTGATGTGTTTTAAATGTAATAAAGCATATAATTAAAAATCAAGTACAAAATATTGATATTGTTAGATGAGATAAAAAAGATATATATTTTGTAACGACTCATATCGATTTTGGGTATAATTATTAAATTTGATATAAATATTTTATAAATAATTTGTCATTATTTATAACATAGAATGATTTTCTGTAATAATAAATTTAAATTACATTAAAAGTATAAGTAGGACTTCATAGTTACCTACTGAGGTCGATAAGATAACTCAAATGTATATATATATATAGATATAGTAAAATGATTATAGAAATAGAATGTTCTATTTCTTTTAATGAAGAAGTATTATCAATATTTAATTGTTAATAATAAAATGTAACTTTCTAAAATAATTGTGTATATATAAATAGAACATTCTATTTATATAATATGTATAAAAATGATTACTCTATTTAAAGTTTAAAGATATAAATTAAAAAATTAGCTTTTTTAATCAATAAATAATAAAATTAACTATAAAAAATAGTCTTTTGAAATGTAAAGGAAATAGAATGTTTCTTTTACAAATATATTTATTTTAATTGAATGTTTCTTTTGCAAATATATAGAATAAAGTTATGGAACATTCTATTTCCTAAATAGAACTTCATAGAAGGTTTATGAAACAGTATAAAAGAGCGTCAATCGAAGCAAGCTCTCTGATTGTCTTTTAGATGTTCGACCATGTAACATCTAACATGGATTCTATATTCGTTCGATCTTATACTGTTAGAAGTGTAAGATCTGAACACCTTGTATTAAAGATTGTTATGTAACTTTCCAAGACTGATAAAATATACCTTTTCTTAATTTGTTAATAAAAGGATTAAGTATTTCTAATTTAAATGAGATTGTGTTTAAAAAGTTATTGATAAAAGTATAACTCATCTCACCTCATTTATCATTCTTCATAGAAATACTAAACAAATTAATTATCGCACATTGAAGAGTATTGCACTTGGATATGTCGTCGATAATAATTTGTTTATTCATTTTGCATTAAATAAAAGTGTTATTTATCGCACATCTAAGAGTATTGCACTCAAAGATGTCGTCGATTTAAACACTTTTCTACATATCTCATAATACTAAAAAAGTTTATTATCGCACTCTTTAGAGTATTGCACTCAATGGAGTCGTCGATAATAACTTTTATCACATTACCCTCTCCTCCACACGTAAAGAAAATTATAAACTATCGCATCTCCAAGAGTATTGCACTGGAGGAGATCGTCGATAAATATAATTTTCTTTTATAATATTGCTGTATGCACCTTGTATATGCATGTATTGATTAAATTAATAAAGTAAATTTAAATTCGGTAATTAAAATATTACCTGGCGACCGTGAATAAAGTCAAGCCCGCTTCAATTTCAAAAGAATGATAAATGATTAATAATTTTTGTTTGAAACATTACATATAAGGTTTTTATTTGTTATAATTTATGTCAAATAGACAAAAAAACATGGAACAAAATTTATAACATGTTTTTTTGCTATATAGTAGTATTACTAGTATGCTATGTATTTCTATATCTATATTTATCAATGTTTTCATTCAAATATATAGATAAACATAAAATGTTATAAACATTCATCAAAGTTAAAAATACTTTTTTATAAACGTTTTTTCTTTATTGATATTATGTATTTTAAAAAAACGTTATTAAGTACTTTAGTGCAATACTGTTTCATAGAACATATTAAGTTTGATAAATTATATTTTATTTTTTAAAATGTGATAAAAATACTTCAAAAACGTAATTGTATAGGAGGTTTTCTGTTTTTATAAAAATATATGTCAATAGGCAATATGACATGATATGAAAGTTTTATAATTAATTATTAATAATTGATATTATTAAATGAGATCAAAGAAAATATATTTCAAAAGAATGATAAATATTTTAAAAAGACTTAAAGTAGAATTACCAGCAGATTGGAATCAAATTACAGATGTAATATGCATAAAGATATATTTCATTTCTTTTAGCGACAACAAATAATGAATTTGTACGCTTTTATAATCTTTTTTTAGCGACGATAAACAATAAATTTGTATGCTTTTTTTAGCGACAGTAAAAATAAATTTGTAAGCTTCTTTTAACGAAAACAAATAAATTTGTATGCTTATATTAAATTTTTTTAGTGACAACAAACAATAGATCTGTACGCTTCAACAACAGTAATAAATGAATTTGTAATCTTTTTTAGCGACAGTAAACAATAAATTTGTACGCTTTTTTCAACAACAATGAGATATAAATTTATAAGTTTGTTTTAGCGATTATGAAAAATAAATTTGTAAGCTTCTTTTAGCGATAACAAACAATAAATTTGTATGCTTGTATGAGGTTTTTTCAGTAAGAACAAACAATACATCTGTACGCTTCAGCGACAATTATAAATGAATTTGTAATCTTTTTTAACGACAGTAAACAATAAATTTGTACGCTTTTTTCAACAACAATGAGATATAAATTTATAAGTTTCTTTTAGTGATTATAAAAAATAAATTTGTAAGCTTTTTTTAAAGACAATAAACAATAAATTTATATGTTTGTATAAAGTTTTTTTAGCGACAACAAACAATCGCTTCAGCGATAATAATAAATTTTTAAGCTTTTTTTAGCGACAATAAAGATGAATTTGTAAGCTTCTTTTAGTGACAACAAACAATAAATTTGTATGCTTATATGAAATTTTTGTGGTGACAGCAAACAATAAATCTGTACGCTTCAGCGACAATAATAAATGAATTTGTAATCTTTTTTAGCGACAATAAACAATAAATCTATACGCTTTTTTCAACAACAATGAGATATAAATTTGTAAGCTTTTTTTAGTGACATTAAACAATAAATTTATATGCTTGTTTGAAATTTTTTTAGCGACAACAAACAATCGCTTCAGCGACAATAATAAATGAATTTGTAATCATTTTTAACGACAGTAAACAATAAATTTGTACGCTTTTTTCAACGACAATGAGATATAAATTTATAAGTTTCTTTTAATTATTGTAAAAAATAAATTTGTAAGCTTTTTTTAGCGACAATAAACAATAAATTAATATGTTTGTATAAAGTTTTTTTAGCGACAAGAAACAATTGCTTCAGCGATAATAATAAACTTTTAAGCTTTTTTTAGCGACAATAAAGATGAATTTGTAAGCTTCTTTTAGCGACAATGAAGATGAATTTGTAAGCTCCTTTTAGCGACAACAGACAATGCTTTTTATAAGCTTTTAATGCAGCCATATATTTTTATGCTGGTCTCGAGCCCGAAAATCTTTTATTAAGACAAATATGTAAATATCTTATTTCTAATTTAAAAAAAAAAATGTTTTATTTAAATACAATTGTTAATAAAGTACCTATGGATATTAATCTAAATTCATTTTGTAATTCATAGTTTACTATTGTAATTAAT
Organism: Anastatus disparis; assembly: GCA_017163975.1. Lineage (NCBI taxonomy): Eukaryota > Metazoa > Arthropoda > Insecta > Hymenoptera > Eupelmidae > Anastatus > Anastatus disparis. The sequence goes on from JAFFSR010000252.1 coordinate 1,313,447, forward strand.
AAATTTTTTCAATAATAAAAATAAAGATACAATATATAGAAATAAAAATATCAGAATAGAAATAAAAATATTATATATTCATCTGAATAAAGAAAATGCAGAGAGGAAGCTTTGTATTATCAATTAATTATGTTTGCAATTATATTAATAGAATATTAATAATAATAATTTTTTTTTTCATTTTTGAAATTCAATATTATAATACGAAAAAACTTTATAATCTTAAATAGTTACAGTAACAATCATAATAATAAAATATTACTAATTACAATAATATTAAATTACTTATAATTGTTATTATAATAATAGAATATTATTAATAATAAGAATATTTTTTTATTACTAATTACTTAATCATAATATCATAGTGGGGAGGAGGGCATAATGAGGGGGGCTATAAAAAGTGAGGGAGAGGGGGAGCAAATTGAGGGGGGGCTGAGGGGGGATACTAAAATTAAGAAGGGCGAGGGGGCTGAGGGGGAGGCCTAAGTTACGTTAATTTTGGAATAGCCATTTATAAGAGAAATTACAACGTAATTTAAGGGGGGCTATGCCGACAGACATTTGAGGGGGGCTGATAGGGGGCTACGAAAATTGAATGGGGGCGAGGGGGCTGAGGGGGCCTAAGTTACGTTAATTTCGGAATAGCCATTTATAAGAGGGATTACAACGTAATTTGAGGGGGGGCTACAAAAATTTAGGGGGGCGAGGGGGGGCTGAGGGGGAGCCTAAGTTACGTTAATTTTGGAATAGCCATTTATAAGAGGAATTACAACGTAATTTGAGGGGGGGGCTATGCCGACAGACATTTGAGGGGGGGCTGAGGGGGGGGGGGTCGGTTGAATCTTGTCTTACGACTATATATATATTGTCACGGTATTCTACCGTGTTCGAATCTTGCGCGCTTAGGTAAAATCAAATGACACGCGCTCTGTCAGATACCTCGTATAAGTTACGTCAAGAAGCACGTAACTCGATGAGCAGCGCGCGCGAGGAGCAAGAAAACCCCGAGGCAAGACAGAACATTTCCGGCTGTTCTTAAGCGCACACGTTGGCTTATATATATCGCTGCCTTGTGCGGGAGACATTGTTTTAGCGGCCTACAAGCACGCATCATCGCCATAGCTTTCGGCTCTTATTTAAGTCTTAACTTAATAAACGCGTTGGTGTAGTGCCACATATAGTTTTGGAGAAAAGGATAAAGGAATATCGTTGCTAGAAGATCGTCATCACCTCCTGGTTGTACGTGCTGGTGTTGGCTGTTCTCTACGAGCCTCAGCGACCAGGTCGCGGCGTACCATTTCTTTCGTTGGCCAACGGCGGTATATCTCAGGCGTATGTATCTTGATTATCATAGAAGCTTCTACGCGTATTTGTAAGTTTATCTTATTTTATCTACTTGGCTAAGATTTCTTTCCTCGAGGAAATCTTAGCGTAGAGAGTGCGCGCGTTCATTGTAATATCTTAGGATAATTTAGTTCGCGTCGCGTCCCTCCTTAGAATTATCATTATTAACTCTTATTCTTATTTTTTATCTAAATACATTTCATCGTATTTCTTTATTTACATATTCAATAAATTTATATTAAGTTTAAAGACCTGTATCAATTTGCTTACCCCGACGCCTCCGCGGTCCTTATTTTTAATATCATATAATATATATATTTTCGTGTAAAATAAGGAAAGCTGTGCTACCGGCATCGCGTCTCTCGATCAGGTAAGAGAGAGAGAGAGAGAGAGAGAGAGAGAGAGAGACGCTTAGCGACGAGTATATAGTAAGAAGTCTTGTCGCTAGTCAATATACGTTTGACTAACTAGCACCAATAGAGTTAACCGCGTAATATATATATGATTATTTTCTTACGAATTTTCGGCAACTCTACAATTATCTAAATTTTAAGACTTAGCAAGATTTGATATTAAATTAATAGCTATATTTCCTTTTTTGTAACGGGCAAAATAACCGTTACAATATATATTTAAAAAATTTATAGATATTACATATGTATTAAAAGTAAAAAGATTGGAATTTACTAAAGTATTAAATGATGAAAACATGGAGTAAGAAGAACTTATATTAGCAAATGAAATAATTTTAAATAAGGTAAATTAAATAATTTAATATTTTTATTTCATTACATTAATAAATACAATATTCTCAATATAAAATGATTATTTTTCAAGGTTACAGAAAAACAAATTGATGATAGTTAAAATACAAAATATAAAATAATATTGATTTACTACAAAAAAAATTAATGTATAAGTTTTTTTGAACAACAATAAAGAATAAATATGTAAGCTTGTAATAAAACATAAATTTGTAAGCTTCTATTAGCGAAAATAAAAAATAAGTCGATAAAATTATTTCAGTAATAATAACAAATTAATCTGTAAGCTCCTTTCAGCGATAACAAACAATAAATTTGTATGCTTATATGAGATTTTTTTAGCGATATCAAACAATAGATCTGTATGCTTCAGCGACAATGAAAAAAAAGTGTACACTTCTTTAGCGACAATAAAAAAAAACATTCTTAATGCAGCCTTATATTTATATATGTTGGTCTCTAGCCCAAAAATAAAAAATGCAGAGAGGGAGCGTTTTCTTTGTATCTTTTCAATATGTATAAAATTTAGGACATAAGAAGATAAAAATATTTATTTATAATCATAATTTTCTATTATTCTATCATTTTATTTTTTATTATTCGCTCATAATTATTATTAAATATTATTATATACTATCATAACTTGAAATTTTAATGTTATTTACTATTCTATTTTTAATTTATTTCAAAAATATATAAGTTTGATTCATTGTGAACTTTTTAATATCGCGTTAAACCATCTTTTTTTTTATTAATTCTAATTCTATAACTTCATATCTTATATTTTTATGTATCGAGGTTTTAATTGAACTTTTTTCACATTCGCAAATATAAAATTTAGCTTCATTATGTCCTACTCTTGGTTGGCGAGCGGAGCAAGCAGGGGGAACCCCTAGTATATATATATATATATATATATATATATATATATATATATATATATATATATATATATATCTTACTGTTTAAATATCTATTTAGAAAATCTGTCTTTAAGTCCATCTAACATATTTCTAAATTCAGTTTGTTTGCCATTGCACGTATAGATCTGATTAAAGGTAATCGTGAAATCGGTGCATATATTTCTCGCAGATCATACTCATTTCCGTCTTTGAAACTATTAATTACCTTCTGGCTTTATATCTTATTTTACTGTTTTCTGTCTTTCTTTTAAATGCCCATTTCGAATGTATAATATCTGATCTTTTTCTGTCATTCATTACAATTGATCTTTCAACTAATTTTCATAAATTATTCTTATACATAGATTTTAACTCTTCATTAATAGTTTTGGTCCATTTTTTTTTAATCTTTCGACTTCATGACTTCCAAGTATGTAATTGGGTCACTATTCATTTCAGCTAATAAAACATGAGTTTCTTCATCCATCTTATCTTCTGTACTTGTTTGTATTTCCATTGGTAATTCAATCTGTCGTTTTATTTTTCTTCTCTCCCTCTAATTCTTGCACTTCATATTCAGTATTTTTCTCAACTTTTGTCGATCGTCCTACTGATTTTTTTATTTTGTCTCCCTCCGGTCCTTGTTCCTTTTTATCAGTTTTACTATTTTCTTTTCTTGGCAGTCTTACTGGTGTTTTAAATTTCTCCCTCCGGTCTTTTCATTCGTGTCTCATTTTCTCTGTGTTCTTATATAAAATTTACAAACTATGTATCTTTATCTGTTTATACATGCTTCTTCACAAAATCATTTACCGTCTATTAATTTTTGAGAAACAGCAAAGAGCTTTTCCCCTCTGTACAATGTTCAATTTAAATTAATATTTAAAAATATATTTTTCTTTCAATTTATATTGTATATACTTGTTCGTATCAGTCAGTTAATATTTAAATTGCATTATCATATTGTGACTCGAGTTTCTTGTATGCGCATGTATATGTATCTGTATATATACTTTGTAATGTGGGAATTTATTCCCTCTCCCACAGTTACTATATTCTCAACTCTATAATGCCAACTTTATTCTCTAACTTTACTCTGAATATAAACTATTATTGTATTAGCATTCAACTCTCTCGGGTGGATTCTAATCGGGTCTTCGCAGGAAATAATGACGAAACCACCGATGTAAACCAGTAATGAATAATTTAGATATTTAGAACAACACAATGTTAATAACACATTTAAATAACACTATTAAGTAAAATACAAAAAGAAGTAATTTTCACTCTCAATTTATTCAAGGAAATTTAACAGCTTAATCACCCGACAATTTCTCAAAATTATGTGAAGTGTAAGAAAACTGTGTGTAAATAAAACTCTGACTCGACTTAATAAAACTTTTCTATCAAATATAATTAATAAAAATCAGACTTAATGCATGACTTTAATATTAATATTAATAATGGCGGCGAAACCGACGCTAACTATGACGAGCAAAACGGCGACGCACACTTTCTAAGTTCTCACTTGATAAAACGTAAGTTGGAGGACTCACCTTAATAATACGAAGTGTTAATCTTCAAAATACCAAAAATCTCCAACAGGGATAATAAAAATCAGAAATCTTCTCTGCTTTGTAAAACTCCTCAGCTTTCTTAACAATAATAGAAAAATTTCTTTGGCGTGTAACGAAAAATGGCAAAATAGCAGCGTAAAATCTTTATTAAATTCCAACCTATTATAGTGAAGTCAAGACTCAAGAAATATGGCTCAGCGAACAGAAAAATCAAATCAAGTGCAACAATCCAGATTCAATAGAGAAGTGTGTCGACGAAGCGTCTTCTCTCGAGCTCCTTCCTCTTCATCCCTTCTTTAATCAATTACGTCACAAATAGAATAATGGTTGATAAGTTATTAATCCTTTCCGTAATTGTTATTTGTCAATTACAAAGGATGTTGACTTATAACCAATCAACACCTTTCCTTTTGGCGGCTTCTTTGATGTTAGCGCCCCCTATTTCTCGCGCGCTCTATTTAAATGTACCTTAAGAATACTCCATATACTTAGTTTTGATTATTCTGCATGCAACTTTATCACTATCTCTCTTTAGGGCTCGATTCTTCTAACTTCTATCACTCTCGTTCTCGATTCCACGTATTTCCATATATAAGACTTATACTGCTCGATATTTTTACAATTACCCATGTAGGGTATTTATGCTACTGATATGTCTACAATAACCCATGTATATATGAGCCTGATGTATAAGCTATAGCTGGCTCCCCTTTTTCGCTGATCCTTTACTCTTCTTACGCATGACTCGATTTCCTTTCTCTTTCTTTCTAGATAAATTGTAGGCTTATAACAAACAATTTTCTACCGTTGCCTCCTGATATCAATTCTACCATCAATCGGGAATTTCCGTCGCGAGTCGGTCACTTTCATCCTTACCGATACTCCCTCTTCGCTCTCGAGCACGTGTTTCTAATGTTTCGCTCGTCATCGCGTACCGCGAGTGTATTGTGTGCATATACCTATACACCGGGTGCGTGTGTGAGTGCAAGTGCACCTCTGACAGTGCCGCAATGTGCACGTCGTCATCAAGAACATAAGATGGCGATGCACAAAAGCACTGTTACAGGTTATGTTTACATATGTGTTCTCTTCTTTTATGTTGTGTGCACTAGTGTTATAACGTTGCAGCCTTAATTGTAGCTTAACTCCTAGTGCACCATGAGAAAATGATGGTGAGTGTGGTTTCTCCTTCACTACGTCTTCTGATTTGAGGTGAAGTTCCCCTTTAGCTCTGTCTCTCTCCACCGGTAAGTCGTCTGTTCTTATTAATTCACGTGTTCTTCAAAACAAACAATAAGAAAACAAATGATTAATTGGTTTAATTATTTTAATTAACAATCGGTTTCGTGAGTGCATCTCGGCTCATCTCTTTCTCTTATTTTTTCAAATGATAGGCGATTAATGCACGTATTAATCGCCAAAAACAAGCCAATTAAAAAATTGAACGTTTCACGCCGCGCGCCGGTATGTCTATATATATCGTTTCTCCTTCATCCCCACTTTCTGCTGTGTACCGCGCGCTCGACCGTTTACGTCAATGTTCACGTGCATATTTCACCCTTCTTACACAATTTTAATAAAAACTTAGAGTATACGTTTAATAGTTAATTGTTTCTAGTTTTCAAAATCCTTTTAAAAATGTATGTACGACGTTCTCAATCGGTAAAGAAGGAAATAATACCGAAAAAAAAATTAAAATTGCAATTGCGCAGAAATTAATTATCCGATAGTATCTGCCTTTGGCATGTTACAAGTAGATATAATTATCTACTTCTATGCCAAATTTCAGCTCTTAATATTTATAAACAACAAAGTTATGAATTTAGAAAAAAGAAAAATTTTCCGGTTTTTACGAATTTTCTCCGGTTCTAATGAACCGATCGGATCGTTTGACTTCTCGTTTTGTTGATAAATCAATTTTCTACAACTTTTTCATTGACACTATGATGATTCGACAAATAGTTTTCGTTTTATTAGCAAATAACAAAAAAAAACGTGTTTTTTTGCACTGATTTGTTAATAACTAATTGGCTGATTCCATTCAGATTCATGCAGGCCGTCACTGATCGAGTTTTTTTTTTTCTAAGTAATAAAAATACCTTCTATTATGTATATAAAGATAAAATTTACCTCGTAGAACGCTCAAAAATTTTTTTTTTTTACTACAGCAATTCTAGTGTTGGATGTAAAAACGAAAATTCAAAAATTGAAAATGAACCTTTACTTTTAAATGACTATAGCTCCGTCAATTTTTAACCTTTTTGAGCGTTCTTTTAACGAAAGTGTGCGGAATTTTGTCTAGTTTTAAATGCAATGTCGACTTTTGTAATACAATTTGATCTCACTGAGTAATTTACGAAAAACCGAAAAAAGCGATTTTTTTCAAACACGATTTTCTCAAAAACTTTATTTTTTTTTTTAAATTTTCATATGATTTTATACATAAAAAATACTAACTTTTAGGGTAGGTGAGAATATGCGATTTTTCTTTTATTTATTAATATATCAGAAATATTAACAATAATCTTTAAAATTAACTCCAGATCGTATATTTTGATCAATTAGAACCAAAGTTATGACGATTCAAAGTTTAAAAAAAAATGCTGAAACTTTAAATAAATATGATATTTACATTGAGGAAACGCAATTTTCGTTAAAGATTAAAATCTAAAGATATAAATTTTTTAATTTAAAAAAAAAGTTATTTTGATGAAAGAATATATAACCATTTATCCTCTTTTTATGGTACATTATTATAATAAAAATTTTTTTTGTTGAAGAAGATAATTTTTTTATCAGTTTGAATTTCGCGCCTAGAATTTAAATTTATTTTGTAGGGAGTTGACGCATGTCACACTAGGTGGCGATGATTCGTTCTTTGCATTCTCATCAACGACTTGACGCGTTTAAAAATATAAGAAAAGGAAGATAAAAAATAAAGTTGTTTAAGAAAAATTATTTTTTTCGATCTGTCATTGAACAGAATATCAATAATGGCATCACTGGTTGTTAAAATGAAGTTCAAGGATTTAAAAGAAAGGCACAAAAAAGTTGTTTATGATTGCTCCAAAAGTCCGCTTAGAGAATTAGGTGATCTAACGGAGTCTTTGAAGCGCTTGTATCCAAATACTTTTTTCTCTAGAGAAGATAAAGTATGCCCTTCGTGTTACAAAATATTATTAGATGAAGTGAAAAATGCGCCTATTTCATCGACTTCAAGCAGTCAACAATCTTCGGAAGATTTTATTCATAGTGAGGCTGTGGTAGAACAGCTCAACGAGACTTCAAGTAATTTGAAATTAAACATTTCACCAATTAAAATGCCTCAAAGTATCAATATCAAGATCCGAGAATCTTATGCTCTCCGAAAAAGAAAACAAATAAACGATGCATTTGATTCACAAATAGCAAGTAAAATGATGAAAGTCTACGATATAACGGATTTGCCCGCATTGAATGAAAATAATGAATGTAAAACAAATGATAAATGGCTTGAGAATATTAAAATTGCATTAGATAATTGTTCAAATTTTCTTGAGAAAGTGCGATTGTTAAGTATTATACCAAGTGATATTTCCAAAGATTATTTATTATCAGTTTTACCAAATGTAACTATTTATATGATTGATCAAGCACGATCATTGGTAAATAATAAAAAAATTTACAAGCAGTCTGAGAACTATTGTGGCCATTCTTTGGATAGTAAAATTCTAATGAAAGTTAAGGATTATTATCTGAAAGATGATTTAAATTGTTCTCGTCAAAGTGCAAATAAAAGCGACACAGTATCTATCAAAGAAAATGGTATAAAAACTAAAAAAGTCAAACGCTTTCTTACGCGAAGTATAAAAGAAATATAACAATTATTTAAAGACGAAAATCCTGAAATAAAAACAAAAATTGGTAAATCAACATTCTACGCTTTAAGACCGAAGTGGGTTATACCACATCCACCCACCGATTCGTGTCTTTGCGTTTACTGCGAGAATCTTGAACTTATGTTAGATGCTTTGAATAAGTATAAAAAAGAGAATAAAGAAGACATTGCATATTTGGAATTGAAAATATGTTCTTCACTTTTTTGTTCAAAAGATGATATGAAATGTGTACTAAGAGAATGTAAAGAATGTCTCATTGGAGATTCTATTGATTTACAAGTAATTTCTTTGACAGAAGAAGATTTATATGAAGAAATAATTTATGGTGTTTGGGAAAAATCAAATTTACTGAATAAAACTAGCACAATTCAAAATTTCTTAATAGAGTTAAGAGAGCGCGCTCTCACTGTAAGAGCTCATCAATTGGTCAAAGAAATTCAGCGTATAGCAATTTAAGAGGTTAAACTTTTAGCGAAAAATAATGACTTCCAATTAGTTATTCATGTCGATTATGCAGAAAATTGGACAGTTCTGCTTCAAAATGAAATTCAAAGCTATCATTGGAGTAAAAACCAAATATCAATATTTACGTCGGTATGCTATTTTGAAAATGATAAAACAGTCAGTTATGTCACCGTCTCTGACGATATTAAACATGATTCGTCTCATGCCCTAATGGCTATAAATTTAACTATCGATAACTTAAAACAAAAACATATTGCGCAAGATCTTGATGAAATCATAACCATTTCCGATGGAGCTGCCAGTCATTTTAAAAATAGATATCAATTCTATGAGCTTCAAAACTCAAAAGTAAACCGAAAATGGCTTTTTCTGCAACAGGTCATGGTAAAGGCGCTTGTGACGGTATTGGTGGTTTAGTTAAACATTATGCTACCACGCATAATCTGTCCAAGAAGAGTGCAGATTTTATTAGAAACGCTGAAAATTTCGCCACTCACGTATCAAAATATACTCCGTCGATTAACATTCTTGTTATCCGCAAGGATGAGCTAGAAGTTTTTCGACTGACAAAAAAAAATGGAATGGTTAGGAAATGCAAAAGAAATTAAAGGTATTCAAAAGATTCACTGTTGGAAAAGTGAACGAAACCAAATCTACACTGCCAAAACTTCGAGACATGAGTGGCAAGAAGTAAATTGAAAGGTTTTATTCAAATTCGGATTTTTTTATTCACATTAGTTCTCAATTCATTAGTGTTCTTTCTCAATTGTATCGCATATTATTTGTTCATTGAAAATGACCAAATAATATATTTTAGCATTTTAAAAACTTACCTTTTCAAAATTCAAATTCAAAATTCAAAATTCAAAGTAAATATATTTATTTAAAGTTTCAGCATTTTTTTTTAAACTTTAAATCGTCATAACTTTGGTTCTAATCGATCAAAATATTCGATCCGGGGTTAATTTTAAAGATTATTGTTGATATTTTTGATATATTGATAAATAAAAGCATAAAAATAGTTGTAAGAACACGTAAAGTTGGAAAAATAGTACAATGCGCCATGGTATCAATGTTTTAAAATCGAAAATATAAAAAAAACGTTTAAAAATCTGTAAAAAAAATAAAGAAAAATTGCATATTCTCACCTACCCTAAAAGTTAGTATTTTTTATGTATAAAATCATATGAAAATTTAAAAAAAAAAATATAGTTTTTGAGAAAATCGTGTTTGAAAAAAATCGCTTTTTTCGGTTTTTCGTAAATTACTCAGTGAGATCAAATTGTATTACAAAAGTCGACATTGCATTTAAAACTAGACAGAATTCCACATATTTTCGTTAAAATAACGCCCAAAAAGGTTAAAAATTGACGGAGCTATAGTCATTTAAAAGTAGAGGTTCATTTTCAATTTTTGAATTTTCGTTTTTACATCCAACACTAGAATTGCTGTAGTAAAAAAAAAAAATTTTTTTGATCGTTCTACGAGGTAAATTTTATCTTTATATACATAATAGAAGATATTTTTATTACTTAGAAGAAAAAAAAAATTCGATCAGTGACGGCCTGCATGAATCTGAATGGAATCAGCCAATTAATCAATCATAGTTGCTAGTCCAAAACACATAAGTAAACATCTACGGACTATCTTTTAAATGATCGCACAGGTCATTTTAGTTACTAATTTTGGCAAAATAAGACTTTTTTTCGGTCTATTGACTGGCTCATGATCGAACATCTAGAAGAGAATGAGATCAGTTTGGATGGATTCACGCTCTTTTATATTAATTCATAAACCTTCTATGAAGTTCTATTTCTCACTAAAGAATTATACATTAGGAAATAGAATGTTCGATAAAATTTATTTTATATATTTGCCAAAAAAACATTTAATTAAGATAAATATATTTGTAAAAGAAACATTCTATTTCCTTTACATTTCAAAAAACTATTTTTAATAATTTACTTTATTATTTATTAGCCAATCTTTCATATTTTAATTTCTATCTTCAAACTTTAAATAGAATAATCATTTTTATACATATTATAGGAATCAAATGTTCTATTTATGTATAAACAATTATTTTAAAAAGTTCCATCTCATATATTTTATTATAAACAATCAAATATCTAGAATACTTCTTCATTATAAGAAAAAGAACATTCCATTTCTATATTCATTCTACTATATCTATACATATACATTTTGAGTTATCTTCATTATCAGCCTCAGTAGGTAACTAAGTCCTACTTATACTTTTAACGTAATTTAAATTTATTATTACAGAAACGCATTCTATGTGATAAATAATTTTGAATTGTATCTCTGAAAATTACACTAAACGCCATATGATTGATTGCTTATATTTATTGTTATAATAAATATTAATTTTAAATCAAAATGAACTTAATTTGTAAATATAAACATTCAATCATATTTACAAACAAATATGATTTTAATTCTAAATTATAATTTCATTATTTTAATCAATTTTATCAATCTAAAATTTGAATTGTTTATAATTGAAACATTCATTTAGTTTTAAGAAAATTTTCCTTTTTTCAAATAGAATTCAAATATAATTTAAACTATTTTGTTTTTAAATAAATGGGCAAATAAGTGTTTAAATTAAATAACTTCATCAATATTCAAACTACTCTAAAATGTTTTATAGCCTTCCACTAAAAGATGAAATTTAAGTATTATCTTTTAATCAGAAATAAACAATCGAATGAATATTTAATCGGATTTTCTAATAATTATTTGCCTAAATTGTTAACAAAGAATTTCTGACAGCTAAGCTAAGCCCTTTTATAGCCCTCCTATTAAAATAGAATTTTAAAAGTAAAATTTATTTATAATACATTCGAAAAACAATAATTTTTTAATTGCTATCTTTGTAGGTTTACAACAAACAATTTATATACGATGCATTTTAAGAAAAGTCTTATCGATACAAATGTATATAAACCGTAGTTTTTACTATTAAAATTTTAAAATTTTCTTTAACAATAAACAAATATATAAATAAAATCTATTTGAATTACTGATATATGAGAAAGAAAACTACTATTTTTTATTCAAATAATAAAATTGAATAATAGAATTAAGTTAATACTAATATTAATTATCTAAATTGAATTTATATTAATTAATCTAAAATTATAAAAGATATTCTTTCTTCTCTCTTCTTTCTTCTATATTTATATCTATATTATAATTTCCAATAAAGCTATTTTATTTCTTCCTTACTTTTCTATATGCTAAGAAAAGCTTCTTTATCTGGGGTCTTTGTCCCTCTAAGGATAGTATATGATTTGAAAGTTGTACTTTCTTTTATACAAAACTACATTTTCTAAAATTTAATCTTAAATTGCTCTTTTCCAATATTTTGAACAATTCTTCGAAATTCTCTAAATGCTGTTCAAAGCTTTGTAATATGCACAATAAATCATCAACAAAAACTATTACTGAGTTATATTAGATCTCCTATGGCTAGATCCAGTCCTCTTTTCAGAGCTGCACTACTAATATATGTACCAAAAGGCACAACATTAAACTCATACACTTTATTATTTATCATGAAAGTAGTGTATTTTTTGCTGTTTTCATGCAAAGCAATTTGCCAAAATCTACTCGTTAAATGAAAGTATGACATGTATTTTATGTCTTGGCATCTTTGAAATATTTCCTCGATTCCAGCTGGCGTTTCATGATCTTTAATGAGCTTTTCATTAAGTTTTCTAGCATCTATACACAATCGAACGGAGCCATCTTTATTAATTACAATAACCAATGGGTTGATGTAAAAACTCGTTGATCTTCCAATAATATTCAATTCAAGCATTTTTTGGATTTTCTTGTATACCTTTTCCTTATAATTGATAGGAATAGAAAATTGTTTATCGTCCTTAAGCTGCGATCCGTGCTCGTAAACGTCTAGCAAACCTGGTTTTTTATTAAATATTCTACAATATTGAAATATTAAGGAGATGTAAAACGGACACTATACCTGTACTTATAGATATTAGCTTCCTTTCTATTTTATTGCTAAATTTCCAGAAAAGAAATGCATTAGCTTGTAGTATGTACCATGATGATTATTTTGATAAGTTTTCAAAAAAATTCATTCATTAGCTTTTGAGATATTTGGATTCCTGTACAAAATTTAAAAATTTTAATAAATAATTTTGGAACCCAAAATTCTCAATAACTAATGTATGAATTCATTTAAAAATTTAACTAAATAATCTTCATGGTACATACTACAACTTAATGCATTTTTTTATTGAAAATTTTGCAATAAAATGTAAAGATAGTGAATATTTATGAGTACAGGTGTAGTGTCCATTTTACATCCTCTTAACATAATTAACTTTTGTTTTTGTTCATCTGTAAGGCTTTTATTTGGCAGTGTTTTTTCTCCGATCTCTTCATACATTAAATTGTACTTGGGATCATTTAAATTTTTATTGTTTGGTTTTGAGACACTTTCACTGTACTCAATACTCAAACGTTTATATTCATTCTCTTCAAGAATGATATCAATATAAGGAATAATTTCCTTTTTATTTTGATAACTAATACATATTTTTTCATGTACTGTATCTAAAATCATTTTTAAGCCTTTATGTACATCATAGCCCATTATGCACTCTCTTACAAGCTTTGGAACTACAATAAAAATGGCATTATATTCAATACTAGCCACCTTGACAGTGTGACATCCCATGGAACTAAACCCTTATAAATAATTAAATGAATTATATTAAAGATTGGAATTTTTCATTAACCTATTTTTTTTTCAATTCAAACAAAAAGTAGTTCCATGCGATGTCCCGAGTCAGCATTCTTAAAAATTGCGAAAACTTCAAATGTAAAGAAGAGACGGAGAAGAAGGTACAAGAATTCATTGGTAAGCAAGCCAATGAACTCTAAAACAATCGGACGATTTTCTGTCCTAGAAATTTCAGCTGCATGTCAGGTTTTGATTGGATTTCCCATCTCTCGATCGCCCGGCTCAAGGCAATAAAAACAGCCCCCTACGTCACTCTTCGCCTTTTGTCATAATACGATAGCAACCGCTAAAGTCGGCACTGCTGGCCCTCTGAGATAAAGTCAGTGTTAGTTTTTTCAAATCAATTTTATTTATCATAAAATTCATTAGGAAGTAGCTTAGAAACCTACTTCGCTAATAGAAAGAAAAATTATAGTATAGAAAATATAAAAATACAATTTTTGCATTTAAACAAATAAATATTTTTGCAAAAATTAAATCAGTAAATATTTAGTGAAAAAAAAAGGACAAACAAGTGCAAGTGACGACGTAAACGTATAAAATAGCTGAGCACTGGACGACCGAGAGTTCAAGAATCTAAACTAATCTGGCCACGGATAACTTAACCGTGTAGGAATAAGTTAATGTAAGCGGAGATTAAAGGACGGAACTTCAAGGGATACATTTATATATCTTCTCCTTCTCTTCTTGGAATATTTAATCGTAAGGAAAATTATTATATATAATAAATAGCATGTGTATTAATTATTAAATTAAAAATAAAAGAAAACACAAAAAGAGGAATTTATCTAAGTAATTAAAACTTGTTATTAACTTTTTATAAAAATTTGATTATTTTAAAACTAAATTAAAATTAAATTTTAATAAATATTTAATTAAAAGGTGACAGGTAAGTCCTGGGACTACAAACTGGTTCCCAATAAAAAGAAATTTATTTCTTTTTGTGAACTCAACGACCGAACCAAATCCGGTCGTAACAACAGTTAACATAACTTGTCTAGTTATTTTTGTTAATTTTAAACCAGTTGCACCTTCAATAACTTTTCCTGCTATAGGTAAAGTTGGACGATCTTTAGGATGTGAGAATTATTCTTGTAGAACTCTTCTGAAATACAGGTCATCTCACTGCCTGAATCTATTGATGCTTGAATTTTCATACCTTCCACTGCTAATAGTATCTGAGGACATTTCTTTTTTATGATGTTGACACCATCAGGTTCAATATCATATAAAAGTTCTCTATGAGGATCACTAAATATAGTGTTGACCTCAAAACTTTCTTTTTTATCAATTGCATTTTGCTGATTTATTTTGCTTTCTTTTGGATCCGAGTTACAAAATACAACTACTATCCGCTTTTCGATTTCAATATACCTGCTTCTGGAAATAAGCTCGTAACATCTACATCTTCTTCATATCTTCTACAAGCTTCATTAATAAAGTCTTATTGACTTGACGATTTTTGCTTTGGGTTTAAATCTTTTGGTTTATTTCCTTGTTGCACTTTTATTTCATTTTCCTTATGTGAATTATAAGGCTTTTGTTTATATTCATTTTTATTATAATCTTTATTATAATAATTTGGATTTTTGTACGGATGGCTTTTATTCTTTTCTGTAGAATCTTGCTCATCCTCTTGATTTTGATCATCAAAATCAAATTCATATAAAAGTGCAAAGAATGCAGTTTTATCTTTAATACATTGTATACGAATTACACTTCGAATTCCTCTATCAAAATGACTGCTCAATTGAGTAATTATTTCACAATGATTTTGATGTTCATCCAGTTCTTGCGCTACATTAAATAATTCCATTGCATATGCAGATCTATTTGAATTATTTTTAGGAATGAATTTTTTAAATTCGATTTTTCTTTTATCCGCTCTCTGGGTATTTTCATTCCAGAATTACAGCTTGAATCTTTCCTCAAAGTCCTCTATTAAAGAAATTTCTCTTTCGTTTAGATTGAACCAGCTTTGAGCTATTCTCTCTAAACTTTGAGAAAATATATATATATTATTTCATTTTCATAAAGCTTCGTTACTTCGATGTATCTTTTTAGATCATTTAAAAACTTGATGGGTCTTTCTTCCGAAGTTCCTTTAAACTTTGGAATTCTCAAATTTAATTTTTTGGTTGCATCGCCTAATGCTACTTTATTGTTATTACAAGTATGATTCATTGTACAATTATTGACTGGTTCCTGCAAACTCCGCAAGGCATCTTCATTATTTCTTATTGCTACATCTAGTTCAGCTACTTCTTGATGCCTTTTATTTGACATAATATCTTCATTCTCTTTCACAAGATTATTTAGATTTTTGTTTTCTGTTTTTAAACTTTCTATTTCATTTTTTAAAGCTTGATTCTCTTTTTCCCATTCAGCTTTGGCTTCTACCAATCTTTCATTCATTACTTTTTTGAGATTTTCTTTGGCTTTTCCTAATTTTTTATTCATTAAATCTTCTAAAAGTTTTAATAATTTCTTTAGAGAATCTTGACTTATTTGCAAATTATTTTGCAAAATACTCTGATTTGTAACATCTCCTTCAATATTTACTATCCTAGCTTCTAAGCCATCTTGATTCTCATTGAGGCATTTTAATTCCTCTGCAACTGCTCTTCTCCATGAGCCAGATTTTCTTATAGCATAGGAGAACTTGCATCTGAGAGCTATTTCTTCTAGAAGATCTTCAGATGTCTTCTCATGCAATTTCAAGATCGATCTTCTTTTCGACATTTTAAGTTGATTTAATTATGAATTTATCATAAAAGAAAAAAATTTTATGATTTTTTATTCTTTTAATTTATATTATTTAAAGAATTTCATTTATTTTGAATTTGAATTAACATTTATTCAACTATATATAAAATGTACTTTGCTTTTTATTAAATTCTTTTTTTATTTAAATGTGATTTAAATTTACTATTAAGGCATTTAACTTTTAATGGGAATTTCCTAAGTGGAAAACAACCTTTATTTTGTTTTTAAACTAATACACGTATATCTGTCTATATGTATGTTTTACACTTGGATGTATTTTACTTTGCGGTCATGTAATTTTATTTTTAAGATTTACACTTATAAATTATCAATGCTGCACCTAAGCAACCAAAAGATTTTAGGCCTATAGCCATCTTATGTTTTCTTTCAAAGGTTCTTGAGAGTATCGCCCATGACCAACTGCGGGAGTACATTACATCCAAAAAATTGCTCGATCCTATGCAGACTGGCTTCGGGAAAAACCATTCTATGCAGGCTGCTGTACTTAAGCTTACAGACGATATAAGGTCAGGTCTAGACAGGAAACTTGTCACGTTACTGCTACTTTTTGACTTTAGTAAGGCATTCGACACGATCTCTCCCTCCAAACTTCTTGCGAGGCTTAGATCGATGGAGTTCTCCAGGGCCGCACTCGGATGGATTAACTCCTATTTATCAGGTAGGAAACAAATGGTTTCCACACATTTAAAAGAGGAATCGAAATGGCTAAAAACTAATCTAGGAGTACCTCAGGGTTCGGTGCTGGGGCCTCTGTTGTTTTGCCTTTACATAAATGACGTACGTGACGCACTGGACTCTGGTTGCGTCGGGCATCTGCTGTATGCGGATGATCTTCAAATTTATACACAGGTCCCTTATGATGATGTGGACGAGGGGATTCGTATTTTACAGAGGGCGGCCAGGGCGGTGTCGGGGTGGGCTGCTGGTGTTTCTCTCACTTTGAATGCTAGTAAAACAAAAGCGATCGTCTTTGGAAGTAATCGTTTTATTAAAAATTTTTATTCGGGTGAGCCAAGGACGATTGACCTGGGGAGCGGTATCGGTATTCCTTTCTCTGACACCGTTACGAGCCTTGGTGTTGTACTCGACTCTAAACTGTCGTGGGAACCGCATATTAATATGTTGACTAAAAAATTCAATAGAGTGATTTATAGCCTGCGGTTTTTCCGTCGGTACACCACTGAGGCTCTCCGTGAGCAGCTCGCAACCGCCCTGCTGTTTCCACATCTTGATTACTGTTCAGTGGTTTTGCTCGATGCTTCGCAGGAGTTACGAAGACGGCTACAGACAATTCAAAATTCATGTGTGAGATATGTATTAGGCGTGAGAATAGGTGATCACATCTCTCCCCATAGACATGCTTTGGGTTGGCTACGTACTGATTCGAGGAGACAGTATTTTATGGCTGTACTTATGTACAAAATCGTACGTATAAATATTCCCGAATATCTAGTGGGTCTCTTCACTAGATATATACCCAGAGCGACCACTAGGGGTGAGATTGAAGATCTTGCGGTGCCCTTCATGCGCCCTGAGACTGGAAGAAATTCCTTTCAAGTTCAAGGTGCGCATTTTTGGAATTCCCTACCTGCTGATATTAAAAATCTTCCATCAATCAGCAGGTTTAAAGCCGCTCTGAGGGGGTTTTCACTCAACCTCGATTAAACAGTATTATTTTCGGACTATATCATATGTGTTAATTTATTATGTGATGTACCCTTTATAGATTTAAGGCATGATTGTATTTATTGGCGTGTATATAGGATGTGTGTGCATAGAGTGAATGATTATATTTTTATCAGATTGACTTGTATATTACTGTACATTTAACTTTGCTGTGATTTTAACTTACTGTATACTGCTGATATTTCGACTGCGCTCTTTACACGCTTGATTTTATGTAATTGTTTTGACTGATAGATATTGAGACTGATTTTTAACTATATTATTTATACTTTTTGCGTGTATTTATTCGTGTTATCTGTGATATCACTTTTATTTAATTTATTGACTTACTATTACAGTATTACTATTTCTATTATGTTTTATGACTGTGATATCATACTGTACTATTTTGATTTTATATATGCAAGGCTATTTAAAGTATTTTTATGTATTTGTCCACTTTATTTGCAATTTTACACGCTTTTTTGTAATTATAATACAAAATAAACAATATCTAATATCTAATATCTAATCAATAACTAATTTAATTATTTATTTATTGCAAATTTATAAATGCGAATTCATTTATTTAATTTTATTACATTAATTAAATATAAACAATGCAGAAAAATAATTGAAAAAATCTTGATGCTCTAAGGTGGATTTAAACCGCCGACCACTGCGTGCTACGTAATAGCTGTGCCATTAAACTAACGTGGCTTATAATGCACTTCATTCAATACGAGCTATATATGAATCCCCGTATATTAGTTTTATTTTTATTTTTAAATGCTATCATTTATATAATTATTAAATCAAATTAATTTATTTAATTAATTAACTTTTAAATTCTCCATAAGGGCTTTAACTTCTTCTAATAAGACTATTTAATTATAGCTCATGCCCTCGAAGATCCTTCCTCTAAATAAAGATATCATTTAAAGAATTTTTTAATTAATCTTTTTTTTTAATTTATTTATTAAATTATTATTTTAATGAATATTTTAATTGCTGTATGATTATGAGCGCACGTCCTGTCACGGTCGCCAGCTGTAACGGGCGCGTTTTGTTGGATGCACGGTAGCTAGGTAATTTTAATAATAAATTACCAAAATATAGATTAAAGTTACATCAATAAGCTCTTGACTTGCATTAGTCACATAATCCATACAGCAGGCAGAATTAAAACATTAGAATCGACGATCTCTTCTAGATGCTTTACTATTGGAGATGCGATAATTGATATTTTAATTATTATGTAAGGATATATCGACGCCCCGTACGAAAAGAAGCACGGTTCACAGGGTTTGACGAAATCTAGCACCACTCACAGAATCAGGCGAAGACTAACACCGCTTGCAGCATCAGACGAAAACTAGCACGACTCACTTAACTCCGACGAAAATAAGCACGGTTCGCTAAGTTCGAACGAAAAGTAGCATGATTCATGGAGCTCCGACGAAAAAAAGCACGGTTCGCTAAGTTCGAACGAAAAGTAGCACGACTCATGGAGCTCCAACGAAAACAAGCACAGTTCGCTGAGTTCAAACGAAAAGTAGCATGAGTCATGGAGCTCCAACGAAAAAAAGCACGACACGCTAGACTCGGACGAAAAGTAGCACGATTTGCCGGACGCTGACGAATATTAGCATAACTCGATACAATTCCTACCTTATTAAAAATTTGATTATCTTAATAAATAATTAAATAATCAAATATAATAAAA
Source organism: Anastatus disparis (assembly GCA_017163975.1). Lineage (NCBI taxonomy): Eukaryota > Metazoa > Arthropoda > Insecta > Hymenoptera > Eupelmidae > Anastatus > Anastatus disparis. The sequence continues at coordinate 1,333,356 of JAFFSR010000252.1, forward strand.
GGAGTTTATTTATCATTTTTCTAGTGAATTGTCTAAATATTTTCAATGTTTTAACAGATTAATTACAAAATTCTTACATAATTTATTAAAAAAGTTTTATTGCTTGTGATAACAAGCATTCATATAATTTCATAATTTCAGAATAATAGAGAAACTTCTAATACATTTTTCTACTTTACCAATAAACACTTTCTCAATACATAATTCCAAAAAAATGAAACTAGGTGAGAAAAACATTATTTGCTCATTAATATTCGACTCGTCTGATTACTTCTATGAAAAGTTTACCATTATTTTTTAAACAGAAAGTTAATCATATAAATACGTGGCTTCAGGTGTTGAAAATTCATTTTCTATAAACTCTATTCAAAGAATCTTGGCGTCACATTTTTCATAAATGAAGAAAAAGAGTTTCAGTTTTATTTGACCCACAAATCTTTAACTCAATTACTGTGAGTGTTAGATTTTAACTTCATTATTGAAATCAAAAGCAATTTTTAACATAAATCATGAAGTATATGATATTAATTTTATAAAATTAATTTTAGTTTGATTATTCATACTAATATGTCATATTCCACACTGTTTTTCCCTGTAAGAAAATCAACCATTTTTTAGCCATGTTTGACTGATAAACGCATATTAAATTGGCATTTATCTAGAAATTCTGGAAATACTTTGAACAGAATTCTTAGATAAGTGTCATTTTAATATGCGTTGACCATTAAAACATGGCCGAAAAATATTTACAGGGGTGCTACGGCAAAAATGGACCATCGTAAATTTTGTTACATAAATGTTGATAACATGTATAAACTTTCCGCTTATATTTAATTCATTTTACATACATATTAAAGCACAGCAACTCTGAAACTCAAACTTTCATTGTTTTTATATAAATGCAATTGCTTATCGAAAATTCGATTGCAAATGATTTCCTTAAAGTTTTGAAGCTGTAACACGTTTCATGACATAAAATAAAAAGAATTGTTGTAATATTATATTAAATAATATTACATTGTTTAAGCCTTCGTTTTTTTGAAAAATACTTATTAACAAATAATTTTCTATTTATTAAAAAATACGGATGAATTTATCCATATCATAGTTATAAATGCAGAAACAAGATTAAAAATTTCTGAAAGAGTTTTTTTAACAAAAATAAAAAAACACGTTTAGTTGTAAAATAACCGAAAAGGTAAAAAATAATAAAAATATTTTATTAGAAGTTCATTTATTAAAAAAAGTTTTGTAATTTGCGAATTTTTGAGCTATAACTTTGATTATTATATCCAATATATATATAAATATTTGTCACTGAATTTTCGTTGAAATTTTTTATTGTTTATTTAAACAAAATTGATGTACTTGGAAGTGCGCTAAAACAACATTTAATAACAAATAAAAATCTTTATTCGATAAATTTATGACATAGAATTAATATTTCTGACCTTAAAATAGTGTAATTGCCTTCTCAAAGAGAAAGTATTGTAACAATAAAAAAAATAGGCTTATATTATTAAATTTTTTTGATCATTCAAAGTTTCAATAAAACATTTTGATATCCCAGAAAAAAATTTCTAAAGATAATATATAAAATCGATATTGAGGACCTGTTTCTTATATTTTCATCATTCCAGGTTAAAAACAATTTTTTCTTACGTTTTCTGTTTGATCACATGCGTTGGATAGATGGGTAGGTATGTAGTATTCACATCAACTAGTTTTACAATAATAGTATATTACTCCACGAGAGCAATAAAACTTGATTAATCCATATCACACTTATATTAATACCGAAGGCAAAATTGAGGGTGGCAAAGGGCGGCTAAGGGCTAATCAAATTTCTTTCCGAGGGAAATGATACTATTTTTCACAACTGGGCCGAAAATGCAACATTTTTTATCAAAGCCAATCGGTAATGCGGTATTTTTTCCCGAAGCGTTATGAAAATCTTTTTATTTGAAATTTGGTGTATACATCATTTCTCTTTTTTGAAGATCTGAAAGAATATTGGTATCAATTGGAGTTTATTAACCTTTTACCGCTGATTATACGAAATAAAAAACATTAAACTTTTTGGTTTTTTCGAATTTTTCATGTGGTATAAGCAAAATATGATATATCAAATATGCTAGTTAAATTGCAATCGATTATTTATTATCTTGTTATGGGGGCCTAAAACAGTTTTGATACACTAAAAACCAAGAAAATTAAAAAAAGGAATAAAGTATAAATTGCAAAAATCCCTTATTTGAAATTCAAAAAATGTTTACCAAATAAGCTGAATAAAATTTATAATTTTTTTCATGATCTCGATTTTAAGGGCTTTTTTATTGCCTTAACTAAGGTGATCTAATTTTTGAAAACTTGAAAATTGATCATATTTTTTGATGTAGTTAATATTTTTATGAGCAATTTCGCTTGTAAATTCGTCTGGACTGAAATATAGACTGTTGTAAATTTTTGTGTATATCAGACTCCGTTAAGTGCAATATTTAGTATTCTAACTTACTTCTGATGAGAATTTTATGTTTTTATGTTAATCTTAACTCAGCTTTATATTTGTTTGACACACTTCCCTGGTGTACAAAACGCAGTAAGTTATAGATAAGTAAGCAGATCTTAAAAACTTACAAATAACAAAATTTATTTTACCATCTTAATAATTTTACTTTGTTTCAGTTTTCAAAATTATTTGGAAATTTACAAATTGCAAATACAGTATTCGTTCAATAGGTGATATATTAAATAAAATTGAATATGAAAACTATAATTTTTTTCATTTTGACAGATGTTTTGCTTGTTATATACGTGTTGTCATCGAAAAGATATATTTTTTATTATTTTAACCGTAAGTATTATTCAGTAAGTTAATGAAATTTTTTCAATAGCACTAATATTTCATATAGAAAAAATAAAGTATCATTATCATATAATTTTCCAAGATGACGAACTACGAAGATTTCAATATAATCTAGATTAGCTGTAACTCATGGTGGCGTTTTAAAAGCAAATTATATATAGGTTTGCCTTCAAATATTTATGATAAATAAATTATTATGTATGCTGTAAACAATTTTCGTCATTTTAACACACCAAAGTGTAACTTTACCTAATTTATCTGTGTTAAGAATTATAAAAAAATTTTGTGTAATTTTTATGTACTCAAATTACTTTTGTTCATTTATTTATTTATACAATATAAACATATAAGATGCGTAATTACATTATATTAGTGTCTTGTTGAAAATGGCGTTTTCAAATTTATTAATATTAATCAAAATTTAATAGAATTAAATACAACTTAAATATGCTTTATACAAGCTTATTTCCTTGCTAGAAAAATGTTGACAACTGCTTTGTGTGGCCGTATAAGTATACAGCCAAAGCATTTCTACAGAGTTCATTTAGTTTAAAAAATTTAATTTAAATTCTTTTTTTTTTCAATGTTATATAAAGCAATCGTAAATTAAAAAAATTCATGAGTATAGTTCAATAAGGTACAGACTTCTTCAAATACCTAGTAAAATCATAACAATTAAAAGTAAAATATTATTTTATTCTTAATTAATGTTACGGAAATTTTATACAACTGATGATTAAATTCATTATACTCTAAATTAGTTTATTATTGTAGGCGCCAATAGGGTTTCTGTGGCCCTTATGTAATAATTAGTTATAAAGAAATCATTATAAACAAATCAGGAGAAAATTTTTTTTCGAAAATCCTTAGCGTAATCTTATTAATCTAGGTCATTTTAAGAAAAAAAGTTAGGTACTTTTTATCTTTTAGAGACTTACTTTCTGAGATATTTTAATTTTTGAAAAAAGGCCATTTTTTCGATTTTCAATGTGCTGTTCACTCAGCGAATTTTGATTTATTTTTAATAAAACAGGACTCAAAGATTTATATGAGAAGAAAACTTTTTAATTATACAGGGTGGAATGTGCGAAAATCAAATTTGCAGCCTTGAGAGAGTAAAAAATAATACACAAGTTAACCTATTGAAAGGGCGATAATCGCTTGTTCGGCCATGCAAATTTCTACCTAATGAAAAATCAGTACAATTCTACATATTTCGATACAATATATGATAACATTTCTCACTCTCTTTAAAATCTTTATGTCCCTTTCATAATTTTTTTTCTATTTTAATATCACTTATAACTATATGAAGTAATATTTATTTAAAAACTATTGATTTCGTGCCTTGCAAAATTTGCAACATTTATTTGTTTAAATTTTATCATATAACAACTTGTTATAATAAAAGACTGAAATGCATGACGCATTAAGTGTAGAAGTATTTGGAATGCAAACATTTTCGTACTTGTATGAAATTGCGAACATGCAAAAATATTTATAATGATAAGAGTATTAAAAACTAATTATGTTTTAATTTTTTATTTTATTATTTTACTATTAAAACTTATTTTAAATTTAATCACGTATATTTAGACATTTAAATAAAAACATTCATACTTATATTTTTATAAGGTCGAAATTCGTATGGCCGAACAAGCGATTATCGCCCTTTCTGTAAGTTTACATGGGTACTGTTTTTTTACTCTCTTAAGGGGTATCCGCATACCGGCATAGAATTCTACCTTATCTACATTTGAATTTTGCATTTTAATACAAATTTAACTATTTACGACTGAAATTCATAGAAGAGGCACATTCTTAACATTCTAAAGAATTGATTGCAATGTTAAGAGACAGTATAAAAGTGAAAATGAAGACGAAAACTGCAAAATACGATTATTCATAACTACATTGGAAAGTTAATCGTATTAAGCAGTTTTCGTCTTCATTTTCACTTTTATACTGTCGTTTAACATTGCAATCAATTCTTTAGAATGTTAAGAATGTGCCTCTTCTATCAATTTCAGTCATTAATAGTTAAATATTTATTAAAATGCATAATTGAAATGTAGATAAGGTAGAACTCTATGTCGGTATGCTGATTCCCCTTAAGGTTACAAATTTGATTTGCACATAATCAACCCTGCATAGTTTGAAAGTTTTCTTCTCAAAGAAAAATTCAAGCCCTGTTTTATTAAAAATAAATCAAAATTCGCTGAGTGACAGCACATTGAAAATCGAGAAAATGGACTTTTTTCAAAAATTTAAATTAAAATATATTGGCAACTAAGTCTCTGAAATATAAAGAGTCCTTAACTTTTGCACTTGAAATGACCCAGATTAATAAGATTACGCTGAGGATTTTTCTAAAAAATTTATTTTCTAATTTGTTTATAATAATTACGTAAACGTGAATGTAATAAATTTGTTCAGCTGATGTTATAATAATTATTTTAAAAAATTTTATAACAATACCATGGACAGATTTATTGATATCAGTTTTTTGTAAATATTTACAAATTCGAAATTTGTTCACGCCATTAATCATAATTTTTAGTTCTTTTTCCTTAATATTATTTAAATATATTGCTCAATATCTGAAACGTCACCCTTACGTGATGGATTTTGATGATATCGATAATTATCAAATAATTTAATCATTATTTCAATATTATTAAATTATTTTTTTATGTTTTGGCAGTATTCAACATTAAGCAGATTATGGAGACGTAGCTTATACTATAACGTAGTCAATGTGAAAAATACATTAATGCAGTTGCAAAATTGAAAATTAGTGTAACTAATAATAATTTAAATCAGTTAAAATTTTATTAATAATTACAAAACTTTTGTAATCATTCCAAGTAAATAAAATTAATTTATCCTCGAAATCAATAAAACTTTATTTCATAATATAAATGTACTTTACATAAAAACTATATATTTTCAGAAATAGATACTTTATTCAACATGATATTTTTTTACTATGTTAACCTTTTCGCTCCGGGTATTTTTCATTTAAAATTGACCTCGCGTTTTAGCTGAATTTCATGACTTAGGTGAATGAATTTCTTATGACAAGTCGCCACACGGAGTGCTGGTCATATATGGACCAGTCCCGGAGCGAAAAGGTTAATAAATAACTTTTACTTTTATTCATATTAAAAACTCCTTTTATTAGATCTTGAGTAAACTGATAAATATCGAAATAAAAAATGTAAAACACTAAGAAAATTATATTTTACCAAATAATATTTCACAGGAACTAGTAAAATTAATAGAATAGTATTATTATATACATTTTAAAACCAGTGTGATTAAAGAAATTATTTTTATATTTTTTTCAGTAGATTATCTTACGTCTAACAATTGAGGGAAAATGCGTTTTTATTTTTTTTTACATTTTCAAATGCATACGGAGAAAGAAAAAAAACAATGAAACAGTGTGCCACGCGCCATGCTTTAACCCTTTGCCGTTCACGTAACTAAATGACTTGTATAACCTGTGATCCGGGGTGACAACATAACTGTCAGTTCAAATTTTTTTATATTTATGGCATAAAATTTTTTAGTTTACGCATTTTGTTTTACCGTGCCTGCATTGGATTCACATAGCAAATATACGATATTAAAAAATAAATTGATAAAGATTTTTTATCTACATACTATTGTCAAAGTAAGTAATGATAAAAAGTTTTTAAAGATGACTTTTTTATTATGTATCTGCTTAATTTAATTTTAAAAGTATCTATGCAAATGTTTATAAAAACGTTTTGAAAATTAAAAAGTTTTATTCTGATAAAAATATATTACTCAATAAAAAAACGCTGCAAGTGCTTTGGCGCAATGATTTCTCATTCATTTTATTTTTTTAAATATGATTTTAATGTAAATGTTCCTATCTACTGCATCGAAGGCTGTCTTAAGATCTACGGAAACTATATAAATTTTATTCTTCCTAACTTTTGCCATTTGCATTATGTGATTTTGTGATACTCAAAAATTAAAACTGCGCTAAGAAAATTAATTTTTCAAAGCTAATTTTCTTTAGACAATAACGAATAACTTGCATACAAATTTTGAAGCAATTTCATCGAGTAGTTTACAAAAAATACCAAAAAAAATGAAAAATAATAATTTTTTCAAAGCTTTCAAAATGATTTAAAATTAAAACTACGACGAGAAAATCAATTTTGAAAATTTAATTTTATTTTGGCAATAGCAGATAATTCCCATGCAAAATTTTAAGCTAATTCATCGTGTTATATACGTTAAATAACAAAAAATTATTAATTAATTTTTTTCAAAATGTTCAAAATGCTCTAATATTAACTGCGCTAAGAAATGTAAATTTTAGCGCGAATCTATCGAATGGTTTTCGTAAAATAAAAGAAAAATGAAAAAATATTTTTTTTTTTAATTTTCAAAACGTTCTAAAATTAAAAGTGCGCTAAGAAGATCAGTTTACAAAAGTTTTTCTTTTTTTGGCAGTCACACATAATGTCCATACAAATTTTCAAGCAAATTCTTATAGTTTACGTAAAATACAAAAAAAAATCGAAATCTTTTGAAAATTATTAAAATGGCTCTAAACAAAAATACGCTATGAAAACCAATTTTCAATAGATTCCGCATCAGTTAGACAAAAAACTAAATTGCATACAAAATTTAAAGTAAATCCATCGAGTACTTTTCGAGATCTAACTCACTTACTGAAATCATACACACACACATACACACACACATACACACACATACATACAGACATTTTCTGGAAACCACTTTTTTCGACTCCCTGAGTCTAAATATATATACAAATTAATGAAAAAATAGAAAAAAATTTTTTTTGCCAATACAATGCTTTCTCTATGAGGAAGCAAAATTCATTCTTATGAGATTTGAACTCCGAAACGAGTATGTAAAAAAATCAAGGAATAATTTTCAATTTATAATCCTGTCAGCTTCGCAATCTTGTAATTATAAATTTTAAATAATTAAGCATATTTATCATAATCGTTGATTTGAAAAACGAGTACATTATGGATTCTTCTTTAAAATTTTATGTTATTCATAAATATTGAAAAGTTAATTTAAAAAGAAAATTTAAAGAATTCTTTTTTCTGAAAGTGTGCTTACTGTGAGACACTGAAAATAATATGAAATTGATATAAAGCTGAAATACTTATTATTATTTCCGAATTAAAAGAATATACTTACTGGGAGACTATATGACCTTCTGATTATGTATTCTAATAAAACTAATCGCCACTCTCAGAGATTTTGTGTTTTTATATACTTTTGTTGCTTAACTTTAAACAAGGATAACTTTGGTCCTAATTAACTCGTTATTCTGAAAACTGCAAATTGGAGTCTGTTTTTTTCTTTATTTCAGTTATATTATGCCTTTTAAAAATATTGCACATAAAGACACTACTCGATCTATTTAAAGACAAGTATTACAGTTGCAATATTATGAAAATGGTACTCGTTACTTATACAGCGCAACCATTTATCAATGCAAATTTACGGCTATTAAGGCATCATCCAGTACGTAATTGCTTTCTCATAGAGAAAGCATTGTATCGGTAAAAAAAATTTTTTTCTATTTTTTTATTAATTTGTACATATTTGAACTCAGTGAGTCGAAAAAAGTGGTTTCCAGAAAATGTCTGTATGTATGTGTGTGTGTGTGTGTGTGTGTGTGTGGATGTATGAATTCAGTTAGTAAACTGTATCTCGAGAACTACTCGATGGATTTGCTTCTAATTTTGCATGGAATTTAGTTTTGTGACTAACTTGCTAGGAAGCTATTGATAATTTGGTTCTTCCAGCGTAGTTTTCATTTTAAAGTTTTAAAAAAAAAAAAAAATTCGATTTTTCGTTTTTTGGTTTTTTTTTGTTTACTACTCGATGAATTTGCTTCAAAATTTGCATGGAATTTATTTCTGATTGCCCGAATAAAATAAATTTTTAAAAACCGATTTTCTTAGCTCAGTTTTAATTTTAGAGCATTTTGAAATTTTTGAAAAAAATAATTCTATTTATTAAGCCAATAAAATCTTAAAAACTACTTGATGGATTTACTTCAAATTTTCCATACAATTCAATTTTTTGATGAACTGGTGCGGAAGCTATTGGAAATTGGTTTTCTTAGAGCAGTTTTTTTTTTAGAATCATTTTAAGAATTTTTAAAAAATTTCGATTTTTCATTTTTTTTGTATTTTACGTAAACTACTCGAAGAATTTGTTCGAAAATTTGTATAGAACTTTATTTCGACTGCCAAAATTATTAAAAATTTTGTAAACTAATTTTCTTAGCGCACTTTTAATTTTAGAGCATTTTTAAAATTTTTAAAAATTTTTATTTTTAATTTTTTTTTATTTTACGAAAACCATTCGATTGATTTGCTCCAAAATTTGTATGCAATTAATTCGCTACTATCTGAAGAAAGCAAGCTTTGGAATACTAATTTTCTCAGCGCAGTTTTAATTTTAGAGCACTTTGAAAATTTTCTAAAAAATTTTTATTTTTCATTTATTTTCTTTTTTGCGTTAACCATACTATAAATTTTCTCCAAAATTTTCATACAATTAATTCGCTATTGTCTGAAAAAAATTAGCTTTTGGAAACTAATTTTCTTAGAGTGGTTACAATTTTAGAAAATTTTAAAGATTTAAAAAAAAATTTTGATTCTTCTTTTCTTATTTTTTTTTATTTTACGTAAAGTACTCGATAGATTTGTTCTAAAAATTACAGGGAAATTATTTGCGACTGCCAAAAGAAGGGAAATTTTCAAAAATTGATTTTCATAGCATAGTTTTAATTTTAGAGCATTTTTAAAATTTTGAAAAAGAAATTTTGAAAAGAAAATGTTATTTATTTAACCAGTTAGATCTCGAAAATTACTCGATGGATTTGCTTCAAATTTTGTATACCATCTATGTTTTTGTATAACTAGGCGGGAAGCTATAGAAAATTTGTATTCATAGTGTATTTTTTTTATTATAAAGCCATTTTAAGAATTTGAAAAAATTTTCGATTTTTAATTTTTTTTTGGTATTTTACGTAAATTAATTGATGAGTTTGCTTTGAGATTTCCATGGGAATAATTTGCATCTGCCAAAAGAAGGATAACTTTTATAAACCGATCTTTTTAGCGTAGTTTTCTTTTTAGAAAATTTTAAAAATTTTCATATTTCAGTATTTTTCCATTTTACGTAAAAATACGTAAAGTACTTGATAGAATTACTCTAAAATTTGTATACAAATTATTTGCTACTATCTTTATAAACCAAGTTTTAAATAAATAATTTTATTAGCGTAGCTTTTTGATCACTTCTTTTGTTTTCTGAGTTACTCTTGAAAATTTATAATAGTACTACAGTCGACGATCTGAGTCCCGCCGCCTTCTCCTCCATCGACTCGCTCGTGCGTTACCCCCACTCGCTGACTAAAAGAATTTGTTTCCAAACATTCTGAGTCCCGCCGCTGCTCTATGCGACTTTTTTACTTGTAAAAATGGGTTTATTAATTTCATATTTTTGTTTAGCATACAACAAATGTTTATTGAAATAAAAGTAACAAAGAAATAATGCAATATTGCATAATTCTCGTTTATATCTACTGAAAAAAATATAAAAATTAAACTAGATATAATTAATCAATCAATAAAATGTTATTTATTTGAAAATTTAAGTGATTGCTTTATAAATAAAAGATAAAATAAATCTTATTTCATTTCATTTTCATAATAACAATGAGTATTTAGTTCATCAATAAATAATATATTCTTTAATTTTTAAATTTATGCTACCTATAAATAAAAAAATTTAATTTTTATATTTTTTATAGTAAATATAAATGAGAATTATGCAATATTACAATATTTTTTGTTAATTTTTATTTCAATGAACGTTTATTGTATTTTAAACAAAAAAATTAAACTAATAAATCCATTTTTACAAGTTAAAAAGTCGCATAGAGCAGCGGTGGGACTCAGAATGTTTGGAAACAAATTCTTTTAGTCAGCGAGTGGGGGTAACGCATGAGCGAGTCGATGGAGGAGAAGGCGGCGGGACTCAGATCGTCGACTGTACTGAATTTAATTACCGTTACTAAAATTGACTACTTGGATTTACCAAGCTTAGTCGTGATAAAAAGATATCCACAAGATAATAAATCATTAACGCGAAAACGTAACTATATATTAAAAAATGAATTTTTCAATTATATCTTAATAAGTCAGAAAAGGTTTTGTAACATTTATAGGATATAATGTTATCGATGATAATACTTGTATTTCATTGGATAAAATGTAGTGGTTAACATTCAAATAAACCTTATTGAATTATAATTTTAGTGATACAGAAAGAGTACCAGCATCATGCCAATATGCTCATTTATTGGCATTTACCTATTTAAAAATTTAGTTAAAAAATCTCTTTCAATGTTGAAAGCAATTTGTTGTAAAGTTGCTATAAACATGAACTGTAAGTTTGAAGAATTACCTTGATAAAATAATAATTTATAGTGATATTGCTGAAGAAGAAAAAATTACAGATATAAATAATTACGATGTTGAACTAGTGAAAATAACGCTCATTCAAATGTGCAAATCTAATAGAAGAAGCGAAAAAGGTTGCCATCTTTTTGAAAATAAACGAATTAAGTTGAATTATTAATAATTTTTTTTAGTTATGAAATTAAATTGATTAATTATTTGCTATTGGGAGGTTAATATTAGAAAGAAAAGAGAAGAAGAAGAAAATTAGAAGAAGAAGAAGAAGAAAAAATTACAGATATTAATAATTACGAAGTTGAACTATTAAAAAAAACGCTCACTCAAATATATCTATAATACATTTCTCTTTCTCGCGATTAACGTAATAGTAAATCTAACAGTTTATTTTAATTTTCATCTTGTTAATTTAATTACCGTCATTAAAATTTACTATTTGGATTTACCAAGCTTAGTCGTGATAAAAAGATATCCTCATGATAATAAATCATTAACGTAAAAACTTTACTATATATTAAAAAATGAATTTTTCAATTATACCTTAATAAGTCAGAAAAGGTTTTGTAACATTTATAGGATATAATGTTATCGATGATAATACTTGTATTTCATTGGATAAAATGTAGTGGTTTACATTCAAATAAACCTTATTGAATTATAATTTTAGTGATACAGAAAGAGTACCAGCATCATGCCAATATGCTCATTTATTGGCATTTACCTATTTAAAATTTAGTTAAAAAATCTCTTTCAATGTTGAAAGCAATTTGTTGTAAAGTTGCTATAAACATGAACTGTAAGTTTGAAGAATTACCTTGATAAAATAATAATTTATAGTGATATTGCTAAAGAAGAAAAAATTACAGATATTAATAACTACGATGTTGAACAATTGAAAAAAACGCTCTTTCAAATGTGTAAATCTAATAGAAGAAGTGAAAAAGGTTGCCATCTTTTGGAAAATAAACGAAGTAAGATAAATTATTCAAAATTTTGTTTAGTCATAAAATTAAAATGATTAATTATAAGCTATTAGGAGGCTAATATGAGAAAAAAAAGAGAAATATATAGAAAAAAAAAGATCTAAATAGTAGCAACTCAAATACAACATATACCATTATAGAAACGTCAGATTCATATATAATTACGTTACTAGATTCTTTTGAATTGAACAAACAAACGAAGTGAGAAATATATTAATGTTTTTGCTGAAATATAAAAATAAATTTTTTTTTTTTAACAGTTCTTTAACGAAAAACCTTACTTGTGTATCCAAGTAGATGAGAAACTTCGACAGATTCTTCATCATAATTGCTTTCTCATAGAGAAAGCATTGTATCGATAAAAAAATTTTTTTTCTTTTTTTTCATTAATTTGTACATATTTGAACTCAGTGAGTCGAAAAAAGTGGTTTCCAGAAAATGTCTGTGTGTATGTGTGTGTGTGTGTGTGTGTGTGTGTGTGTGTGTGTGTGTGTGTGTGTGGATGTATGAATTCAGTTAGTAAACTGTAACTCGAGAACTACTCGATGGATTTGCTTCTAATTTTGCATGGAATTTAGTTTTGTGACTAACTTGCTGGGAAGCTATTGATAATTGGTTCTTCTAGCGTAGTTTTCATTTTAAAGTTAAAAAAAAAAAAAAAAAAATTCGATTTTTCGTTTTTTGGTTTTTTTTTGTTTACTACTCGATGAATTTGCTTTAAAATTTGCATGAAATTTATTTGTGATTGCCTGGATAAAATAAATTTTTAAAAACTGATTTTCTCAGTTTAGTTTTAATTTTAGAGCATTTTGAAATTTGAAAAAAAAATGTTTCTATTTATTAAGCCAATAAAATTTAAAAAACTACTCGATGGATTTACTTCAAATTTTCCATACAATTCAATTTTTTGATGAACTGGTGCGGAAGCTATTGAGAATTGGTTTTCTTAGGGTAGTTTTTTTTTTAAAATCATTTTAAGAATTTTAAAAAGATTTCGATTTTTCATTTTTTTTGTATTTTACGTAAACTACTCGAAGAATTTGTTCGAAAATTTGTATAGAACTTAATTTCGACTGTCAAAAGTATAATAAATTTTGTAAACTAATTTTCTTAGCGCACTTTTAATTTTAGAACATTTTTAAAATTTTTTAAAAAATTTTTATTTTTAATTTTTTTCTATTTTACGAAAACCATTTGATAGATTTGCTCCAAAATTTGTATGCAATTAATTCGCTTCTGTCTGAAGAAAACAAGCTTTGGAAAACTAATTTTTAGTGCAGTTTTAATTTTAGAGCACTTTGAAAATTTTCAAAAAAATTTTTATTTTTCATTTATTTTCTTTTTTGCGTTAACCATACTATAAATTTTCTCCAAAATTTTTATACAAATTATTCGCTATTGTCTGAAAAAAATAAGCTTTTAAAAACTAATTTTCTTAGAGTGGTTACAATTTTAAAGAATTTTAAAGATTTAAAAAAAAATTTCGATTCTTCTTTTCTTATTTTTTTTTATTCTACGTAAAGTACTCGATAGATTTGTTCTAAAAATTGCAGGGAAATTATTTGCGACTGCAAAAAGAAGGGAAATTTTCAAAAATTGATTTTCATAGTATAGTTTTAATTTTAGAGCATTTTTAAAATTTTGAAAAAGAAATTTTGAAAAGAAAATGTTATTTATTTAACCAGTTAGATCTCGAAAATTACTCGATGGATTTGCTTCAAATTTTGTATACCATCTATGTTTTTGTATAACTAGGCGGAAAGCTATTGAAAATTTGTATTCATAGTGTATTTTTTTTTATAGAGCCATTTTAAGAATTTAAAAAAATTTTCGATTTTTAATTTTTTTTTTGTATTTTACGTAAGTTAATTGATGAATTTGCTTTGAGATTTCCATGGGAATAATTTGCATCTGCCAAAAGAAGGATAACTTTTATAAACCGATCTTTTTAGCGTAGTTTTCAATTTAGAAAATTTTAGTCTGTTTTCACATTTTAATGCATATCTGCTGAAATTTAATTGCGACTGAAACGTGCGACAGATTTGTAACAGATTGCCAATCGAAACGTGCGATTCAAAGATAAGAATAAACGCGCAAATTTGCAGCAAAATCGAAGCAGTCTTCCGTAAGAATATTACAGCAGCAATTTACTACAGAATTACATAAGAAAGACATAAGTTAAGTGCAATTATATGACGAGAATAAACACGCAAACTTGCAGCAGAATCGAAGCAGCCTTCCGTAAGAATATTGCAGCAGCACTTTACCCCAGAATTACATAAGTATGACATAAGTTGAGCGCAATTATATGACGAGAATAAACACGCATACTTGCAGCAGAATTGAAGCAGTCTTCCGTAAGAACCTTGCAGCAGCACTTTACCCCAGAATTATATAAGAATTACATAAGTCAAGTGCAAATATATGCCCACTAGTTATATATTAAAATCACATTTGAATAAATATAAAAAAATTAATGAAACTCAAAGAGCTCTATGAGAAAGCATTCCGCCAAAGCACTTGGCAGCGTTTTTTTTAACTGTGAAACTGTCAATTGCCAACTAGAGGCAATGTTTTATTTTTTCTACATTTCAAAAGATGAAATTTCTCGATAGCGCTTTATTATAAATAGAAGAAAAAAAATGTTGAATTTTAATTGCATTATTATACTTTATGTTACAAAATATTGTTACAGTTTTCATGAATTTTGTTATAAAAGTTATTAATATTAATAATCAATTTGAGAGCTATTACAATAATTTATTTATTTATTTAATGTTTTCAACAGGTTACAAGAACTCGTAATACAAATTAAAATTTGAAAGTGTAATTAGAAATAATATTTTTATATAAATTAAATTATATTAATTGTCAAAACTTTTAAAATGGAATTTTATAAAAATATAATTTTTCTATACGTTAAATAATTTCACGAGATTATCAAATCTTTAAAAATAAAACTTGAATTACAGAAAGCAAGTACGTTCTTTAAAAGTATTGAAAAACGTAGCTTATATCTGGTAAAAATATAGAATGTAATTTCGATTTTTAGATGAAATTAAGCAATATGTGAATAAAATAAATAATTGAAATGCTCAGTTTAATAAAATACACAAAATCCATTTTTATATGCAATAGATTGTTGTATATTTAATAAAAAAACAAATTAAAGAAATCAAAGCAAAAATTTATTTTATTATTAAATTTTAATCTTCTAGAAAAAATTGTGTAAAAAAAAGGATATACTTATATTTTAAATCATCGTACCTAAATCAATTTTAAATTAAAAGGATTTGATGAAATCGAAAACGTTGCTAAGGGAACGTAAGACGAAAAACGTATATAGAAAAAATAAAATAGTAATTTAAAGAGAAATATATATATATATATATATATATATATATATATATATTTATGTCCTCGTAGGCCGTATTCGTGTCAGTATGTAAAGAGGATGCTAAATTTGTATTGGCATCCCATATGTCTCAGACGCGCTCCTCGACTTATTGCAAGAATTATATGTCTTCCTGAGACATATTGAGTCTCAATATGTCTCAGGAGAAATCAATATGGCATCACCGATCCTACTATGTTTCGTTCAATATGTCAAAGAGCAATCATATTGAACGTAGGTTAGTGAAAAAAAAATGACTCGCGCTTCGACAGCAGCTATACTCATTACAAAATGTCAATCTAAGAAACAAAAGAAAAAATCAATAGAACTAAAATTTAATTTTAAAAGTATTCAAAAAAAGATTAATATTTTCAACTAATAAGTTATATTTCCTCATACGGCCTACTTCGGACATAAAATCATCTATGTCCTTTGGCCATTTATTCAGGTGGAATCTGAATCTCGAACAATGTTTGCCGCTTGAGCAGAAATCTACCTCGGGCGCGCTTCGCGCGCCCTCGGCAATTTCAGCTCAAGCGACAAACATTGTCCTCGATTCATATTCCACCTGAATATGCCCTGGTAGAAAATTAAGGATAAGATATGCCCAGATAACTAACTGTTGGCTATATCTCGTCGCTACGCAGTCGCGATAAGTGACCGATGAATACACGATAATATTTTAAAGATTACAGAGTTGATATAAAATATAATCACTAAAATAATTAAAATTTTTTTCTTCTGATTCGAAATAAATTATAAATATTATAATATTCATTATTACAATTCATATGAGTTGTAAATAATTTTGCAATTAAAATCGTTTATAGAAAGCGAATCTGTATATATACATGCTGCCCGCGATGGCGCCTGTTTGTACAATCGTAAAATATATCCTATAGTTGTGAATACTGAATGTTAGCTGCGCGCGCATCACTCGACGCTTCGTCTTCTATAAGCATCTATCTTCATCACTATATGTGCAGGTTAGATTGACTTGACTTAACTTTAAAATTATTAAAGATGCATATACTGTTATTGTAATAGTGTCAACATTTTCTGTTCTTTATTATATAACTTAAATTTATTTGCGAACATATACAGTATGATTATGAATAAAATATCCATGTAAAATCAGTGAGTGCGAAGTGCGAGTGAGCGAGTGCATATGTAAACTTAGTGTGAGAGAATACACTGTGAAAGAAAATGGCGAGAAATCACGTCGTTCGTCGACGATTTCAATGCGACCATGCACCGTCGATGTTATTTAACATTGTTGAAGCGCAAAATCTAACTGATTTAATCTAAAAATCTTGTGTTCAGTTTACGTGAAATCACGCAAAGCACGTTAAAATGTCGCCGTTGACCGAAGTTAAATAACCTCGACGGTGCATGGTCGCATTGAAATCGTCGACCAACAACGTGATTTTCTGCTATTTTTTTTACAGTGTAAGACTGTCCGTTCAGGAGCTGAAAAGGAAACAAGGAGTGAACAACCTTTCTCTTTCTCACTAACTGTGTTCCCATATGCGTGCTCACTCACACTTTGTAATATGCTGTTTATGAATATAGTATAATTCAACATTGAGCATATTCTCCCGATACCATTGCGATAATTCGTTAAGAGTAATGGAGGTTTATCGCGATATCTAAAAGCATATGATCGCGACTGCCCATAAAATACGGGATGATATACTGAAAATATGCTCAACTTTCTACCAGGGTGGCCAAAGGACATATATAACTAATATATATATATATAATGTTTATTATTAATTAAAATCAAGTTTTTAATAAGGTAGAAATTGCAATTTGGCATAGCGAGTTGTGCTAGTATTCGTCAGCGTCCCGCGAATTGTGCTACTTTTCGTCTGAGTCGAACTTATCGTGCTTTTTTTCGTCGAAGCCCCATGAGTCATGCTACTTTTCGTCGCATGTCCATGAGTCGTGCTACTTTTCGTTGGAACTCAGCGAACCGTGCTTTTTTTCGTCGGAGCTCCATGAATTGTGTTACTTTTCGTCCAAGTCTAGCGAGTCATGCTTTTCTTCGTTAGGGTTTTACCATTCGTGCTACTCTTCGTTAAATCCTGTGAGTTATGCTATTTTTCGTAAGGGAGACACGAACGATGCTACTCTTCGTTAAAACTCTTTGAACTGTGCTCATTTTCGTAAGAGCCTGAGTCGTGCTTTTTTTCGTACGGGACGTCGATATAACACAGGCCCACAAAAAAAACACAAGTGTCTGTCCAATTGACCGGACCTATATATTCTTATGTATTTTTCGACGCTGAATCCGAATTTGCAATAAAAAAGTAGGGTCCTGCTACTTTTTTATAGGGTTTTGCTCAAAAAACCTCATTTTTTACGGTTTATTCATGGTTTTTTTTTAAATAAAAAAAAATTAAGGAAAATTTTATTTTTTTGACTTCAGAATCGAATTCTACGGGAAAAAATACATCAAAAACCATGTTTTGAATTTTTTTTTTACAGAAATTTCAACCCACCGTACGGCGTTGAAAAGGCAGAAAATCGCGAATAGTGAAAATTTGCTTTAAATTTGATTAAAATGATATTAAAATCAAGTTTTACGATTTTAAACCGATTTATAAACATTGAAAATACTTTACTGAGGGTTTTTGAGGTCGCTGATCACGAATTTTAAGTCATTCATTTCAAAAAACAACTCCTAGTCGGCGTAAGTGGACAATAAACGTGATAAGTTGATATTTTTTCAGAAAAACGATGTTTTAGATACCGTTCTGGAGGTTTTCCACTACATGAATCACAAAACCAGAACCTTTTTCGACTCTTGATCATAAAATAAGACTTAGAACTTGTGTAAAGCGATATTCATGAACTTCATTATAATATTCTTAGCTTCTTTTAAGAAGTGCCTCGGAGTTTTAATGGGTTAATCAATTGAGTTTGTAGAATTTTCGCTAATACTTCGCAACTTTGATAGTGAGATAATGGATACTAGATATTGGCGATATCTATTTTTATTTTTGTCTTCCAAAAGAATATTTTAAATAAAGTTTTAAAGTGTTTTACGCTTACGCACACGTTTCTCGTCAAATGACCGGCGTAAAGGATTTCTGACACGCTTTTGACCTCTTTTTGAAAATGTTTCTCTCTTCATCATCCAGCAGTAATCTGCCAACATATTTATACCCCATCGTCCTTAAAATCTGCGTTTAAATTCCTTCAAGTCTTTGTGAAACCTTTCTCCTTGCTCTTCACTAAAGTCCCCGTTGTTCTCAGGAAATTGATCAATATGTGAATCAAGGAAATGAAGCTTCAAGATCATTAGGCAGCCCAGTTTTTCAAAGTTGCGTACCATTTTTTTTACAATAGTTTTGTTATTTACGTCTTTAGTGCTACCCAAAAATTTTGTTGATACATCTTTAAAACTAGACCATGCTGCTTTCTCATCATCTTTCATAGTTCATTCAAAGTTTTCATCTCTAAATAGAGTACGGATTTCAGGTCCATCAAAAATACCTGCGCTTAGTTTACCATCTGTTTTGTGGTGAAATATTTGGCTCAAATATTCATAGCATTTCCCATCTTGGTCTAATGCCTTGACAAATTGTTTTATTAAACCAAGCTTTATGTGAAGAGGTGGTATCAAAATTTTGGACGAATTCACAAGTGGCTCTTTTAAAATATTTTGTTTTCCAGGTTCAAATGACTCTCTTAGTGGCCAAATTTTCTTTTTGTAGTGGGTTTCCCTATCTCTACTATCAAACATACAGAAATAACAAGGATATTTTGTAAATCCAGATTGTTGTCCTGGTATCATAGATAAAATTTTTAAGTCTCCACATATTAGCCATTTATGTTCCACGTATTTTATTTTTGACAAAACCAATCCAATGTTTGATTACTCTTCTTTAAGCACAGTTCAATGCGCTAATGGTATAGGAGCGTACTTATTTGTGTTATGAAGAAGGACTGCTTTAAGGCTCCGCTTAGACGAATCAATGAACAGGCTCCAATCCTCAGGTTTGTATATACCTGGTTTTAATTTGTCAATAAGTCCTTTTACGTCAATGCAGTAAACTAGCCCTGAATCTTCTTTAAAATATTTTCGAAAGGTTTTCTCTCGGTCACGATATTCACTTACTTTAGAGTTCCCTTTGACAGCATATTTCGCTTTTTAAAGTCTGAAGCCATCAATTCAGATTGCTCTTTAGATAGACCAGCCTTTCTAAATAAATCATTCAGACTCTTTTGATCATATTTTTTCACAGATTTCTCCACACCTTTAGGTACATATTCTTCATCATCATCTGAAGAGAGATTTTCTTCACTTTCGTCGGATTCGCTTAGATCTTCGGATGATGTGTTATCGCTTGGTTCAGTTTCTTTCACATTAATCTGATTTGTCGAATGATCGTCCACATGCAGAAAATCTAAACTGTTGTAAAACTATCTCGTGATTCTTCATTTTCTAAATCTTCTATAAGGATATTTTCTGGAAACTCAACAGTTTTAGGACTAGAATAATGTACTTCTTTTTTCTTAATATAAGCTATAACCCCTACTTTTGTTGTACAAATGCAATCGTTTTCATTTTCTGGTTCTTTCCATTTTGTTGGTGCAATGAATTTCAGGGACGTCTTGTTCTGATTATTAGTAACTCGACTCATCATTATATGACACGAGTTACAGACAAAATGTGGTACCCGACTTTTGTCTTGCTGTGAAATCTCAATGTCAAAACATACTTTATACAAATCATTTATTGTTTCTGTTATTTTTCTTTTGTTTTTCAACCCAACAAATTATATGTTTTTTACTGCAATATTATAAAAGAAAATTACATTTATCGACGATCTCCTCCAGTGCAATACTCTTGGAGATGCGATAGTTTATAATTTTCTTTGCGTGTGGAGTAGAGGGTAATATGATAATAGTATATTTCGGTACTAGTGCGATAAAGTGATTTTTTACTCGTGTGGCGGTTTGCGCCCGAGCGAAGCGAGGGTGAAAAGGTCACACGAGTAAGAAATCACTTTCTCGCACGAGTATCGAACACTATTTTTTGACACGACGTGTGAGAAGCTCTATTTTCGCACGTGTCACTTTGTACAGCGTGCGTGAAATCGAGCTTCTCGCACGGAGTGTCAAAAAAGTTATTATCGACGACACCATTGAGTGCAATACTCTAAAGAGTACGATAGTAAACTTTTTTAGTATTATGAGATATGTAGAAAAGTGTTTAAATCGACGAGATCTTTGAGTGCAATACTTTTAGATGTGCGATAAATAACACTTTTATTTAATGCAAGATACACACGAGAGAAACAAATTATTATCGACGACATATCCAAGTGCAATACTCTTCAATGTGCGATAGTTAATTTGTTTAGTATTTCTATGAAGAATGATAAATGAGATGAGATGAGTTATACTTTTATCAATAACTTTTTAAACACAGTCTCATTTAAATTTGAAATACTTAATCTTTTTATTAAAAAATTTAAAAAAAATATATATTACAAAGATTTAAAAGTTACATAGTACTTTAAGACAGAGTGTTTAAATCTTATACTTCTGACAGTATAAGATCGAATAAATATAGAATCCATATTAGATGTTACATGGTCGAATATCTAAAGGATAATGAGAGAGCTTGCTTGGATTCACGCTCTTTTATACTGTTTCATAAACCTTCTATGAAGTTCTATTTAGGAAATAGAATGTTCCATAACTTCATTCTATATATTTGCAAAAGAAACATTTAATTAAAATAAATATATTTGTAAAAGAAACATTCTATTTCCTCTACATTCCAAAAGACTATTTTTAATAGTTTATTTTATTATTTATTAATTAAAGAAACTAATTTTTTATATTTTAATTTATATTTTTAAACTTTAAATAGAGTAATCATTTTTATACATATTATATAAATAGAATGTTCTAATTATTTTAGACATTTACATTTTATTATTAACAATTAAATATTGCTAATACTTTTTATTATATGAAATAGAACATTCTATTTCTATAATCATTTCACTATATCTATATATATACATTTGAGTTATCTTATCGACCTCAGTAGGTAACTATGAAGTCCTACTTATACGTTTCGTGTGATTTAAAGTTATTATAACTAGAAATTATTTCATGTTTTAAATAATATAGATATAGTTATGACATATTCATGTTGAATTTAATAATTATACCCAAAATCAATACTAGCCGTTACAAACTCAATTGATTAACCCATTAAAACTGTAAGGCACTTCTTGAAAGAAGCTAAAAATATTATAATGGAGTTCATGAATAACGCTATACATAAGTTCTAAGTCTTATTTTATGATCAAGAGTCAAAAAAGGTTCTAGTTTTGTGATTTATGTAGTGGAAAACCTCCAGAACAGTATCCAAAACATCGATTTTTTGGAAAAAATATCAATTTATCACGTTTATTGTCCACTTACGCCGACTAGGAGTTGTTTTTTGAAAAAAATGACTTAAAATTCGTGATTAGCGACCTCACAAACCCCCGGAACAGTATTTTCAATGTTTTTTAATCAGTTTAAAATCGTAAAACTTGATTTTACTGTCATTTTAAACAAATTTGAAGCAAATCTTCACTTTTCGCGATTTTCTGCCTTTTTATCGCCGTATGGTGGGTAGAAATTTCTGTAAAAAAAAATTCAAAACATGGTTTTCGATGTATTTTTTCCCGTAGAATTCGATTATGAAGTCAAAAAAATTAAATTTTTCTTTATTTTTTTTTATTAAAAAAAAAAAAATGAAAAAACCGTAAAAAATGAGGTTTTTTGAGCAAAAACCCATAAAAAAGTAGCTGGACCCTACTTTTTTATTGCAAATTCAGATTCAGCGTCGAAAAATACATAAGAATATAGAGGCTTGGTCAATTGCACAGACACTTTTGTTTTTTTTTGTGGGCCTGTGTAATCGACGACTTCCGCTAGATGCTATACTATTGGAAGTGCGATATTATATCTTTATAATAAATGCAAATCATGCTAGTACAATAATCGACGACATTCCATTCAAATTCATGCAGGCCGTCACTGATCAAATTTTTTTTTTCTTATAAGAAATAAAAATACCTTTTATTATGTATATAAAGATAAAATTTACCTCGTAGAGCGTTCAAAAAATTTTTTTTAATTTTACTACAGCAATTTCAGTGTTGGATGTAAAAACGAAAATTCAAAAATTGAAAATGAACCTCTACTTTTAAATGACTATAGCTCCGTCAATTTTTAACCTTTTTGGGCGTTCTTTTAACGAAAATATGTGGAATTCTGTCTAGTTTTAAATGCAATCTCGACTTTTGTAATACAATTTGATCTCACTGAGTAATTTACGAAAAACCGAAAAAAGCGATTTTTTTCAAACACGATTTTCTCAAAAACTTTATTTTTTTTTTTAAATTTTCATATGATTTTATACATAAAAAATACTAACTTTTAGGGTAGGTGAGAATATGCGATTTTTCTTTATTTTTTTTACAGATTTTTAAAAGTTTTTTTTTTATTTTTGATTTTAAAACATTGATACCATGGCGCATCGTACTATTTTCTCAACGTTACGTGTTCTTACAACTAATTTTATGCTTTTATTTATTAATATATCAGAAATATTAACAATAATCTTTAAAATTAACTCCAGATCGTATATTTTGATCAATTAGAACCAAAGTTATGACGATTCAAAGTTTAAAAAAAAATGCTGAAACTTTAAATAAATATATTTACTTTGAATTTTGAATTTTGAATTTTTAATTTGAATTTTGAATTTTGAAAAGGTGAATTTTTTAAATACGAAAATATATCATTTGGTCATTTTTAATGAACAAATAATATGCGATACAATTAAGAAATGAACACTAATGAATTGAGAAATAATGTGAATAAAAAAATCCGAATTTGAATAAAACCTTTTAATTTACTACTTGCCACTCATGTCTCGAAGTTTTGGCAGTGTAGATTTGGTTTCGTTCACTCTCCAACAGTGAATCTTTTGAATACCTTTAATTTCTTTCGCATTTCCTAACCATTCCATTTTTTTTGTCAGTCGAAAAACTTCTAGCTCATCCTTGCGGATAACAAGAATGTTAATCGACGGAGTATATTTTGATACGTGAGTGGCGAAATTTTCAGCGTTTCTAATAAAATCTGCACTCTTCTTGGACAGATTATGCGTGGTAGCATAATGTTTAACTAAACCACCAATACCGTCACAAGCGCCTTTACCATGACCTGTTGCAGAAAAAAGCCATTTTCTGTTTACTTTTGAGTTTTGAAGCTCATAGAGTTGATATCTATTTTCAAAATGACTGGCAGCTCCATCGGAAATGGTTATGATTTCATCAAGATCTTGCGCAATATGTTTTTGTTTTAAGTTATCGATAATTAAATTTATAGCCATTAGAGCATGAGACGAATCATGTTTAATATCGTCAGAGATGGTGACATAACTGACTGTTTTATCATTTCCAAAATAGCATACCGACGTAAATATTGATATTTGGTTTTTACTCCAATGATAGCTTTGAATTTCATTTTGAAGCAGAACTGTCCAATTTTCTGCAAAATCGACATGAATAACTAATTGTGAGTCATTATTTTTCGCTAAAAGTTTAACCTCTTTAATTGCTATACGTTGAATTTCTTTCACCAATTTATGAGCCCTTACAGTGAGAGCGCGCTCTCTTAACTCTATTAAGAAATTTTCAATTGTGCTAGTTTTATTCAGTAAATTTGATTTTCCCCAAACACCATAAATCATTTCTTCATATAAATCTTCTTCTGTCAAAGAAATTACTTGTAAATCAATAGAATCTCCAATGGGACATTCTTTACATTCTCTTAGTACACATTTCATATCATCTTTTGAACAAAAAAGTAAAAAACATATTTTCAATTCCAAATATGCAATGTCTTCTTTATTCTCTTTTTTATACTTATTCAAAGCATCTAACATAAGTTCAAGATTCTCGCAGTAAACGCAAAGACACGAATCGGTGGGTGGATGTGGTATAACCCACTTCGGTCTTAAAGCGTAGAATGTTGATTTACCAATTTTTGTTTTTATTTCAGGATTTTCGTCTTTAAATAATTGTTATATTTCTTTTATACTCCGCGTAAGAAAGCGTTTGACTTTTTTAGTTTTTATACCATTTTCTTTGATAGATACTGTGTCGCTTTTATTTGCACTTTGACGAGAACAATTTAAATCATCTTTCAGATAATAATCCTTAACTTTCATTAGAATTTCACTATCCAAAGAATGGCCACAATAGTTCTCAGACTGCTTGTAAATTTTTGTATTATTTACCAATGATCGCGCTTGATCAATCATATAAGGCTGATTCCATTTCAAATCGAACAGTCAGTATACACTCAAGTTACCAATTACTGCGCTAATGGAGTATGTTATTTTACCCTAAAAATAAGGGTATACGTATTTTTTTATTTTGCTGAAATATCAAAATTGCATCAGATATGCACTTTTGAAAATTGCATACAAAAACTAAATGTTAAAACTGAAAATGTTGAGAATAACTTTAGAGGGCTATCGTTTTACCAATTTTCAATGAATTTTGGTAAACCTTATTTTGTTTTATTATGTTTTAAGCCCTCTTTAATTCAGTGCAAGAAATTTCAAAAAAGACTAAAAAATGACTAAGATATGTGCATTTTACCAAAAAATGCACTTTTTATGCACATGCATTTTTCTCGAAAAACCCATTTTTTTTTGCTGAAATTTTTTGTGCTCATAGAGGACCAAATTACCTATTTAATGGTACTTGGTTGATCCTGTACTTATTTGTTTGAAGCGAGAAAAAAAATTCACAAATTTTATTGGTGAAAAATTTTTGTATATACGTTCGAAAGTCTTAAGCAATGTTCATTCCAACGCTGTCGCATGCTTCGCTCATTATTTGTTTACCTTTATATGTATGTATATATCATCAATAGTGATATATATATATATATATATATATATATATATAAAAATTCGTAATATAAAAATAAATATTAAAAAATGGAAAATAATAATTCTATTCGTGTATATCTATATTATGTATGTTTCGATGTACAGACAATAGGAGGCTCATTCGCGGACAAATACCTCGCGTAACCAAAACAGCATATTAGAATTGTTATATACAAGCTAGTTATTCTTACGTCTGCTTTGAAAGGTACTTTTCGGACTTGTGAAAAAGTAAACAAAACTCTGCAATTACGATGTCCGAAATTCACTCTTCTACAAGAATTCGATGTCCCGATTTTTTTCAAATGCATAAGAAGGTAGTTTATAAAAGCAGAAATTTACGTTTTAGACCGTTGGAAGATTTGGCCATTAATTCGGCACAGCTTTATCCAGATTTAAAGATACTGTCCTCTACTAATGTATGCAAAAATTGCCATGAACGCATATCAAAAATGATTTTAAGTGATCTTGAATCTACATCTGAAAATGAAATCACTGAACTTTTTAGCGGAAAACATGATGATTTCATCCCCAAGACACCCGAACGAATACAGGAATTAAACGAGAGTATTAATACAATTGTACCTCAATGCGTCTCGCCGCTAAATAGAAAAACTGCAATACCTAAAAATTTAACAGAAAATTACGTATCTAAAAAGAAAAAATCTTTAATTTCAGCTTTTTCTGCTACTGTCGGAAGTAAATTAGAAGATGCGTATGACATTTCAGTTGAATCAATAGAATCGGACAAAAGTTCAACTGAAAACTATTAGAACGAATTTGTAGAAAATTTTAAATCGGCTTTAGAAAAATGTTCTTCTGTTTCGGAGAAAATAAAACTTCTAACTCTACTACCTTCAAAATTAAGCAAAATAAAAATTTGCTTACTATTCCCGAATATAAGCAAGTATATGATAAATAAATCAAGATATCTCGTGAAAAATAAAGGAGTTTATTCGGAGCCAGATTCATATACTGGTCATCCTATTGATGAAAATACAAAAAATATCGCTATGGAATATTTTTTAAATGATGATTTTAATTGTAGTAGACAAAGTCCAAATAAATCTGATGTTGTTACTGTTAAAGTTAATAATACAAAAACTAAAAAAGTTAAACGGTTTCTTACTCGAAGCTTAAAAGAAACATAGTCAATTAAGACAAGAAAATCCAAACTTACAAATAGGAAAATCGAAATTCTATAGTCTAAGACCAAGTTTCGTCTTAACAAGCCCTGTGAAGGAAACTTGTCTTTGTGTACATTGCGAAAATTTTGAACTGTTTCTTACAAGTTTAATTCGTTTTAGAGGCGATAATAATTCTGAATTAGATTTAATTCGTTCAGAAATAACTAACGCAATGTTGTGTTCTGAACCATCTGATTCGTGTTTCTTGCAAGAATGCAATTATTGCCCCGGTAGTGAGGGTATCACATTAAAATTGTTAACACTGAAAGAAAATTGTGAAGATGAAATTACGTTTGCTTTGTGGGATAATGGTAATCTTATCAAACAAACAGTAAGCTTATCAGTTTTTAAAGAAAAATTTTCAATCTGCACACTAAAAGCAAGTACTCACGTATACATAAAAAATATTGAACGTGAAGCTATAAAAAAAGAAAAAGAAGAAGGTAAAGCTGATCCTACTAAGTTAATTATCCACGTTGATTTTGCAGAAAATTGGTCTGTAATAAATAATGAAGCGGTTCAGGGAAATCATTGGGTAAATAACCAAATTTCTATTTTTACTACAGTCTGTTACCAAGGAGAGATAACGCAAAGCTTTGCGATCGTTAGTGACGACAAAAAACATGATACTGCATATGCGCTATTAGCAATAAATAAAATTATCGATCTTATGAAAAATGATTTAGTTACTAAAGTCACTATTATATCAGATGGAGCTGCAAGCCAATTTAAAAATCGTTTTCAGCTACATGAATTCAAACATTTTTCTTATCAAATGAAATGGTTATTTTTTTACTGGTCATGGGAAAGGAGCCGTTGATGGAATAGGTGGGCTTCTAAAGCATTATGCTACTTCACATAACTTAAAAAGAGTTCATGAAGAATCGATACAAAATGCTGACGATTTTATAAATTGGGTTCAAAAGTACACCAGTGCAATCAAAATCATATTATTACCAATAAATAAGATTGAAAAATTTAGAAAAGAAAAAAATATTGAATGGAGTACAGTTCCTAAATATAATGGGATTCAAAAAAGTCATATGTGGTTAAAACAACTTGGGGAATTGAAATCGCATATATTTGTTGGCAGAACAGCTATACATGCACTGACTAAAGTGAAAGACAAGAAAAAAAAAGTCAAACGTCGTAAGGCTACACTTAGAACTAAAAATAATAAATGCAAAAATAAAAAAAAGTAATTATTTATAATTATATTTTTGACGCATCCCAACAGTGAGAGGCAAGGGGAACTCACTTTAAAAAAGCACCCCGAAGGGAACAGAAACCTTTTACGTCCACGTCGTTGTTCCTGGGTAATGCTAAAAGAAGGATAGTGTTTAAATCTACATTGCTTAAAATTTCCGAACGTATATACAAAAATTTTTCACCAATAAAATTTGTGAATTTTTTTTCTCGCTTCAAACAAATAAGTACAGGATCAACCAAGTACCATTAAATAGGTAATTTGGTCCTCTATGAGCACAAAAAATTTCAGCAAAAAAAATGGGTTTTTCGAGAAAAATGCATGTGCATAAAAAGTGCATTTTTTGGTAAAATGCACATATCTTAGTCATTTTTTAGTCTTTTTTGAAATTTCTTGCACTGAATTAAAGAGGGCTTAAAACATAATAAAACAAAATAAGGTTTACCAAAATTCATTGAAAATTGGTAAAACGATAGCCCTCTAAAGTTATTCTCAACATTTTCAGTTTTAACATTTAGTTTTTGTATGCAATTTTCAAAAGTGCATATCTGATGCAATTTTGATATTTCAGCAAAATAAAAAAATACGTATACCCTTATTTTTAGGGTAAAATAACATACTCCATTAGCGCAGTAATTGGTAACTTGAGTGTATACTGACTGTTCGATTTGAAATGGAATCAGCCATAAATAGTTACATTTGGTAAAACTGATAATAAATAATCTTTGGAAATATCACTTGGTATAATACTCAACAATCGCACTTTCTCAAGAAAATTTGAACAATAATCTAATGCAATTTTAATATTCTCAAGCCATTTATCATTTGTTTTACATTCATTATTTTCATTCAATGCGGCAAATCCGTTATATCGTAGACTTTCATCATTTTACTTGCTATTTGTGAATCAAATGCATCGTTCATTTGTTTTCTTTTTCGGAGAGCATAAGATTCTCGCATCTTGATATTGATACTTTGAGGCATTTTAATTGGTGAAATGTTTAATTTCAAATTACTTGAAGTCTCGTTGAGCTGTTCTACCACAGCCTCACTATGAATAAAATCTTCCGAAGATTGTTGACTGCTTGAAGTCGATGAAATAGACGCATTTTTTACTTCATCTAATAATATTTTGTAACACGAAGGGCATACTTTATCTTCTCTAGAAAAAGAAGTATTTGGATACGAGCGCTTCAAAGACTTCGTTAGATCACCTAATTCTCAAAGCGGACTTTTGGAGCAATCATAAACAACTTTTTTGTGCCTTTTTTTAAATCCTTGCACTTTATATTAACAATCAATGATGCCATTATTGATATTCTGTTCAATGACAGATCGAAAAAAATAATTTATCTTAAATATCTTTATTTTTTATCTTCCTTTTCTTATATTTTTAAACGCGTCAAGTCGTTAATGAGAATGCAGAGAACGAATCATTGCCACCTAGTGGTGACATGCGTCAACTCCCTACAGAATAAATTCAAGTTCTAGGTGCAAAATTCAAACTGATAAAAAAATAATATTCTTCAACAAAAAAAATTTTTATTATAATAATGTACCATGAAAAGAGGATAAATGGTTCTGTATTCTTTTATCAAAATGTCTTATTTATTAAATTAAAAAATTTATATCTTTAGACTTTAATATTTAACGAAAATTGCGTTTCCTCAATGTAAATATCATATTAATTTAAAGTTTCAGCATTTTTTTTTTTCTTTAAATCGTCATAACTTTGGTTCTAATTGATCAAAATATTCGATCCGGGGTTTATTTTAAAGATTATTGTTAATATTTTTGATATATTAATAAATAAAAGCATAAAAATAGTTGCAAGAACACGTAACGTTGGAAAAATAGTACGATGCGCCATCGCATCAATGTTTTAAAATCGAAAATATAAAAAAAAACGTTCAAAAATCTTTAGAAAAAAATAAAGAAAAATTGTATATTCTCACCTAGCCCAAAAGTTAGTATTTTTGACGTATAAAATCATATGAAAATTTCAGAAAAAAAATATAGTTTTTGAGAAAATCATGTTTGAAAAAAATCGCTCTTTTCGGTTTTTCGTAAATTACTGAGTGAGATCAAATTGTATTACAAAAGTCGAGATTGCATTTAAAACTAGACAGAATTCCACATATTTTCGTTAAAAGAACGCCCAAAAAGGTTAAAAATTGACGGAGCTATAGTCATTTAAAAGTAGAGGTTCATTTTCAATTTTTGAATTTTCGTTTTTACATCCAACACTAAAATTGCTGTAGTAAAAAAAAAAATTTTTGAGCGAGGTAAATGTTATTTTTATATGCATAATAGAAGGTATTTTCACACGCTTTTATTAAGCTTGCTATCACGTCTGTCTGTCTGTCTGTAATCAAATCTTGCACATTCGATTTGAGGCACTTTTTGTCGATGAAAATTTCTGAAATTTTACACAGACCTCGGTCTCCGATGACAATGTAATAATCCGTTGTCAGGTCGGCGATGTCGGGTGTGCAAAGTCATCTCCGAGGAAGTTTAAGTGGAAATGCTATCTTTGGGTGGAGGCGAGTTGATGGAATGTTGTTGAGTTGATAGTTGTAGAAAATGCATAGGGGATAGGGGCTTGCATAGGGGATAGGCGAATGTACAGCTGGAAATATTGAGGATAGGAGGATCAAAAGGGATAGGGGAATATATAGGGGGTAGGGGAATATATAGGGGATATGATAATGTATAGAAAATACAATTAAGTACAAACTTTTAAAAAAGAATTACTCATAGAAAATTCAATTTTAACTAAAAAGTAGATAATAAAAAATTAAAAAAAACATTTTTAAAACACGTCTTTATAACGGAGAAAATACACTAAAAAGTATTAAATAAATTAATTTACTTCCTTGAAATTACTTTTATACAGTTTATTGCGACAATTAAAAGAAAATTTTACAACGAAAATTCAAAAATAAAAGTGTGGGCGCTGAATTAGATTTACTAAAATTAGCACCCACACTTTTCTTCACAAATTCGATCAGTGATGGCCTGCATGAATCTGAATGGAATCAGCCATTTGCCAAAGAAGCATTTAATTAAAATAAATATATTTGTCAAAGAAACATTCTATTTCCTTTACATTTCAAAAAACTATTTTTAATAATTTACTTGATTATTAATTAGCTAATCTTTTATGTGTTAATTTCTATCTTCGAACTTTAAGAGGCGGCCGTATCATTCTGTCCTTGTCTGATCTAAATTTTCGTTATTATGAATAAATAAAATATTTTCATAGAAAAGTAAGACAACCGCCCAATAGAGCAAAAGACAAGCAAACGATTCTTTTCTATGAAAAAATATGAAATTTTGGTTATTTTTCGAGTGAAGTCTGAAACGAAAAAACAGTTCAATCAACTCAATCAAGTTCGATTGTTTTTCCGTTTCAGACTTCACTCGAAAAATAATAAAAATTTCATATTTTTTCATAGAAAAGAATCGTTTGCTTGTCTTTTGCTCTATTGGTCGGTTGTCTTACTTTTCTATAAAAATATTTTATTTATTCATAATAACGAAAATTTAGATTAGACAAGGACAGAATGATACGGCCTCCTCTTAAATAGAATAATCATTTTCATACATATTATAGGAATTGAATGTTCTATTTATGTATAAACAATCATTTTAAAAAGTTACATCTTATATATTTTATTATTAACAATCAAATATTGATACTACTTTTTTTATTAAAAGAAATAAAACTTTCTATTACTATAATCATTTTACTATATCTATATATATACATTTGAGTTATCTTCATTATCGGTCCCAGTAGGTACCTATAAAGCCGTACTTATACTTTTTAAGTAATTTTAATTTATTATTATAGAAAATCATTCTATGTTATAAGTAATGTCAAATTATTTATAAAATATTTATATTAAATTGAATTATTCTATTAAAAATTAATATAAGTCGTTACACTATAATGAATATTTTAAAAGATAAATTGGACATAAATATAAGGAAACAATAATTTGAGAATAATAATTTCAAAAAACATTATTAATTTGAAATATATATACACTTGACACAACAATTAGCAGGCCCCCTAAAATTTTTGAAAAAATATGGCTTTTTTGAACAGTCATAAATTCGTCAATTTTTATCGAAATCATTTCTTTTTTTTTTAAATTGAAGGATGAAAGTTTAGCTTTTTGACCATTGTATTTGAAATATTTGTCAAACAGAACAGATAGTGCTGTTAATTTTTGAAACTTATTATATTTTGCAAAAAGAAGTTCAACTTTAAACTATTGAATCAGCTCTACAATTGTTAGTTCAGTATATTTTTGCAATAAAATTTAAAAATTTGGAGTCTCCAGAAAAATTTAGAAAAAAAAACATCAAAATTGCCTTTAGATCCGGTAGATTGATGAGTTACTTTGATCATGATTATGATTCAGTAATGCATAGATTTGGACTTTTAAAATTGAAAACGATGCGTAAAATTGGTGATCTCTCTTTTGCATTTAATATAATAAACGGAAACCTAGATTGCGATGATTTAAAGTCACTCTTTATACGTAAGGAACAGAACTACAGTTTGAGGAGGGGTATCAGGTTTATAGAGTCAACGTATAATAACGATCTTAATTTTTATGCAACTGTACCATGTATGATTAGAATGTGGAATGCTCTCCCGGTGGAGATAACTATGATTAAAGATATAAAAGTCTTTAAATCAAGGATATGGAATGTTGTAGAAAGTTATGTATGATATGTATGAGTGTATGCTAAGCGCCAAAGTTAAAGTTATTATATTTATATTCTAGATTTATTTTTGTTAAATATTTTGTATTGGGCTGGAGCCCGTAAATTAATAATAAATAAATAAATAAAATGCAATCATTTTTGACAAGGTTATATAAATTTAAAAAAATAGAGGTTTTTTTAATTTTTTTACCATAACTCTAACTGTATTCGTCAAAATTAGTTCTTTTTTTTAAAAGCTGAAAACTTCACGAACGAATATACGTAAAAAACTGCTGTACATTGGACGAGCATACACACTCGTGCATAAAAGTGTTATTGTATTGTTTGACACTTATCAACGCATAGCAGATTTTATACTGATGCGGGCATGAGAAATTAAGCATATTAAGAGCAGGTCGTATACCTCAGTCCTTTTCTAATCGAAGAATTTATTTTTTTGCAAAAACTAATAATCGTAGCAAAAAATAAGGAGATAGCCCCATCTAGTACCATAAAAAGCAATGTTTTTTTTGATGAGGAAAAATTATTTTCATCGATTTGTTTTAAAGAAAATCTTGAAAAACTTAAAAAATAGAGGTTAAGATGGACAATTCATTTTTTCAAGGTTTTCTTAAAAACGAAGTGATAAAAATAATTTTTCCTCATAAAAGAAAATCTAGCTTTTTATTCTACGAGATGGGGCTTTCTTCTTATTTTTTGCTATAATTATTAGTTTTTGTAAGAAAATCAATTCTTTGATTAGAAAGGGACAGATATACTCGACCTCCTCTCAATGCAATTTTAATGAATTTTCATCATTTATCATCATCATTTCAAAAATTTATCTGAGTTTTATTAAAATTAAACATTTTTATGCATAAGTGTGTATGCTCGTTCAATTTATAGCAGTTTTACACGCTTATTCGTGTTGTTTATTTGTGCGTTTATTTTTTATCAGCCTTGCGAAAACTGAATCAACAATTGTAAAGCTGATTCAATGGTTTAAAGTTAAATTTTTTTCTGCAAAATTTAATAAATTTAAGCGATTGACAACAGCGCCATTTAATTCTGATTAAAAAAATATTTTTAATACAACAATCGAAAAGCTGAACTTTTGACCTTTAATTTAAAAAAAAAAGAAATAATCTCGATAAAAATTGACGGAGTTATGACTGTTTGAATAATGCATATTTTTTCGAAAATTTTAGGGGACCCGCTAATTATTGTGCCGAGTGTATAACATGAGAAAAAATAATACAGAATTAAGTAAAAATAATAATTTGAACAAAAAAATAATTGAAAACAACAAAAAATAACAAATTTAGTTGGGACGTCAGACAGTGATTATTATTTCAGGGTTTAGGGTTTTTAGGTTCAGTGCTCAAGAGTTGGGGTTTAGGGGTTCAGAGATTAACGATTTTGGGTTGATTGGTTTAGTAATTATGGGTTCAGGGTTAGTAAATTCAGAGCTTATTGGTTTAGGATTCATGAGTCCATGATCTATGGATAAACAGGTTTAAGATTTTTGGCTTATTCGTTAATGGTTGATAGTTTTAGAGTCTTATGGAGATTTATGGGTTTACGGTTTTTGGGTTTATAGGTTTAGGATTTATGGGTTAAGGCCTTATAAGTGTAGGGTTTATGTGTTGGTGGTTTATGGGTTGAGAGTGTATAATTTCAGGGTTCAAAGACCTGTGGTTTATGGGTATGAGATTTATAGGTGCAGAGTGAATGGGTTCATATATTTATGAGTATAACATTTATAAGTTTAGGATTTATTGGTTTACGGTTTTTGGGTTTATAAGTTTAACATTTATGAGTTGAGGTTTTATGGGTTTAGGGCTCATAGATTTAGGATTTATATATTTAAGATTTATGAAGTTTATGGTTATTTACGGTTCATGGGTTATGAGTACATAGGTTTAGGTATGATTTAAGGGTTTATAAATTAAAGGTCTTGAGGTTTAGGGCTTTATTGTTTGGGGTGTATGCATTCGAAGTTTATGAGTTATAAGTTAATGAGTTTGAGGTTTATCGATTAAGGGTTTGTGGGTTCAGGGCTTGAGGATTCAGGGTTTATAGATTTGAGGTTCATAGGTTTAGAGTTAATATGTTTGGGGGTTCATGGTTTTGGGGTTCGTAAGTTAAGAGCTTGTGGTCCTAAGATTTATGAGTTTCAAGTTTGTGGGTTTACAAGTTTAAGGGTTTATGGGTTTCGAGTTTATAGGTTTACGGTTTAAAAGTTTGAGGCTTATGAGTTTATGGTTTATTGATCTAGGGCTTATGGGTTTGTGGTTTATGGGTTCATAGTATTAGAGCTTTAGAGTTTTGCATTAATAGGTTCAGGGGTTTAGGATTTATTAGTTTTGGGTTTCTGAAATTATGGTTCATTGATCTTGGGTTTATAGGTTTTTGGTTTATGGGTTCATAGCATTAGAGCTTTAGAGTTTTGCGTTAATAAGTTCACGGTTCATGGGTTTAGGGTTGATGGGTTTAGGATTTATTAGTTTGGGGTTTCTGAAATTATGGTTTATGGGTTTATGATTTATGTGACTAAGTTTTATAACTTTAGGGTTTATGTATTCAGAGCTCATGAGTTAATGGTTGTGGGGTTTATAGATTCAGAATTCATGGGTTCAGGGAGAAGAGGAGGTTGGAACCATTTGCCGCTTGGTGGCGCTGCAGGTGAGAGAAGAATATAAAATCTTTTTCTACACAGATTCCTGCTAATCTTGTTTGAAAAGTCTAAAATATTTTTGTAAAGCCGAAAATGCTGCGCGCGGTAAAGCTGATGTCAATATGTATATTTTTCTTAAGTGCAACAGAGAAAGTAATACTAAAGAATGATGAATACATATGCTCACGCCTGCTCTATCTCGCGCTGCATTTTTCACTTTACAACAATATTTTAGACTTTTCAAACAAGATTAGCATCAATAATAATTCTATATATATATGGCTAGAATTATTGACAATATTAGAGATATATTATTGTCTCAGTAAATTGTAAATCGCTGTGTAATGAAAGTTTTATATTTTTCTCTCATCTGACCGCAGCGCCGATAAGCGTCGAATGGTTCCGACGCCTCTTTATAGATTCAGGGTTTATGGTTTAAGGTTTTATGAGTTAAGAACTTACGGGTTCGGGGCTTGTGGGCACTAGGCTTATGGATTTAGCGTTCATAGGTTTATGGGTTTAGGGTTCAGCAGTTTGGGCTTTATGAATTCAGGGTTTATGAAGTTGGGGTTAATAAGTTTATATGTTTAGGGTTCGTGGATTTAAGCATTTAGTGTCTATGAGTAAAGGGTTTATGAGTTTGAGGTTAATGTGTCTAGGGTTCATAAGTTTACAGTTCATGGTTTGGAATTTATGAGTTCAAAGCTTATGGGTTTATGGTATATAAGTTCAGGGACTATGGGTTTATGGGTTTGGGGTTCATGGCTTTAGAGTTAATTGGATTAGGGTTTATAGGTTCAGGGTTTATGGGCCTATAGTTTACGAGTTTTAGAGCTCATTAGCTTAGGTTTTATGAGTTTAATGTTTATGAGTTTGGGGTTAAGGGGTTTTCGGGTCTATAGGTTGATGGTTTATGGGTTTTCGGGTCTAGGATTAATGGGTTTGTGGTCTATATGTTTAGATTTTTTGGGCCTGGGGCTTCATGAGGCCATAGCTTCAGGGTATATGAGTTGAGGATATAGGGGTTTAGGGTTTTTGAGTTTAGAGTTTATGGATTTAGGGTTTATGTGTTCGGGACTTTTGAGTTTATGCGTTTAGGGTTTATTTATTCAGCGTTTGAGAGTTTAAGGTTAGGGGTTTGGGGTTTATGACTTTAGGGTTTCTAATTGAAGGCACTTATGAGTTTAGGGTTTATGGGTCTAGAGTTTAAGATTATAACTGTTAATAATAGAAAAATTTGTTAATGACAGAGAAAAACTTTTTTAAAATAACATTTTCTTAAACTATAATTAAGTCATATGTCTTCAATTCCTTTCTGTTGTCTTCTGTTTTATACTGTTCTATTTAAATATTTTCAGATTTCTCTGATTGTCTTTATTTATTTTTTTCTGCCAGGGTAACTAGGACATATGTCAGTTTTGCTAAAAATTGCTGGAAAAATCTAGATAAAAAAGCTTCAAAAATTAGTTACAATAATATGTATTCGAGTTCTAAAGCAGCTGAAATAAACTAAATTCAAGTTAGAGATTGCTAAAATAGACTTAATTTAAAACACACTGCTTTTTGATGAATAAGAGTTAAATTTTAGTTAACATATTAATGTACGGCATCAGAGAAAGATATGTCTACACTATTCTCAAGCTCAATCGTCCTTGGCTCACCAGCATAAAAGTCGTTAATAAATTAACTATTGCCAAAAACGATCGTCTTAGTTTTTCTTATATATAATGTGAGAGAAGCATCAACAGCCCACTTTGATACCACCCTGGCTGTCCTCTGTAGAATACGAATACCTTTATTCACATCCTCATAAGAGACCTGTGTGTAAACTTGCAGGTCATCCGCATATAATAGGTGTTCAACGCAGCCGAAGTCAAGCGTATCACGTATGTTATTAATGTAAAGGCAATACTTTTAAAAACAACAGAGGTTTCAGCACTGAACCCTGCAGAACTCATAGATTGGTTATAAGCCAATTTGATTCCTCTTTTAAATGTGTGGAAACCATTTGTTTCTTTTCTCATAAATCATTCCTATTCAGCCAACCTAATTCACTCCAGTGTAGCCCTGGAAAACCCCATCGATCTAAGCCTCGCAAACAATTTGAAGGGAGACATCGTGTCGAGAGCCTTACTGAAGTCAAATAGAAGTCGCACAGTGACGAGTTCTTATCTAGACCTGATCTTATGTCATAATCTACTCTTTTTTTGGTTATGGGTAATATTCTCAAATACCTCTGAAAGGAAACACAAGATTGGCATATATCTACAATTTTTATGCAATTTAGGTACAGAATACTTCTTTAATGGCACAATGCGTGCACGCTTCTTAAGGCAAAGAAAGGCTCTCCGTGCAAAAGAATCACAAGATGTTCTTCAATAAACAATAAGGTTTTGAGTATCACACTCTGCGGGATGCCATCCTTGCCACAAACCTTTTGATAAAAAATACTAAATCGCAAGGACTACACCATAAACATTAATTGGCTTGAAGACAAAGCCATATGAACTACACAAAGAAACAATTTTCTTACGTTCCTCATTATCATCGTATAGCGAAACTGACACCTTCGCATAACGTGCATTGAGCTCATCTAAAATAAATCCATTCAAGTCCCTTTGAAGTCTGGACGGAAGTCCCAGGTCTTTTAACTCATTCCAGACATTACCTCTGGCAAGAGCTTCGAACAGTCTGCTATGATAGGAAGTAGTATTAGCTTGTTCTGTCTGTTCGTTTATTATTTTAGGCAGTTGCACAAATTTGGAAAGATCGCTCGCTCTTCATTTGTTTGTATCTTCAACACGTCGCATCTTTCTTGCGCCACATCTGCAACAATTCTTTACCCATCTGGAAAACTAATCTTTACTAACCAGGAAAGTGTCTGAGTTGCAGGTCATAGATCTTGATAAAACTCTGGGATAAGTATTTAGGTACCAAAATATGAGTAAAGCCACAGCGGTACGGTCTAACGCTTCGAAAAACTGAAGTTATGGACGATTATAGTCTTATTTTCAGAAAAATATGAAAAAAGAACTCCTAATTAAAGTGTAAATAATTCTGTTTAAAGATGTCTTTAATAAATTCACAATAACTAAAATGAAAGCAGAGAAAGCAAGTTTTAATTTGATAGTTTCCGAATTGAAAAATAATAATTAGAACTAAAGTTATGCTTGTTTAAAGTTAAGCAGCTAAAAAGTACTAAAAATCACCATCCTTTAAAATTTAGACTATTTTTGGTACTCTCTTACTGCTCAACTTTCAACAAGCATAACTTTAGTTCTAATTATTATTTTTTAATTCGGAAACCAGCAAATTAAAGCTTGCTTTCTCTGTTTTCATTTTAGTTATTGTGGATTTATTAAAGACATTTTAGACAGAATTATTTACACTTCAATTAGGAGTTCTTTTTTCATATTTTTCTAAAAATAAGACTATAATCGTCCATAACTTCAATTTTTCGAAGCGTTGGACCGTACCGCTGTGGCATTACTCATATTTTGGTACCCAAATGCTTATCCCAAACTTTCATCAAGATCTGCGACCCGTAACTCAGACACTCTCCTGGTAAGTTTAAATGTTTTTAGCGGCGCCAGATTTTATACTGCTACCGTAAGATTGTCACAGAGGCAGTCAAGTACAGATTTAGGGTCAACAGTACCAACTAAATGGCGTCAAATCACAGCCGGCTAAACTCTGTACCAATAAAGTTGGATAGATATCTTTATAATTTCTATACCTATTTAGTTTTTGTTTTGTCATGATATGACTGCAGGAAATACATACATTGATTAAGTTATGCTGACTGTGCAAATTCGCTAGTAAATTTTGTGCGTCAAGTACTGTGTTATTATGGTCCAAAAAAATTAGGTCAATCCACGAGTGAGACATCGGAGTGTGACGCGTCGCACCATGCTGGACTTATTGTAACGAAAGCTCAGCTGACAACTTATTAAGAAATTTGGTATTACTGCTCTCTTGCAGAAAATCGGCATTAAGGTCCCACCATTATAATTTTATGATAGTGAATCAGAGGCAAGATTTCTTAAAACATCTAAAAAAATTGGTGTTTCTAATGAAGGAAATGACTGGAGGCCGATAAATTACAGAAACCAACACGGGCTTAGAGCCGCCCATTTGCACAGAACAAAAAATATATTCAGGCACTTCCAGTTCACCTTCACTATGGCTAGTTTGAGTATCCAAAGTAACCAAAATAGTGCCTTTTACATTGTTTTTAATACATAAGGCAACTTTTCCACCACTCAAGTTTCTGTTCTATCTAAATACTTTATACTCTCTGACCTAAATGACGTCATCAGAAACAGACGGACCTAGCCAGGTCTCAACCACTCCAAATCTGTCGTAAGAAGGATTTAATTGGATTAGAACTAAAAATAATTTATAAAATAATAAAAATACGCTATTTTCAAGCTAAAAAATAGTCTTACTTTTAGCTTGAATTAGTTAAATTTTGTTGAAATAAAAATAAAAGAGATAAAAAAGAAATAAAAATAACTCTGGTAGAACTAAAATTTAGATAAACAATCATTAAATTTAGCTATAAATGAGGGGTCAACAAGTAGTCTTGAATATTTTTTTAATTTTAATTTTCTTGATTGTATGATAGCATAAAAGATCGTGATTGAGACTTAGGACCTTTCTATTTTTAATCCACAATTGCTTTTGTCTAGTAAATTATATGAAAATTTTTTCAATTTTTGGGTTCCACTTTTGAATAAATAATTTTTTGTATTATATTTTTTATTAATTTCTCCATTAGTAAGCATATTTTATCATTTAGGAGTTTCTTCAAGTCGTCATTGAAAATTGAAACGATTATTTTCATAATTCACACTTATCACAAGCAATAGAGTATTTTAAAATTATTAAATTAAAATATGTTTTAGTGAATTCTTTTTTCTTTATTCTTTTGTAATCTTGCTAAGTTTATATTTAACCCGTTTGGACCTGAATTTTTGTTTTATTATAAAATTTTCTGATAACCTTTTTACGATGATAAGTATTTATTTATTAAGCAATTTTCGCGATAAAAAAAATTTTTTTTTTTTTTGAATTTTTTCAATTTTTATAAAGAATATAAATAATTAATAATATAAATAATTAATTAATAACAGCCATTTTTAAGTTAAGTAGCGAGTTTATTTTAAAAAATTTGAAGATAATTTTAATAAAAACCGGAAAACATCAATATTCATTCCCGTTGATATCGTGTCAAAAAGGTTAAATACACTGTAAAAAAATCCTTTTGTAAGATTATTATTCCGGAATCAATAAGGTTACCATGGTTTTTAGTAAGTTTACCAGAAAAATATGAAAATTACTAAAAATTAGTAAAATTATTATTCTCAGTGTAGGTCTTTGTATTACCTAACCCAAGCTAGGAATTTTACAAATATACTATAAAAAATCCTCTAGTAAAATTATTATTCTGGAATCAATAAAGTTACCATAGTTTTTAGTAAGTTTACCAGAAAAATATGAAAAATAACTAAAAATTAGTAAAATTATTGTTCTCGGTGTAGGTGATTTTATTACACGATTTACTTCTCTCAGAATAGTAATTTTACAAGAGGATTTTTTACAGTGTAATATTAGGCAGTACCAGAATGTATGAATATTACAAAACTACCTTGCAATCTTCGCAATTAATATTGCCAGTTGGATTGCTAATTGATTTACTGGTTCATCAAATGTGGAGATCAATCCTTGTCGAAGAAACTCTTTTTCACCAACGTTAATTTCACTGTAAAAATAATATTGAAATATTATTTAATTATTACACGATATAATCAATATCATATTATTTTGTATTGATAAATATAATATTTCTATTACAATGTAAATGATTCAATAATGAATATCAATCTGATATACATTTTTATATGATAAGGTCTTTATTCATATAAAAATTTGTAATTTTAATATTTCTACATTAATTCACAAATAATGAGTAACATGTTCTTAATTAATATTAAAGCTCTTTTTATGATAAATTATTCTAACTATTTGCTTTAATATTAGAAACTGTCTTTTGGATGATGCTACACGAAAAAAAAAAATAATAGTAGACCACTACTATAAGGTACTATTTATTTGGGCTCAATATATTAGAAGTAAATGGTTACTATGTAGCTGTAGCTGGGCTAATTCTGTAGTAGTAAAACACTTTCATCCTGCTAATAATAAAATACTCTTATACAATAGGAAGCGCTTGCTATTATTAACAAAGGTGGTTGAGTTTCTGATCGAATACGTATTTTGCACAACGGTCTATTTTATAATCTAAAAAGTTTTATATTAAGAACAAAGAATCCACATAAATAGAAGTATAATTAAAAAATATAAAATAAGCGTTCCCTACTATAAAAAATCATATAATTAATTACATGATTAATCACATAATTACTCATATGATTAATCATATAATTGTTCATGTAATTTTTATTAATCAATATATCCTGTAATTTTTTACATGATTAATCGTATGATTTTTTATAAAATCTAAGGTAAATAAAACACACAACTTTTTATTTATAATAAATGTGCAACTACTTATTTACGGATCATACCAACTGTAAAATAAAATCCAAATTAGTCTTACCAGGAGAGGCTATGAGCTCCAGGTCACAGATCTTGATGAAACCTTGGGATATGTTTTCATGTACCAAAATATGAGTTAAGCCAGAGCGGTACGGTCTAACGCTTCGAAAAACTGAAATTATAGACGTTTATAGTCTTATTTTAAGAAAAATGAAAAAAAAATGCTCCTAATTCAAGTGTGAATAATTAAGTCTAGAAAATGTCTTTAATAATTTAACAAGAACGAAAATAAAAGAAAAGTAAGAAAGCTTGAATTTGCCGTTTTCAGAATTGAGAAATAATAATTAGAACCACTGATATGTTTGTTCAAAGTTAAACAGCAAAAAGTACCAAAAATCACTGTCCTTCAGAATTTGGATGATTTTTAGTACTCTTTTGCTGCTTAACTTTCAACAAGCATAACTTTAGTTCTAATTATTATTTTTCAATTCGGAAACTATCAAATTAAAGCTTGCTTTCTCTGCTTTTATTTTAGTTATTGTGGATTTATTAAAGACATTTTCTATACTGAATTATTCACACTTGAATTAGGAGCATTTTTTTACATTTTTCTTAAAATAAGACTATAAACGTCTATAATTTCAGTTTTTCGAAGCGTTAGACCGTACCACTCTGGCTTAACTCATATTTTGGTACATGAAAACATATACTAAAGTTTCGTCAAGATCTGTGAACCGAAGCTCATAGCCTGGTTAGTCAAAATGAAAATGTAAATTTATGAAATATAAAAATATATTTTATAATCAATAAAAAAAGGGAACATTTACTCATTACATTGAGTCTATAATGAATAACTAATATTCATTTATGAATTAATTTTTTACCATGTATCGCATGGCTGCGATAATTCTCTTTTCTCTCTCACATCTTATTTTTTGTGAAAAAATGGTTGTGGCTCTTTCCATGTACTTCATTGTTTTTATTATACTTAAATTTTTTGTTTTTAGAAAAATCTCTAAATAAGCCTAAATAACATCACATTAAATTAAGCCAGCTAAAACGAGTCATTAAAAATGCGTTATACAAATAAAATACTTCGTTTTGCAAATTGTAGTTTTTGTGAAAGTTATTAACAAATCAAATTTTGAGCAAGTTTTTTTCGAAGCGCTTATTACTCGATAAATATTATTTATTATTATTTATTTATTATTATTATTATTTATTATTTATTAATCGGTAAATATTATATGAAAATCAACGAAATTTTAATAAAAAACTCAAAAATTGCCAGACATTTGGATAAAATATAAATAATACCAAAAAATACTAAATCTAAATGAAATATAAAAATTTGATTTTCTTAGGTCTGAGAAAATTTTTTTCATCTTCTTATTCTTTAAATTCTTTGCTAACTTATACCTGCAAAAAAATGTTGGTGATCTGTATTAGAAAAAATTTGCGAATATTTAACTTTACTATGTAACCACTTGACGTAACAAAGATGATGGCGCACCTGCTCGTACATTTATTATAGCAGATTTCAAGCAATTCAAAATTATTTGACATTCTAATTTTTTATGTCTTGTGGCTTAAGAAAGTAGAATTCGCGAGTTTTGAAAACAGTTCTTGTAAAACTAAGGAGACTCTCTGGTTTTGTAGTTTTTATATACATTAAGTTATTAAATATTAATTTTTTTCTAAGGAATTACAAAGTTCTATACCGACTTTCATGACTTTTCAAAGCCTATGTAGAAAGTTATTTTTTGTGGTAACTCATGTCTTGTTCTTCAAATAAACTAATGAATTAATATATTAGGTATATTTACGTACTGAAAATCTATTACAACTGAAAAATAATACAGTTTTTCAATGTTCCGTAGAGTATATTTCTTTTTCTAAATTAAATCATTTATGACATTTGTGTAAAAATTTCATTAAGATCTTATAAAAATGTTATAAAATTTATTTTATAAAGTTTTTATAAAAAAGTGGTCTTATAGAATTTTTTTAAAAATTGCATAAAATACTTAAATTATATATCTATCTTGTGAGGTGACACATCCACACATTATATGTTTAATTGTAATAAGAGCAAGGTAGGGTAGCCTAAAAGTAACAAATGCGCTTTTATATTCGAGCATGACTACGCCCACCGCAAGCACATGTACATGCATAATAAATTAATAAGAGCACACACAGATAAAGCGAGATTGAATGTAATATAGGCTAAATATTTCTTATTACAGCATCGACACTAGTTATGATTACGAGAAGTGGGAGCGC
Organism: Anastatus disparis; assembly: GCA_017163975.1. Lineage (NCBI taxonomy): Eukaryota > Metazoa > Arthropoda > Insecta > Hymenoptera > Eupelmidae > Anastatus > Anastatus disparis. The sequence goes on from JAFFSR010000252.1 coordinate 1,377,746, forward strand.
GTCGATGCTGTGTGGGTAAGGAGTAGCGGCAAAACGAGCGTTGCCGGCTCGAATACAAGCTTACAACATAAATCAAAATGTACTGAAGAATCACTCTTTAACCTACCTTTAAGTCAATAAAATCTTAAAACAAAAATTCTAGTGTTGCAAAGTGTTCTTACTGTTATAACTGGGTAAAAGACCGTGAAATAAATCGGCGTATGTTTGGTTTACATACCCTTTTACTCAATTATAGCATAAGTGTCTTTTTTGTTGTACGCGAAATAGTGTATACAGGAATGCATTTAAAGTGTTTCTTACTTAAATTCTCGTAAACATAATTTTTTAAAAAGTGTACTTGTAAATGTTTATGTAGGAGAAATTGTCACGGTATTTTACCGTGTTTGAATCTTGCGCGCTTAAGTATTAAAAGAGAATGAACGCCCGGTCATATATCTCGTCTAAGACGAGTAAAGAAGTGCGTATCTTGACGACCGGCACGCGAGAGAGAAGCTCGCCGGCTGTGAGGCGCTTGAGAGAGTTTCCGGCTACCGTTGCGTTAACACGAAACCTAAGCCGCGCTGTGCTCATTTAGAGATTTCGCCACGTGGTATTATAATACGTTAGACTAAGTTCGCAATTGATAGCGCGTAACGTTGTCTTAGATAAAAGTCGTTAGTTTATTTCGACTGGCGTATCGTATTATATTGGCTAATTGCAACTCTCAGAAATTCTTTCTGTAGAGTTTTGCTTGACCGCTTTTCGCGCATCTTAGCGGTCAGCCATTAAGTGCCAGCAAATACGTTGATCGGTGTGTATAGAATTCCACCGATCTACGTCCAGGCAACCACGTGGCAGAGCTCAGCGGAGTTCAAGGATCGGGAAGAGATGTGTTCCGCTGATCTACTCCAGAGCAATTACCTATTGGTTACGTACAGGAGAGAAGCGTCCGTAACGGGCGAGCGGCGTCTACGTGCACGTAGGCAGTTAGTGTAAGCTGGCCAGCGCGTTACTGTAAGTATAAATATGCAGTGCGATACCCAAGTGTCTCTTCCTCGAGAGATACTTGTTCGGGTGAATTGTATCATCGGTTATATAACCGATCAGCGTCAAGAGCAAGTTCTATTTAGTTCGCGACGCGCCCTCTCTTTGCTCACTCTTTCATTAGACGCGTACATTACTTTTCTGTTATTATTCAATTTCATTTTCGTTTATTTCATACTTTATCTTTATTATATTTATAATTTTCTTATAATAAACTAATTTTGTTTTCTATTAAATCGTGCTTTCAATTGATTCAAATTGCCTGACTATATTTAAAATAAAATATATATTTTCCGTTGCTTACTCCGACGCCTCCGCGGTCCTTGTGAGCAGTTATAAATTAATTAGTAACATAATATTATACAGTTTAATATAACGTATTTTGGAACCTGTCTCACGAAGGAAAACTGCGCTACCGGCAACGCGTCTCTTGATCAGGTAAGAAAAAAAAGAGAGAGAGGCGCAGTATGTGCAGCAAGCGACAAGTACATCACATAAGATTTTGTCGTTCATCAATAGGATTGATTAGCTAGCACAATCGGAGTTCGCTGTATAATATTTAGTAAATTTCTTATAGTTTCAGCGACTTCGCATAAAATTAAATTCAAAGAATTAGCTAAAATTCACATTAAATTAAAAGCTAATTCTTTTTTTTGTAACGGGTAAAATAAACATTACAAAATAGCGCCCAACGAATAGATGCGTCAACGGGATCAGGCTTTTACGCGTTGTCTGATAAATCGAAATTTGCAAATGGCGTCGAGCAAACAGACTTCGCGTTGTTCATAAAAGACTTGATATCAAAGATGGCGTTTTGCTATAGTTAAAGTTTGATATTTAAAATAGCACGTGTCGAGAATTTTTTTTTGAAAAGCAAAATTATTCTTACTAGAAGACAAATAAATTTAGAATTGACGTTAATTTTTTTTACGTTTTGAAAAATAAAATTATTATTTAACTGCCTTTTTTCTGAAAAATAAAATAGTGGACATTTCTCGGAAAATTGTTATTTATCTATTAAAATTTTTTTTGTAGTTTAGCTGTTACAAATTTGTGTCCCCACGTGTCCTAGCGAAAAATTCTATTTCTTTGCTTAACGCGCAGACATTCTCGCGCTTTAATAACATAGTGACAGAGATAAAAGATATAGCTCTGTATGCTTTATAGTTCGCTTTATGTGAAAAAGCAATAGGCAGTCGAGATTTTCGAAGAATTAGATTAGTGCGTCGTTGTGTGTAACCCTCTTACCGATTAGGTCGTTAATAGGATATTACAAATTTTTACGGTGAGGGAGAAACATTGATTTAAACTGGCGGGGAAGTTGAAATTAATCTAGTTGAAAAACAACCCTTTAATATAGGATAATTTAATATCATTAACATTGAGATTTTTTTGTATTTTGATATAATATTTAATTAAATAAAAATAAAAATTTTTTTATACATATTAAAGGGCTAGAAAATTTTTTTTTACTTGTATAATAAGTACAGTTTCAAAGTTAAAATTTTTATTTTTACACATAGTGGAAATTTTTATTTTTTCTTTCTCTCTCATCAAAGACTGCCAACTCGTAGCGCGGCAATCGAATGGCGCTGTGTGTGTTGTGGAGAAAATTTAGAATTTTCTTGAAGACTTTGAATTAGCATTGATTTCTACACTACACGTTAGATAAACATGTATAATAAATAAATTGTCCCTACACAGTTAGGTGTGCATTTTTAACAAGAGTTTAAGAACGCACAGATTTTTGGATTTGGTTATTTATGTTAATACTTAGTATTTTAATTTAACCAAAATTGTAAAATATTATTTAATCGTTTATTATAGTCTAATATTTAGATTAGCTTTACTATAATTATTAAAACGTCTATTAAAAATCCAAAAATCAAAACATTTAATTTTTAATTAATACATATTTAGTAAAGTTTTTCTGGTACGTATGTATTAGGTTCTAGTATAACCATATACAAACAGTTAGTAATATTCTTTATAAAATAAACGTGCGTACACACACACAGCGAGCGTTAGTAAAACTGCGTGAGACTGGTATACATAGAAGATATCTGAAGAAAGAAGATAAGAATATTTTTACGAGATGGCAACACAAGTCACCGAACAGGTAACAACAGCTATGCAAACAGTAGATGGAACACAATTTCTGATGCCAACAGAAATTATGAATTACCTTTATGGTATGCAAACACAAATAAAAGCACTGGCAGAATCAATAGCAGCCTTGGCACAAAGAATAGAGAAAACACCACAAGAAATGAATATTGGCACGAGACCACCAGGAAGCCCAAGAGTAAACTTTCAGGATACATTTAGGATATATACTAATAACGATAATGGTACAATGGCAGACGTGCAATCAGATTCACTTCCAAGTGAACTTCCAGGAGTAAGTACAGTCGGGGGGAGGGGGACCCCTCGCACTGGAAACAGCGCGATGGATAGTATAGATTCTATCAAGCACACCGATTGTCCGATCAGTACAAATAAAATAGTAGATGTTGGTCATATAGCTCGCCGCTGAAATCTTACATTTTCTGGCGAGCGAGGCCAAAGTATGGACCTCTTTTTAATTAGAGTTGAGGAGTGTCGGAAACTGGCTAAACTCAGTGAGAGTGATTTATTATCCCCTCTCTCTAAACTGCTCACAGAGGTTGCTGCGACCTGGTATCGAAATAACAGGTATTCGTGGCAAACCTGGGCTCAATTTAAAAAAGCTGCATTGCGATGGTATGGATATAGCAGACGTTTCCAACAGAGATTGTTAGCAGAAGCTAATGCACGTACACAAGGCAAAGATGAGCCTCTACGAGATTATATTATATGCTTACAATCTATAATTTTAAAACAAGTTCCGTCACCTGACATTAATCAGCAGCTTGATTTATTGCACCGTAACCTCTTACCAGAAATTCAACGTATGGTTAGAATAGATGAGTTTACGGACATTGAATCTTTGTAAGAAAAAACTGTAGAAGCTGAATTGATACTCGAGGCAGAGAGAGTTTGTAGACCACCTCCTCCGCCCGAACAGTCATTGTTACCTGACGTAGCCTATAGGCCAAGGAATAAGGTCAAAGATAATGAAGTGCAAATAGCAGCAATACAGGAGGAACAAGTCGCTGATGATCAGGCTAACATGGTCGAAATGATTATTGCAATAACGACTAAGTTGACTAAACTTACTGAGGCGTTTGAAAAGCAGCAAAGGTTTAGCGAGAACAACGTACAAGGACCTGCACCGCTTAAATTGCCTCGAAGAAAGTCTGCTAAGCGTCATCGGAATTTTAAGGAGCGATCTCGAAAATCTGCTCAAGATGACAGTAATTCGGAACAACAGAGCCATCAGCAAAAGAATAGTTCTTCAGAAGATACAAATCATACAAAACCAGGGCAAGAAAACCAGAAAGGTTCGAAAAATCCAAAACTTGACCGTGAATGTTATCGGTGTGGATTACCTGGATATACTGTCTGGTCCTGCCCACTGTGTGCGGGAAATGGACCAGGGAACGAGTAGATGATGTACCTACCGTTCCCGGTGAGGCTTATGAGACCTTAGAACCTTCTACTAGAAAGGTGTTAGATAAAAATCTACCTGAAGACTCAGTAGAAACACAAGTTGAGTCTCACACTTGTCAAGTTAAGACAAGGGAACAGGCAGAGCTAAATCAGCCAATAATCGATGATGAAGCTCGATGGTGGCTCCCAGTAGTGATCGGAGATTACCAAATAAGGGCTCTGTATGATCCAGGGGCATCACACACGGTCATGAACTCGCTAGAGTTACAGCTAGCAGTAGCCTGTAATGTACCTTTAATACCTGCTATAGACAGATTGGTTAAAGTAGCAGATGGTAGATCATGCTTACTAGTAGGTTATGTTGACCTTCCTTTCACTGTAGGCAGAATCACCAAAATGATTCGCTATGCGATCATGCCTAGTTTAAATGAAGAATGCTATCTAGGAGGCAACTTCGTTCGAGCATTTAGAGCTATTTTCGATCCTTGCGAAAATGAGCTTTCTTTTAAAGGTACTAATGTAAAGGTAAATTTAGAAGTTGCTGCTCTTCAACAACTGTACATTGGAAAAATAGAAACAGTTGGTTTAGCTGATGTTTTAGCAGCTAATCGGGTTTGTGCAAAAAGCTTGGCTGCAGGTAGAGCAAAAGCAACTCATAAAATAGATGATTTAATATGCGAGAAAAGTAAAATACTTTGTCCAGCTGCTCAAGACATAGCAAGTAAGCTTGCACCAAAATTTGTTGGTACATATGTCGTTACAGCTAAATCTAGATTAAATACACATAGATTGTTAGACAGGGATAGTAACCCATATAGTCCAATTCATGGAGAGCAGCTGAGAGCATATATCGCAAAACAAGAAGATGATCTGCAACCTCAACCACCATTGGGATCAATGCGTGCGAATGAGACGATGAGCGACCCGTCTCTTGCGAGCGATACGACTCCGTGTGCCAACGGAGGATCGGGCTCAGATTGCGTGCGACCACCTACGAGTGATAATTTTCCCCATATCAAAAAACTGAATAGGAAGCGAAGTCATCCGCGTAAAGCAGCTATCGTCCTAACGCGAACTGTAGAGCATATGCGTCAAGCTGAATGTGTTAGATAAATTATAATCGTTTAAAGAAAATCCATTAACTTTTAAATTATTTTTAATACTATTCAATGCAAGATTTTCACCTATTTTTTTCGTATTTAGGATGGTATAACTTATATTTATATTTTTCATATAAGTCTCGTGCATTTATAGGAATATGAAAAACGCAAATAAAAGCAAATAATTCATAAAGAATATAAAAGAATTTTGTTGAAGATGCTTCTTCCAAACATCTATACTATTCTTCATCTTCATTAATTAATTGTTTTGCCTTAGCTGCCTCATAAAACGAATTGTACATCACATCATCAACAGTACGCAAAGCTTTAAAAGATGTGGCTCCTTCAACATGTAATAGTAATAATCTAATAAAATAACGTTCTCTATCTTTCAAACTTACTAAGTACATTCTACTAAGTATTGGTTTTTTTTCTTTTATTCCACTTTTTCAGTTTTTCATCAAATGTATCAAATTTTGGTATTTCTGAATACAAGTAATTTCGTGCTTTAAAATCTTTTTCATTCAATTCAAAATATTCTGTTAATGTTGTTTTCACATTTTTTTGCATGATCATTTCTTCTTTTCCTTCTTGACAAAATACGTTTTGTTGATTTTCTACATGAACGCTTAGACGTTTTATGGTATGTGAAATAACATATAAGGGATATTTTCATAATCTGTTCATAGCTTGAGGTGGTCATTACTATGCTGTATTAATGTTGTGATATTCTTGGGGATTAGGAGGTTACACTAAGGTATATATTAAATAGTATGCGGATTTTTAGTTAATATAATAAAAGAAAAGTGCTTTATTGTAACAGATACATGATTATAGCACGCGCGCTCGAAATGAACGCCAGCCGTGTATAACGTACGCGACGCCGTTTGCAATAGCAGAGAAACTATCGGCAAAAGTGAAGCAGATAATTTAAAACAAAACGCACGCAAAAAGGGTACGAGTACACAGAAAAAAAATGATTATATTAGCACGAAGGAAAAATAGCACTAGAACGCGCATGAGGTCGCCCGGCACACACGTCGCACAAATAAAACACTAAATAAAGCTATTTGGCTTGGCAATAAGACACTCGTAAAATTACAAGGCTTGATTGTAAATCACAAAAAAAAGAATAAGCTAATTAGTCTCACTCACACAATAATTTATGCTATTATAGCACACAAAAAATTACTGTATATTACAGTCGGAAGTAATGCTCTATTCGCTATGGTGACGACAGAAAGAATGAAGCAATGGCGGGTTATTTCTGTCGACCAAGCTCGTTGCTCTTACGGTACGCTGCGCGCGCCACAAGAGAGAGATAAACGATCCTTAACGGACCCCAACTTAGCTACGCGAGTCAAGCGGCTTGCTAGCCCTATCTGTGCACATTATAAAAGCCTTATAAACTCGCGCGTGTGCGCCAACGAACTCGGGTATGGTGTTACGGGTTTGACTCGCGTGGTCTGCTTTCCTTCTTACCGACAGTCGTAGGCTTCTTTCTGTCGTATATATGCGTATTACTATATATATATAAGTAATATGGCCAATCTGCCATGTTACAATGTATTGGTGGGTTTCGTCATATTCATATTCAACATTTTCACGATTGTCATTTTGAAAAGTGTTTTTATTTTCTGATTGAAAATCCACATTAAAATACATCAAGTAAATACTTGATGTATTTTAATGTACAATCATGACCTTTATAACAGTATTTGAATAAATATTTAATGCATTGTAAAGTGGAACAAACTTCTACGTTTATATGTGCATTAAATTTCAATAATAAGTAAGGATTATAAGGAACAACAAATTTACCATCTGCAATTCTTTCTGTAAATTTATTTTTGAAAATTATTTTGACGCCATCATTTTTACGTTTGTATAGTGGATATCCATTGGATTTGAATGTTGTTGTATTATTAAATTTTTTTGGAAAATTTTCAGTACGTTGTTTCGTATTTTTATTGATACACGGACAATTTATATTTTGCATACCACAGGGACCGCGTATCATAAATTGTTTAATAATTTTATATAATTTTGGATGAATCTCTATTTAAGATTTCTGCACTTATTATTTTATCAACTTTTTCGGGAATATCAAATTTATCATTTTTATCCAAAAGTAAGTTGTAACATATGCATATGCGGTAATCCTCGTTTTTGAAATTCAATAACATAACTATATGCAATACATTTTCCTGATATTACCTTTTTTATTACTAAATTTTTTAATCCTTCTACTTTTTGATAAAATACTTTTGTTATAATATCTGGTCTATCTATTGCATTTTCATAAATTTTCAAGTTTTCAGTTATTTCTTTCCAATGAGAGTCACAAGTCAAAGTTACAAAAAGGTCAGGTTTATCACGATAATTGACAAGGGTCATTAAGTCAATGTAATTTTGTTTTAAAAATCGTGGACTTCCTGTAAAGTTTGACGGTGATATTACTATTTTTCCAATTTTTGAAGAATCTAATTTTTTTTTGTTATGTAAATAGTCCATAACATCTTTGTAACAATCACTTCTTAATACGTTTTGGTTTTTTCGTATGAAATATAATCTGGAGGTTTAAACTTTTTCAAACGAATCAATAATGAACTGTTGAGATAATTTTCCCGAATTGAGGAATAGATTAAATTCATTTCTAATACTGAATCTATAATTATGAAATTTTAAATTTGAAATATCAAATTTTCCAAATTTACTTTCTATATTTGGCATCCATCCAAAACCATCATTAAAATAAATGAGCGGATATCTGTATGTTTGCTAATTATCGGTATACTAATTGGTTTATCATACTTAAAGTAAATGACAATATCACGTTCAATAGGAGGAAGATCGTCTTCTCAGACATATACTATTGCAAAGTAGGTAGATTATATCTATTTTTATCCAAATTATTATTGCGGACAATAAACATAGTAACAGTTCTTGGACGACAATAGATTTTCGCACATCGTTGTAGTTTTTCTTCGTCTACTTTATGCATTATTTTATAGGCTTTAGCATAAGGTTTAATGTCCCGTATCAAGATTTCTAAATGTTTTAATAATGTTGAATTAATATTAAACTGATTCCGTTCAATCGTTGCCATTGTATTATCAAAAATATATAATTGTCCATATTTACGCGCTTCATCTTTATTAGGATGTAACGCATATACATTATGGTGAATTTATCCACATATTCTAATAACTTGTGGTCCTATACTCGATAATGTATCAAAATTGGCACAACAATTTGCGAGTGCTAAAGCATCATTGTACCACCTAACATTTCGTCAAAAATCAATAATTTCTTCCGTTAATTCAGTTGCTAAAAACTTTGATTGTTCTGGGTAAGGAGGATTTTCTAACAATTCTACTTTACCTTTATGACAACAATTGGAGAAATCGTTACTTTTAGTATATTCGAAAGCAAAATGTTTCGCATCACAATAAACACATGTATTTGTCATGGAACCAATGTTATTTTTAGATATGAGATTTTCAGCTAAATATATATTTGCTATACAACCAATCAATTTTGAATTAATTTCTTTAGTTAATATTTTTTCATTCAATTTCTTTAATTTTTTTTTCTATTCTGCCCTTTATTGTTTTATCAATGACTTTGTTTAATACAATATTATAATTGTTATTATAATTATTATCATTGTAATTTTCATTATAATTATTGTCTTCAATTTTTAATCGTTTACACTTAATAAATAATATCTTTAATTGATAAGAATCATATTTATGTTTTCGCTTTTTTCATCTATTGGTTTATCAATTATAGTATCATTATTAACATGTTTATTGTCATCAATTTCTATTTGTTTACACCTTGTGCGTGATTCTTTTAATTGGTAACAATCGTTTTTTACTTGTGTTTTCTTAATAATATCGGCATTTTCCAGTTTTTGATTTTTAATTCGTACTATTCTCTCATATTCATTATATTATTCCCCAATAACTTTTCTATAGGTGTCTCTTTTTTGCGTAATTTTTCTTTTTCATGCAACTTTTTCAATTTATTAGTATCTCTATTTTCTATTGATTTTATTTTTTATATCTCAATATCATTAATTTTTTTTATATTTATTTGGTTGTTCTTTCATTTTTATGTAAACTTTTTTCTTACGTGTAGCTTCATTGGTACGTATTTGTTCTATTTTATCAGTACCCTTTTTTATCTTTGATTTAATTTAGTATTTTTTAATTTTTCTTTATATTTATTGGGTTGTATTTTTTTAATTTTTATATCATCTTCTTTTTTACGTAAAGCTTCATTCGCACGTATTAGTAACAATTAATCAATATTAATTTTTTTCCTGGATTTTAATTTTATCTTAGTATTTTCTAATTTTTCTTCATATTATTTTGGCTTTTTTTCTATAATTTTTATATAAGCTTCTTTCTTGCGTAAAGCCTCATTCGGACGTATTGGTTCCAATTTATCAGTACTCATTTTTTCCTTGAATTTCAATTTTGTTATCTTAGTATTTTCTAATTTCTCTTCATATTTATTTAGAATTTTTTCTTTGATTTTTATATAAGCTTCTTTCTTATGTAAAGCCTCATTTGCACGCATTTGTTCCAATTTATCAATACTCATTTTTTCCTTGAATTTTAATGTTATCTTAGTATTTTCTAATTTTTCTTTATATTTTGCTGGTTGTTTTTCTTCAATTTTTATAAAAGCTTCTTTCTTACGTAAAGCCTCATTTGCATTTATTTGTTCCAATTTATCAGTACCCATTGTTTCCTTGAATTCCGATTTTGTTATCTTATTATTTTTTTATTTCTGTTTATATTTATTTGGTTGTCCTTTTTTCATTTTCATATAAGCTTTTTTCTTACGTAAAGTTTCTTGAACACTTCTTAGTTTTGATTTATTATTATTTTTTTTTCTTGCATTTTCATAATAATGTCTTTTTCTGAAATTTTTTTATATTTATGTGATTTTTCTGTTACCATTTTCCTATTAACGGGATGTCGGAGCTGTAGCAATTGAGTTTTGCTTTTTTTATTTTATTAATCACTTTTTTAATTCATAAATTAAACAAATATAATGACTTATCATTGTATTTCTCGGAAATAGTATTGATAATAAGCACGTGTTTGCGCAATGCATATTGACAAATCAACAATTTCACGTTCTGTGATTTAATTGAGTAAAATTTATATTCGCAATTGAGCGCGTGAGAGATTTAGACTTAGACTTAGACTTATTCATTTGGCCTTGGGGTAGAACCCTGTCTGGCACTAAAGAATCAGTTACAACGACGTATTAAAATTTATAATAATAATTACAAGTAAGAGATCAAATGTGAAAAGCATAATATACATTTTCTAAAGATATTCAAATAAAGATAATAATATAGATAATAATCTTGTAGAAAATGAATTAGAATATCATATATAATATAAGTAACTAAATCAAAATAACAATTAATTATTCAATACAGTATAGAAATAATAGAACAATACAATGAAATTTCAATAGTAATGTTACAAAATAATACAAACGTAAATTCAAATAAGTAGCATTTTAGATAGTGCATAAGAGAAACAAATAATTAATTAAACAATAGGAAAATTTTAGTACATAAGCAATAACAATTAACAATTAAGTGAGTTTAGTTGTTGCTAAATAGTCTTGTGCTCAATTTAAATTATGTTTCAAGCAATAGTAATCAATACAATTCATAATTGAAAATTATGATTCATCTAATCATAACTACAATGAAACTCGGCCTGTACCAGTTTCATGCTGCCACAACTCACATTCACTTAATAAAAGCTTATTATACAAGGAACGCTTAAAAGAGAGCGAAGCCTCAGGAGAGTAAGACTCCAATGAGGGTAACTCTTTATTGAAATACTCCGCAGCCGAGAAGGCAAATGAGTGTTGGAAAGCACATTTGGACAGATAAACAACCTGGGTGGTAGTCTGGTTGATGAGCGCACTGAAGCATCAACATGTTGCCTTATAAACCTAGAGGCTAGGTATGATGGAGAATTATGTGAAATAACATTAAAAGCAAGAGACATCTTGAGATATAAACGTCTGTTTTTAATAGCTAACCATCCATAGTCAAGTCTATAAGGTGTAACTCTGCTACGCCAACCAATATGGCCGTGAATAAATCTGATGCAGGCATTGAAGGCTCTATGCGGACTTAAGTTTAGCGTTTGAGGCAGATCGTCATAAGCAACCGATGCATAATCAAGAATCGGAAAAATAAGAGACTCCACTAATTGCTTTCTCGTATCTAAGGCCAATGCATGTTTATAGAACTCAAGAGATCTTGAGGTGCCATGAATCTTTCGCACAGTACAAGAAATATGCTAACTTCAGTCCAGTGTAGAAGAAATCCACAAACCAAGATTTTTAACAACAGAGGAGTAAGGAACAATAGTATTTCCTACATACATAGATGGAATGGATGGATTGTCATTTAAGCGAGAAATAAATTTCTCACTGGCGATGAAAATGGCTTGTGTTTTAAGAGCATTCAAAAGGAGCCGATTTTCCTCTGCCCACTTAATGACAGATGCAATATCATGATTGATAAGGCTAACCTCATCTTCGAGATTTACAGGCAAAAAAAATTTATAAACCTGGAGGTCATCAGCAAAAAGAATATGTCGATGATAAGGCAAGTGGAGTATCATTTATGTAAACCAAAAACAAGAGTGGACCAAGAACACTACCCTGTGGAACACCGGCAGTCGCCTGAGACCAAACGGATGGTTGATTACTTTCACCTACAACAGAATAAGCCCGACCTCTCAAGTACGACGCAAACCATCTGATTACAACATCAGAGCAATTCATTGACCGAAGTTTAATGAACAGTCTACTATGTGGAACTCTATCAAAGGCCTTAGAGAAATCAAACCCAACTAAGAGATAGAGGGAGGTAGAGAGAAAGAGGAAGAGTTAAGAGGTATCCTTATATCGGCATAGAGTCCTATTTTATCTACTGTAACGTTTGGCTTCTTGTCCATGGATCAACTCGTTGATGCCGTGGGTATCAGACTTTTAGAGGGGTTGATTCTCGGTGATTCACGGAAGCCAAAGTTCAAACTTAATAACTAAAACTAACCTAACCTTACATTCAATAATGATAAAAAAAAAGAATTAAATATTCAGATAATTTAATAAGCAAAGATAACGCATGCATTAAATTTAATAATAATAAGTAATAAATGAATTTATAATCTTAATGAACTTAGAAAAGAAACAAAGCTAAACCTAACTTAACTTAAATGCCAAACGACGGGGTGGAAACAGGATGGGTGCTGTGGAAACTGGTAAATAATTATTATCAATTATTATCTTTAAGAGTATTCTTTTAAAGATTTATTCAAAAGTTAATAAAGCAATCGATGGCTTAAGGCCTACAATAATCATTACAACGCCGGCAGTATTTAAGAAGGCAAACATAAATAAACTAATTAACTTTTATTAGACCAAAAATAAATAAATCTCTTTTCATAAATAAAATAAACTGGTAACTTGTACGGTGAAGAAATAAACAAAGAAAATCTTTAGTACTCTTTGCTGCCGGTAGGTGGCGCGTGGTATTCAGAAGCCATCTGTAATAAAGCAAAACGCAAAGACAAACCGAAATTATTAATTATAATTAAATAATTAACTGCGGTAAATAACGGCGAAAACTACCGTACCGACGGTAGGTATAACACGACCTATACAGACGAAGCGGCGGATTAGTGGCTGGAAGGTGAAAAGGATATCGTGCAAAGTATAACTCCTAATACTTGACTTTAAAGAGAGACTGTATAAAGTATACTCCTAGTATACAGTCGGTAAAGAATCCCCACTCTATGTAATCTTCAAGAGAGTAGAGGGGAAAATATACAATAGAAGGATCTCTCTATGTACAACTCCAACAGAGAGGGCAGGAATTCGTGCAAAGTAATCTCCTAGTGCACGAGGATGAGGTTCAGGAATTTGACTCTACGTAAACTCCGAGAGAGTCAAAGGAATAATAAGAAGATCAGCTGTAGCATGCAAAGTTCTCCCCCTAGTACATGCTAATAGACGGACGATCAGGTAAGGAGTGAGCTCGAGAGAGCCAGCGACGGCTCTTATATGCACAGAGGCTCGTTTTTCCCGTTGTGGGAGCAACGCATCGTAGCGGCTCAGCGCCCGTACTTGTTGCTGGCGGCCGAGCGCCAAGCAGTCTAAGTGCGCGCGAAATTCAAGCGTCGCACTACATTTGAACTATGCATTTTAATAAATAAATCTCTATTATTCAACTATTGAGGGCTAAAATTCATAGCAGAATCACATTCTTAACATCCTAAAGAATTTATTGCAATGCTAAAAGACAATATAAGGATATAAATGAAGACAAAAGCAACATAATACGAATATCTATGACTAAATTGGATAACTAATCGTATTAAGCACTTTTCGACTTTATTTTTACCCTTACATTGTCTTTTAACATTACAATATATTCTTTGGAATGTTAAAAATGTGCCTATGCTACGAGTTTTAGTCATAAATAGTCAAATTTTTATAAAATTATAATAAAGTACATAGTTCAGATGTAGATGACGTAAAACTCTATGTCGGTATGAGGATTCCCCTTACCATGACATTGTGCGGTTTATAAGTAACTAGAGTTAATTTTACATGTGTTAAGCGCGGGCTTTTTTTGCAGGTTTTTGAGTAGTGATGGTTTTGGATTTATTTGTTATATACGTTATTTAAATTATTATTAAAAAATGATTGTTAGGATGAGAGTGAAAGAGTAAAAGAGAAAGAAATATATGATAAAAATTTTTTAATTTTGGTATGTCGACTTGCAATGAAGAATTATTCTGTTACAGAAACAGCTTTAACAATCTGTGCGCGTTTTTGTAATGCATTATAATCAAGTAATACATTTTTACATCAACTTATTACTATAATAATAATAACTAGCTTAATTTCTCACTCCTAACGTTGCTTTGTTAAATTTTCATGTATTATATTAACATGCATAAATAATACAATTTTAAAATGAAAAAGAATTGCCTAGACTTATGATTTTCAATATTAAAGTTTCGTACTAAACTGAATTTTTATATTTAAAAAAAAGGAATTATTAAAGTTACAATATGCATTAAAATTGTTTAAATACAAATCATATCATGATGAATTAAAACTTTGTTTTAATAAATTGCATTTAAATCAATGAGAAAATGTGATAGGAATTCATTCTTTTTAAACACGTGTTTCAATCACGAACCATGAAATAATCAAAAACAGTATTTGACGTTCACTAAAGCTAAGAACTGCATGGAAAAAGGAAAGTACTGTTAAAATAGGTACTAAATCTAGTATATCTAATTTATAAACTAAGGTATTAGAAAAAAAAGTGACGATATGATTTCAATTAGTACTATTGCTTAAATTCTAGGGACTAATAATGGTACTATTATATTATAAAGCGAGAGCAAAATGTTCGATGCTTAGTACCGTTTTTCCGGTACTAAGATTGACATTTCATTTTCTCGATTCAAGGACAATGTTTTGCAGAAAATCTTATTGTTAACCTCTTTTGGTGCGGCTTTTTCTGTTACTAAAATTAATAGTTGATAAATATAGAATTATTTATGTAATATGTAACACTTTTAAATTACTAATAATTGATTTTCTAATTCGTGATATTTAAAGAATAAAACGATACATGTTTATCTGTCATACTCCGTTTTAAAATACTTAGCATTTGAGATTAAAATTAATTATTAGTAATTTGAAATCGTTATATATTATATGATTTACATTATATTTATCAACTGTTGAAAATTTTTATACAATTTATTGGTTTTTACGTTATAAGGTATTATTAATTATATTAAAGTGTCATACTTGACAGTGACACAGTGCGTATTATATAGGTAATATGTTAGTACAAGATAATAAAGTTCTGTAGTACGGAAAAATTCGGTACTATACCAAATAATTTTTGGAATAATTTGCGTTAAAAGATTTACTAATATAGGTCGTCTTAATTTATGTACTGGATAACAATTAAAAAACGACTGATAATGTTTTATTGACTACTGACTCAAGTTAATACATTTTATTTAGGTACTTTTCTATCATCGTGTGCGCAAATTCAAGGTTGGAACTCGGTAATCTTCAGTATTCATAAGATGGAGACTCATCTATAAAGTTTTAAACTCGAAAATAACTGCTGATACCCAAGTGAAGATACTTGGATCTCAAGTATCTTTACTCAGGTATCAGCAGTTATTTTTGTTAGCTATTGAAAATTGGTATTCATAGAGTAGTTTTTTTTTTATAGCCATAAACATGAACTGTATTTATATATAAATATGATTGCATTTTATAAAGATTAGAAATTTTGTTGTCATCATTCTTTTTATTATTACATTATATCATTTTTTCAATAGAACAAATTTTTTTGTATTACTTGATGATTTAAAATAAATTATAAATGTTGAAAAAGCAAACAGCTAGCATAAATGTTCGAAATTTATAAAGTACAATATGAGTAAATATTAATGTTAGACAATTTTTTAATATTAAAATCACATTTAAATAAATATAAAAAAACGCTGCCAAGTGCTTTGGCGGAATGCTTTCTCATAGAGTTCTTTGAGTTTCATTAATTTTTTTATATTTATTTAAATCTGATTTTAATATTAAAAAATTGTTTAACATTAGTATTTACTCATATTGTACTTTATAAATTTCGAACATATATGCTAGCTGTTTGCTTTTTCAACATTTATAATTTATTTTAAATCATCAAGTAATATAAAAAAATTTGTTCTATTGAAAAAATAATATAATGTAGTAATAAAAAGAATGATGACAACAAAATTTCTAATCTTTATAAAATGCAATCATATTTATATATAAATACAGTTCATGTTTATGGCTCTATAAAAAAACTACTCTATAAATACCAATTTTCAATAGCTTTCCGTCTAGTTATACAAACACATAGATGGTATACGAAATTTGAAGCAAATCTATCGAGTAATTTTCGAGATCTAACTGGTTAAATAAATAACATTTTCTTTTCA
Organism: Anastatus disparis; assembly: GCA_017163975.1. Taxonomy (NCBI): domain Eukaryota; kingdom Metazoa; phylum Arthropoda; class Insecta; order Hymenoptera; family Eupelmidae; genus Anastatus; species Anastatus disparis. The sequence continues at coordinate 1,394,478 of JAFFSR010000252.1, forward strand.
AAATTTCTTTTTCAAAATTTTGAAAATGCTCTAAAATTAAAACTACACTATAAAAATCAATTTTTGAAAATTTCCCTTCTTTTGGCAGTCACAAATAATTTCCCTGCAATTTTTAGAACAAATCTATCGATTACTTTACGTAGGATAAAAAAAAATAAGAAAAGAAGAATCGAAATTTTTTTTTAATCTTTAAAATTCTCTAAAATTGCAACCACGCTAAGAAAATTAGTTTTCAAAAGCTTATTTTTTTCAGACAATAGCGAATTAATTGTATAAAAATTTTGGAGAAAATTTATAGTATGGTTTACGCAAAATAGAAAATAAATGAAAAATAAAAATTTTTTTGAAAATTTTCAAAGTGCTCTAAAATTAAAACTGCACTGAGAAGATTAGTTTTCCAAAGCTTGTTTTCTTTAGACAGTAGCGAATAAATTGCATACAAATTTCGGAGCAAATCTATCAAATGGTTTTCGTAAAATAGAAAAAAATTAAAAATAAAAATTAAAAAAAAAATTTTTTAAATGCTCTAAAATTAAAAGTGCGCTAAGAAAATTAGTTTACAAAATTTTTTATACTTTTGGCAGTCGAAATTAAGTTCTATACAAATTTTCGAACAAACTCTTTGAGTAGTTTACGTAAAATACAAAAAAAATGAAAAATCGAAATTTTTTTAAAATTCTTAAAATGATTCTAAAAAAAAACTACGCTAAGAAAACCAATTCTCAATAGCTTCCGCACCAGTTCATCAAAAAATTGAATTGTATGTAAAATTTGAAGTAAATCCATCGAGTAGTTTTTAAGATTTTATTGGCTTAATAAATAGAAACATTTTTTTTTAATTTCAAAATGCTCTAAAATTAAAACTAAGCAAAGAAAATCAGTTTTTAAAAATTTATTTTATCCGGGCAATCACAAATAAATTCCATGCAAATTTTGAAGCAAATTCATCGAGTAGTAAACAAAAAAAAAACCAAAAAACGAAAAATCGAAATTTTTTTTTTTTTTTTTTAAACTTTAAAATGAAAACTACGCTAGAAGAACCAATTATCAATAGCTTCCCAGCAAGTTAGTCACAAAACTAAATTCCATGCAAAATTAGAAGCAAATCTATCGAGTAGTTCTCGAGATACAATTTACTAACTGAATTCATACATCCACACACACACACACACACACACACACACACACACACACACACACACACACACACACACACACACACACACACACACACACACACACACACACACACGCACGCACGCACGCACGCACGCACGCACGCACGCACGCACACACACACACACACACACACACACACACACACACACACACACACACACACACACACACACACACACACACACACATACAGACATTTTCTGGAAACCACTTTTTTCGACTCACCGAGTTCAAATATGTACAAATTAATGAAAAAATAGAAAAAAAATTTTTTTATCGATACAATGCTTTCTCTATGAGAAAGCAAAATTAATGAAACTCAAAGAGCTCTATGAGAAAGCATTCCGCCAAAGCACTTGGCAGCGTTTTTATATTATCTATATTTTAAAAGATTTCAAATTTAAAATTAAGATTGAAAGATTATTACAACATACCTTAAAGATATGAATTTTTTTTTTTTTCATTCTTTTTCCTCTTACTCCACGTAGTTTATCAACATCTATTAAGCCGTTAAAAGTATATTATTTTTATGTTTTCAAACAATTTAATTTAAAACCAGTGTAAAATACTTCGCTCCTAACGTCGTTTGGTTAAATTTCTTCATACATTTGGAATTTGTAAAATGATGGTAAATATAAATTTTTATAATTCAACTTTCAAAATTACAATCTTAAGAGTCGGTCGTATAGCTCTGTCCTCGTCTAATCTAAATTTTCGTTATAATTAATGAATTAAATATTTTTATACAAATGTAAGGGCTGAGCGCTGTAGAGCAAAAAACGAGCAAAGGATTCTATTCTATGAAAAAATATAAAATTTTCATTATTTTCCGAGTATAGTCCAAAACGGAAATAATGAAGTCAAATTCAACTGTTTGGTGTTTGACGTTTTAAGGAATACATAGAGTTTGTAAAAACCTGTTTCCCTTTTATACTTCTATCAAAATAGAATAATGCCTTATTCGAACCTATATAGTCAATATCTTCGTAGATCATACGATAGTTATTTGACTGCAGCACTGGAACACCCGGAGCTTCCATCACCTTCATCTTCTTAGTATTTCCTTCTGTAATTTTATTTATTTCTGTGAAAACTGTTCCTATAGGTCTGTACTTTTCTATATTCGGATCATTTTCTTTACTAGCAGTTATTTACGTTTCCCTCACAAAATTCATTGTAACAAAGTTCATGTTTTTTAGTTTGTTCAGTGGTGCGCCTTCAGTATTTTCTTTTTCATCAGTTGTATTTTGGGCGTTTTCTGCCTCTAGTAACAATACTTCTATTAACCCATCCGCAATCGTGACTATATTTATGTTATTTTTTATGTTAATACTTACCATTTTTTTAAAGTTATAGTTGGATATACGACAATGAGACCAATTATTAGCCATTTTACATTTGTCATTAGCGCATATGTATGTTCGTACATCCAGTATTGTCTTATTTTGGTAACACAACTTTTTAAGCCAGGGTTTCATCAATTGACATTCAATGAAATTTTTCTTACTCATTATTTATCAACCAATCCTTTAACTTCCTAATATTAGAGATTTTTTTTATATCAAGATCCTTCAATTCATTTGGTAAGTTGTTAAACGTGTTGATTGCCCTAATATAACTGCTTTTCGTGCTTACTGTTTTACAATACTTAGGTGGAATTATCAGCTTATGCCTGGTTTCACTAATTGAATTAACATATAGGGTTCTTAAATTTTCGTATTCATATCGCAAACTTTTATATGCGAATAACTGCCGTAAATTTAAGGGCATTTGTAAATGTTTTTTGTTAATTATTTTTAAAATTCTGGTTTGAACTGATTGTAATAATTGTAATTTGTTATTGTAAGCACCACCCCAAGCAATTATACCATATCCAATCAGACTATGAAGAAAGGCATAGTATATTAGTTTTAGCGTGTTAGTATCCATAAAATTGGATGATTTACTAAATAGGAAACCCAGATATCTGGTCTTATTTATCAAATACTCCATGTGTACATCCCACCTCATATGCGAGTCAAAAATAATGCTTAGTGTTGAATACTCTTTTAATTATTTTGCTGTTAATTTCAATTTCAATTTTTTCTGGTAGACTATCCTTGTAGTTTCCAAAAGTTACGTATACAGTTTTTTGTACATTTAAGGTTAATTTGTTTAATCTAAGCCAAATTGATACCTCTTCTAGATACTTATTCATCTTACACTCCACTTCAGTACAAGTTTTACCAGTTGCCATTACTGCCGTATCATCAGCATATGATACAATTGTATTTTTAGACATACTATTTAAATTGACGGTAAGTTGATATTTTGAATTTTGACGAAGAATCAAAATTCATTAAAAAACCATATTTGATTGCACACGAATAAAACTAAATTAAACAAACTAAATCAAAGGTAATTTAATATTTCGAATTTGATGTGAGAATCAAAATTCACTGAAGCATCTTATTTAAATGCACACAAATCAACCATGAATTAATCAAATTCAATCAAGGGTAATTCAAGATTATGAATTTGGTTATAGAACTTAAATTTAATAAATTTTGTTGTAAAAATAAAAATTTATTAAAGTAATATATTCGAAAGCATACAATGAAACCTCAAATTGATTAAATGAAATCAATGGTGATCTAACATTTCGAATTTTCGTATAAAAATCAAAATTTATCGAAGCGTTATAATTAGTCGCACAATTTAAACATCTAATTAATATAATTTAATTGATGGTAATTCAATATCTTTAATTTTGGTCTCGGGATCTAAATTTATTAAAGCATCATATTTGATTGCACACAATTAAAACTCCAAATTAGTCAAATTGGATCGATGGAAATTCGATATTTCGAATTTTGATAAATAAAGTGAAATTTATTAAGACATCATATTTGATTGCACACATGTAGATCCTATATTGATCAAATTGAATCAATAGAAATTCGACAGTTTAAATTTTGACATAAAAAACAGAATTAAATAAAGCAACTTATCTGATTGCACAAAAATAAACTACAAATTAAATAAATTAAATCGATAATTATGGTATATTTTAAATTTTGACGTAGAAGACAATGTTTATTATAGCATCATATTCAATTGTAACAAATAAACCTCAAATTAACCAAATTAAATCGGCGGTAATTCAATATATTGATTTTAATGTCAGAATCAAAATTTATTAAAGCATTATACTTGATTGTATACAAATAAACTAATATCAACCAAATTAAATCAATAATAATTCAACATTTTTAATTTTAATGTGAGAATCAAAATTTATTAAAACATCATATTTGATTACGCAAATAAGCCCCTAATCATTAAAATTTAATCGAAATTTTTCAATATTCCGAATTTGAATTAAAAATCACAGTTATCAAAGCATGTTATTCACTTGCACGCAAATAAACTTTAATTTATCAAAATCAATCAATAATAATTGTATTTGTTTAAATTTAATATAAAAAGAACAATTTGTAAGACGTTACTTTTGATTAAATTAAAATAAAATCATAGAATTAATGATTTTCAATCAATGGTAATTCGATATTTAAATTTCAAGATAGGAATCAAGATTTATTAAAGCATCATATATAACTGATCACAAACAAACCGTAAATCGAACAGATAATTACAATTATACAGTCACGAAGCTTATGTGCTAAAAGTTACTTTCAGAATTTTATCAACATATTGTGTAATCAATAGCAATGAATAAAAAGCTACTATAAGCGTCTAGGGCACAGTCTGTTTAGAATAATTTCAAAAGCCTTACTGATAAATCCTAAATGAAAAGACTTATACAAAATGTTGTCCTTGTAGCTAAGATTTGTATAAATATGCTTTTAAACATGCACACAATTCACAGAACATTATAATCACTTCCAACAATTAATTTATTGCAATTCAATAAGTATCATAATCGTTAAAACATAAGGACGAAGTCACTCTTTTCAACGTGATTGTGATCGACATCATCATAAACATCACGGTCACCGAAATCATTAAAACTTTTTTATTATTATAGACATAACTAACTTAATTCTAATTAGTGATATCATTAACAATGTGTATGTGTGTATGTGTATATCAATGTCTGTGTGTAAGCGTGTGCGAGCGTTTCCTATTATCTGTCAAACGTACACATTTCGTAGAAACACTATAGAAAATATATATATCTACAAAAGACAATAATTAACATTTCGAAATTTTTCGTAACGTCCTGAAAACGTCACAACTACGTCATGATGGATAAAATTTCTATTTTCAGAATGCAAAACGCTTAAAGCGTTTAAACTAACGTTGTGGTACATATTTATATATGCAATTGGTTTCCCGTTGATGAAAAATATATACATCTTCTGATATTTATATAAAAAAATGTTATATCACGAGTTTATATGAAGAATCAATATATTATAAGCAGATTCTTTTTTTTAAACCTAAAGCATTTTAATGCAATAGAAAGATACTTACAATTTTTTAAGCATTTAGCCATATTTGGTTTAATAGTATATTATGCGCCAAGAGGAAAAAGTATGCTGTTCGCTCCCGCGCATAGTTGTCACCCGAGCGTAGCGAGGGCGACACTTACGCGGGGGCGAGGAGCATACTTTTTCCTCGAGCGGAATATACATTTTTTTCACACAAAATCATTTCATTATAAATTAAAATTGATACATAAAAAAACTAGAATCACAAAATATTTTAAATATTAGTATACTAAGAAATTCTTACTCAATCTAATTCGTATAAAAATCATTTACAAAAGCACGTATTTATAAAACGAAATCTAATAACAAACCAATAGAAGAAAACAATAACTAATAATTCATTTAAAATCACGTGAACCAGATAATATTTCAAAGATTTTGTAAAAAAGCATTAAATGATAATTAAAATATATCTTAAATAATATTGCTGATTTGATAAATTCTAATTATTAAATTATTGATTTTGGAAATTTGATTTCATTTGATGAGACCAACATTCAATAAAAACTTCTTATTGAAACAAATATTAGATTGAATATATATTTCGATATGTTGTTATACATTTTGAATAGTCTTTTGACATGAGTGTACAGTTGCGTATACGTATAAACTATACACTCACGCATGCGCATATCATTAAAAACGAGGACTGAACATAGCATTTCTTTCCCCGTTCAGCAGAAAAGAAGTACGAACATCACGCTGGGGGATGAGAAAATAAATATTTTACCCCAGTGAAAATGGTAAATGTATCCAAATCATACGAAAGTGTATCAAAGTGTATCAAAGTGTATCTAAGAGCGATATTTCGGACCAAATGTCAATACACTTTGGTACACTTTGATACACTTTCATACATTTTTATACACTTCCAAAAAAAAGTTTCTTGGTATCAATTTTTTATATTCGTTAATGATATACACTTTGATACACTTTAATACACTTTTGCACATTTTCATATATTTTTTGGACACTTTCATACACTTTGATATACTTTCATACATTTTTCTAATAAAGGAAAAATGTTGATTTTCTTGGATACACTTTTGCATACATTGATACACTTTTGCACACTTTGATACACTTTGATACACTTTTCGAAAATGTTGACTAAAATTAATTTCTACATTTGCTATGTGTTACACACTTTGATACACTTTTGCACACTTTGATACACTTTGATATACTTTTGCACACTTTAATACACTTTCATACATTTTTCCAATAAAGGAAAAATGTCGTTTTTATTGGATACACTTTTGCATACTTTGATACACTTTTGCACACTTTGATACATTTTAAAAATTTTAACTAAAATAAATTTCCATTAAATGAAGCCTCTTCCTTAAATAATCAACAAGATCCCTGTAACATATTGACTGTGCAAAATGGAAACAGCAATAATACTAATAATAATGAAGATGCGACTGCAAAGACTACAAAAAATAACTTAGTCTCAATAGACAATACAAATGAAAATTTATAAAAAAAAAACTATCTTAGAAACAACAATGTTTAAATATTTATATTTAATAATGTTATTAAATTAAAAATGTGTTTATTAGTATAAATTATTTATCTTATCTCATTACTTGATATGTATTACAAAAGAATAATTATTTTTTTGAAGTTGTCTCTATTAAACTTTTATTATTTATAAATTTCTAATAATATTAATGTTTAAATATTTAATGCTAATATAGAATGTAAGTTTTTCATTACAAATTATATTTCAAATATATATTGCTAATTCTTATGTTTTAAATTACTTTTTATATTTTACTTTTATAATTTATAAAAATATTTTTCAATTTTTTCAATATTGTCGTTTTATTAACCTTACATTTATCCCAAGGGGCATTAATACATTAAAATTTATGAAAATATCTAAAATGAAAACGGCTTATTTTAATACACCGTTTCATGCCTAAAAAGTGTATTAAACACTATTAAAATGTATAAAAAATGTACGCATGTGTATCAAAGTGTGCATGGTAAAACCATTTTTTAATTTCTTACTTAGAAATGTATCGAAGTGTATCGTGTTTTATTAAAATGTATTATATTACATAAAGAGAGCGCGGTGGCGTAACGGATAGAGCTCTTGCCTTCAACGCGGAGGGCATGGGTTCGAATCCTGGCCAGGTACCTCTAAACTTTTTTTTCGAAAGAAAATTAGTGTAAGTGCCATTTTATATCGCGACTCTCAAGAATCCGATCTCATTGGGTATCGGTTGATTGTTGGTCACCAAAAGTGGCTGACCATCCATCGGTAGTCAAAGTTTTCGGTATGGTGGGTCTGACAGTCTAGCCTGATGTAATGTGATAAACAGATACCGGGCGGGGACTCCCTCGACCTCACCATAGAAAAAGATTAATCATATAGAGGACAATATCCTTTATATATTAATCTTTAAAAAAAAAAAAAAAAAAAGAAAAAAATGTATCAAAGTGTACAAACGTGTGCAAAATAAAACAGGAAAAGGATAATACTCAGAAGTGTATCAAGATGTACCATAGTATATTAAAGTGTGTCAAAGTGTGTAAAAGTGTATCAACGTGTACAAACGTGTGCAAAATAAAACAGGAAAAGGTTAATACTCAGAAGTGTATCAAGATGTACCATAGTATATTAAAGTGTATCAAAGTGTGTAAAAGTGTATCAAAGTGTACAAACGTGTGCAAAATAAAACAGGAAAAACAATTTAGGCTAATACTCAGAAGTGTATCAACATGTACCATAGTATATTAAAGTGTGTAAAAGTGTATCAAAGTGTGTAAAAGTGTATCAAAATGTGTCAAAGTGTATCAAAATGTGTCAAAGTGTATAACATCAAAAAAATTGAGGAAATTTAATTTCAGCTCACTTTTTAAGAAATGTACCAAAGTGTATCAAAGTGTATCTAAGTGTATCAGAGTGTATCAAAATGGATCGAGAATAAGGTCTGAAAAATCGCTCTTAGATACATTTTCATACACTTTGATACATTTTTGTATGCTTCAATACACTTTCATACACTTTTATACATTTTGATACACCGAAAAATTTCCATTCGGGTAATTACAATAATATTTAAAATTTACTAAAGAGTAAATTAACTTTTAAACATTAAATTTCAATTTATGTTATTGCATATGTGAACAAATATTAAAGAAAATCTCAAGTTTATTACTTATACAATATAAAGATAAGTTTGAATATGTTATATATGGAAGTACATTCAGCGGAAAGGAATGTTAACCTCAAATGGCAACATTGCATATTCTACCACAGACAAGACAATTTCAAATTTTAGAGCAAATTTCGCATCATCGTTACTTATTACTTAATGACATAATTTTAGTAAACAAACAATATTACTTTTTTTTCAATAATCCAAATCAAACTTTTATGAAAAAAAAATTGTATTTCTTAGTTCAATAATCATATAGAATCAAATATTGTTAATTAAAATTATATAAGCAATAAAATTTTAGTTGTTATTATTTGAATTCTGCATAAATAACCTATATGAAAATACAAAATAATCATGATGCGGAACTCAAGGCATGATTCAAAGTTCTCTTACGTCTATGGTTCATCCTTCAAGGAGTTCTGTTCCATAACATGTATATAATTAACTTCACCGATTTTCAATAAAGAACAAATATATGTAGTTTAATATTAAAAATAAAAGTAGCAAAAACAACAACAAATAATGAATTTTAAATATAGATTCACTTAATACTAAAAATCAGTGAAATTAAATAATATAAAGTAATGATATAGAACCAGGAACATTGAAAAAACAATAAAAGATTAAGCTTTGTTTCCAATAATATTTCACTTTAAATAGTATGTTTTTCAACTAGGGAAAATAGTAAAAAATGTCCTAAATCGTATGTAAATTGTAAAACACAATTCACAAAAGTCAAAAATCAAGCTCAGCTTCATAGGTGACCGTAAGTATCACGTATAATTTCAAACTTGAGTATCGTTTAGATAATGAATTCAGTAGACATCAGACAAAATTTTAAAACGTGTAACAAGTTACGTACAACAAATTACGTGTAACGAGTTACGTGTACCGTATAATATCATTAAAGAACGACTGTTATGTTTAGATTCTTGACCTAATATATGACTATGAATTTGAGCGATGAAATTAAAAATAACCTCTTTACGCAAAACATGCTTAAAAACAAATTTCGTGTTTGTTTCTAATTATAATATCTTCACATATGTATTTTATACATACGAAATACTAAATTTAAATATACACTTCTTAAAAAAAACTCACAAATACATTTATTAGCACAACAAAAACAGATCATGACAATATATCGCAAAGATAAGAATTAAAATCTTGAAATAATCTGGATGAAAAAAAGAGAGAAAAAGAGAGAGAGAGAGCGAAGAACAAAAGAAGGGGAGAAAAAGAAAGGGAGAAGGGAAAAGAAGATTAAGGGATAGTAAGAGAGAGGAAGAGAGGAAAATTGGGAGGTGAACAAAAAAAAGATAGTGGGAATAATAATAGTGAAAAAAATAATTAGAAAAAACGAAAGTCACAGATATTAAGGCTCAAATGAGATGCAAAAGAGCTCATAAACAATGAGTATTAATTATATAAGACCCAATAAAAAATTGAATCTTATTAGAAAAAAATTATGCAGTTTTAAAAATTGCTAATTCGGAGAACCGGAGAAACGGAAAAAAAGTGGTCTCACTTTAATATAATATAAGATATGTATATATATATATATGTATATATATGTATATATATATATGTATATATATATATATATATATGTATATATCGCCCATTCTCTGTGAAATTAGTGGACAAAAAATTTTTTTTCGCTAAAAATTTGTAAAATGCTTCTTTTTTGTATTCTGGACCACTCAGAATTTTTTTTGGATATTTTTAGAAACTAGTTTCAGAGCTACAAAGCTTCAAAGTTGGGCTAAAATCATATTTTTGACATTTTTGACTATTTTCAGGCTTAAATCACTCATTTGGGTTGCATTTAAGGAATACATTACTAAAAAACTTTTTTCTTTAATGTATTCTAGATTTTCAGAAAAAAGTTATTCCAATGTGCTAATGAAGCTATCCGCTGAGCTAAAACTATTTAAATCATTGAAATACAAGTTTTGGGTTTTCGAACCAAGATATCTGGTCAGGGAAGATCATCGGAGTAGGTTATACATGTACAAATATACCTTAAAAATTTCAGAGTGGTGCGGCTTCTTGTTTTTTTTAAACAATGCAAATCCAACTAAAAATCATGAAAAATGTGATTTCTAGCTACAGTTACTCATTTAAATGTCAACTTGCACTTGTCTGTTGCAGATGTCCCTTTGTAAGCATTCATAGAAATAGTTGTAAACTTAACAAATATTTTAAAATATAGAAAAATATCTTCTGAAAGGTTCAGAGTGAACCAAACCTTTGATATATGCCTATAACCTTTTTCTAAGATGTATCAGTTACACGATCAAAAACTAAAAATGCAGTTCTACCTATATGTCAGAACTTTTTGAGTTAATTCATGAGAAACTTGTTAATTATTAGGTAATTCAAGTCCAACTGATTTCATCCACTATGATATTGATTTCAAAATTGCACTATACTGATCTTCAACGAACTGACCAAGAGAGGCTACAAGCTTTGGGTCTCAGATCCTGCTGGAACTTTATGATAAGTTTTGGTTTGATATAACTAAAAGAAAGCTATAGCCTCAGAGTCTAATGCTGAGCAGTTTCCAAGTTAGAGCACATCACTTATTTCATGTTTTTTTAAATTTTCAACCAACTCTTAAACAAAAATTTTTCACTTTGATACTAAAAAGTCTTTAAATGTAATTTATTTTCTTGCTATTGTTCTTCTTATTAATTATTAAATAACTGTACATGATTGACACAATGATTCATATAATAGCTTACATGATTTTTACATTGTTTGTTGGCAAATTTTTGACAAAAATTTGCCACGAGAATCATCATGTAAAAATCATGCAAGTTATTATATAAATCATTGTGTCATGTTTGTAAAGTTATTTAATAATTTGTCTAGAAAGTAAACTGTCAGGTAACTCGACCATTTTATTAATCTTTCTTGTTTAAAAATTTTGCATGGAATTGAATCTGTTCTTTTATTAATAAATTATGTTGATTTCAGGTATAAGAAGAATAGCAAGAAAATAAATTACATTCAAAGACTTTTTAGTATCAAAGTGAAAAATTTTTGTTCAAGAGTTTGTTAAAAATTTTAAAAAATATAAAATAAGTCAGCTGCTCTAACTAGGAAACTGCTAAGCATTAGACTCTGAGGCTCGAGCTTTTTTTTTAGTTATAACGAACTAAAACTTATCATAAAGTTTCAGCCAGATCTAAGACCCAAAGCTTGTAGCCCCTCCTGGTGAGATACAAAGAGACACGAGTTCAGTTATATATCACTGACAATAAAAAAAATTAAATTAAATAATAATATATATCAATCTCTATTATATGTTGATTGTAAATATTTTTTAAAATTAATTCCAAATTCCTATACACAATTAAATTTAATTATTGCTATCATATCATGAGATTCAATGACAAATTGTCTGAAAATGTAAATTATGATAATTAATTTTCATAGAATTTTGTTTGTTACTAATATAAAAATAATAAATTACATTTAAAAAATATAACAAGGATTAGAATTAATGATTTTCTGAAACTAATCTTAATAATATACATCAGTATAGATACTTTAATCTTAACGAATCTCATTGAATGGAATTTAAGTCAGTCTGTGTTATACACTGAATCTATAAAAGAATATTATCATTTACCTGTTATATACATATATATTATAATATCATTCACCTGCATTGTTATAAAAAGAATGCTCGTTCACCCTGGAATTATACTAATTATTACCTATAATTGAAAAAAAATTATTACAAAGCATCAGTTTTATTATTTGAAGAAATCTTTTTCAATTTGTGAACATGAAATAAAATAAAAACTTATCTGACTCATCGTCTCCATAGTCTGGTATCCAATACAGGAACTACTTAGGTAAGGTAAGAATCATAAAATTGAAGATGAAAATGAAATTTTTAATAAACAATGTAAGTATAATTATATTGAATAAATATTGTCTATATAATAAAAAATGAACTAAATTCACAAACTTAAACATTTTTCCTTAAGAGCATGACGGAGGTCCCCCCTTCTCAAATAGTCTAATAATATTTTAATTCCAAGTATACGTGCATACAGTACCCTATTGAAAATGTATACGTTTTTCCAATACGTATTTTTACTACGTATCATAATTACATAACAGAATTACGTAACTCCATACGTTGCTAAGTGTTCGAATTTGTGACATAATTCTTATACGTATTTATTTAAAAAATATGTAACTTTGATACATTTTTATTGTAAAAGTACGTTATTTTTAGACCTATATATAGTTAAAATATGTATCCTCTATTAGCATATTTTAAGTGCATATAGGTCTAAAAATTACGTACTTTTACAAGAAAATCGTATCAAAGTTAAGTATTTTTTAAATAAATACGTATAAGAATCACGTCACAAATTCGAACACTTAGCTACGTATGGAGTTACGTAAATCTATTACGTAATTGAGATACGTAGTAAAAATACGTATTGGAAATAAGTATATATTTTTAATAGGGTACGGTAAATCGAATTTTTTCATTACACTAAGAAAATTTGTGAGTTTAAACTTGAGTGCGGAAAACTAAAGAAATTTACCAAAATACTAGGAATAAAAAGTAACTTGCAATCTTTTAATAAATAGTCTTTTGAGGTGAAGTTTATCGAGTTTTATGTCTAATTTCCATTCGAATCTTATAAAAAAATAAAAAACACAATTGATTTCTTATTTCACTAAAATAATTCTCTTAATATACTCTAGTGCGTACAAGTCATTATATTTGTTTAAATAATAAAATTAAAAAGTTATCAATAAAAAAAGCAAAAATTGTTTCCAACAGCTCCGACGACCCGTTAAAGGTTTTAAATATATTAAAAAAATTTGCATGTTATAATTAAAATATAGACAGGATTATTGAATTCTTTATTTACAGTATATTGAAAAATTTAACATCGATATAAAAAAATGTAAAAACATAGATATAATAATTAATCAATTACTGTTACTTCAATGGAGTCTACTGAACTAGAAAATAATTTGCATTTTACTTTGCCATTTGCTATTGGACTAATAAAATGTTGCTTTTGTAAGTTTTTCACTCTGTTTCTATTTTTAAAACGATTCTGCAGTTTTTTAAAATTTTTATTGTAATCTGATTCTGGCGAGTAAGCAAAATCAACATTTGTATAGTTTCCTTTATTTTTCAACCACTCGTACAATGTAACTGCATCCAAAATTTGTTGCGTTGCTGGAAGTGTGAGACTTGCTTTAGCTGCAGCTCTTTTAACAGAACCACCTACTCCGTCACATGCACCTTTACCATGTGCAGTTGGAAAAAAATGCCACTCTGCAGATATCCCAAAATCATCACTATGATAATAAATATTTAAAATGTTTTTAAAATTCTTAAACTGCTGAGGGGCTTCGTCAGTAAAATAGTAAATATTTTTCAATCCTTTAAAATTTTCTTTTAAATATAGAATTAGTAGTTGCTGATAAGTATAAACTGCTACAGTATCGTGACTTAAATTATTTGAAATTACTACAAATGCTTTGCCTGATAATTGAGTATATTCCACATAATAAATATATGTAATAAAATACTGTCGCCTGGTCGTTATTCCAGTGAAACCCAGATGGAGCGTTTTGAGCAACAAAAGCATAATTCTCTGAAAAATCTAGGCATACCATAATTTCATCCTCTTTCAATTCATTTTTTAATTTTTTAAAATATTCAGATTGTGCTATTGAAATAAAAGCATGTGGCTGTAAAGCTTCAATTTTATCATAAAATGATGGAATGAAATCATTTACGTCCTCTACACTATTTTTTAAAATGGCTCTAGGAGTTAACACCCATTGTGCATAGATAGCTTCTTCAATTTCTTTTTCATCAAAAATCATGGTCAAGTAAGACTCTAAGCGTTGAACACCAGGACATTTGTCGCAGTCACCAAAATAACATTTGTATGCCATCGACATTTTATTTTTATTACAAATGATAAATTGCAAAATATCTTTATATGTCTTAAACTGGTGAGAATAGCCTTCTGTCATTTTTTCTAAATTACAACCTACAAAAGTGTTTTTTTTTTTTTAATTAATATTATAAAAATTTATCCGAGTAAAAAATGTTGAAAATAAATTGAAAATACCTGATATCATCAACTCGACATTTTGATGAATTGAACAAACACATACATAATGCGTACCACTGCTACCAGCTAATACACAACATTTAGGTTTCAATTTGGCAAATGTAGAAAATCCTATTGGAATATCAGATGAAAATTGATTACAAAATAATCTGTACAACTCTTTCAATGTACAAAGCAGAAGACGTTTTTGATCATAAACAATGTTGCCCTCCTCATCCTTGTACTTAACACAGTCTTTTTTTCCAGGTAATATATAGGTATTTTCTTCACTTGTATAAAAATTTATTACATTTTGCTTAGTTGTTTCAGAAACAAGATTTTCTAAAATTATTTTTAATTGATATTAATTTTTACCAGGATAATATTCAACCAATTATATTTTATTTTAATAATTATTGCCAAAATTTAATTGTACTTTATTTATATAACAAATTGAAATGTTCTAATAAATTTATTTAAATTATGTTTCATTTTTTCACCTATTATTTTTTTATGAATATTTTTAATTACCTTTTTTTATAGATGGTTTTGCTCGAGGACCTGCTTCAGTTTGTAATTTTTTTGACATGTTAATCAAATAATTTGTAGTACCAAAATGTTTTTTTATTTCATCATATGACCAAGTTAATGGTAGCAGGGTCAGTATTTGGACTTTTTCTATTTTATGTGTATCTGTACTGTGGTATTTCATCTTTAAATTCTCTAATGAATCTACAAACATTTTAGAATCTTTTACAGAAACCTCTACTTCATCTTCGTTGTCATGTAAAAGTTGTTCTACAAGCATTGGAATATCTGATGTATCTCCTGGTGATTCTGTATTTTGGGTGCTATCTATAGAACAATTAAAAGATATAAAGAAGTATTTGAATAAAAATATTAAAATTGTAAAAATATTTTACATAAAGAACATTACATGGTGATGTTTCAGTTGAAACGCAGACAGTATACATTTTTATCTTACATTTATAACAAATTCTATCATCAGGTGTTAATGGAGGTTCACAAGAAAATTTTTTAGTGAATTTCTCCAAGACTTGTTCTGATATTTTACGCAATGACTTTGTTGAACAAATCTCTTCACTGGCGAATGGCTTTCTGCATCTATTATAAGCTATACGTCTTTTCTTTTCTACATGGACGATTTTGGTTTTGTCAAGTGACATTTCCTCGCTCGACATTGTTTTGTAACCAATAATTAAAATCAATTATAAAGAAGTGAATAAACGAAGTCGAATATCAGACAGATCTACATCAATTTCATTAACACGAGTATTTGTAAGATATGTAATATTCGACTATTTATAAAATTAAAAAGAATGCTCACTTAATTTTTAAATTAAAAAAAGCATAAATAAAATATTGATGATTACATTAACTTATATGAATTTAATTGAAAAAATAATACCGTTAATACTGTTTATATAAAAACTGTTTACAAACATTTATTTTAAATGATAACGGCGCGATCGTACCTACCAGTCTTAAAACTCCCGTGGGCTCGAATTTGTAATCAACATTCAGTAATCGAACAGCATTATAACTTACTCTCTTATAAGAGAAATAAAGACAAAATGATGTTTAATAACTGAGTATCAACTTGTATGCACCGTTATCATTTAAAATATACGTTTGTAAACAGTTTTTATATAATAGTATTAACAGGGGCCTAAGGCTCGAATTTATAGTCGACACTCAACACTCAGCACTCCGATCTCAACCCTCAGATCACAAACTTTCCTTGTTCCGTGTTCCCTATAAAACATGTCTACATGTATAGGAAATACAAAACAAGGGAAGTTTGAGATCTGAGGGTTGATATCTGAGTGCTGAGTGTTGAGTGTTGAGTGTCGAGCAATAGGTTCGTGTGTAAGTGGAACTGTATACTCATTAGTAGGAGAAAAAATACTATGAGACCCTTTGTCTATCTGTTTGTAATTACACTTGCGCATATGCAAGTAAAAAGAGATAGAGAAAGGTCCCATTGCATTCTTTCTCTTTCTAACGAGTATACGGTTTTTTATTTAATATTTATTATATTGACAACAAATTTCTGTTAGTAATTGTGGATTATGTAAAATCCCTGTTATTAACAGCCTACTTTTTAATCTTGGTATTCGTTATTTACATCAATAATGTATAAAAAAATTCCCAAAATAAATATAATATGTAAATAAACAATAACAGCCAATTATCGTTTATTGAAAATATGTCTTTGTAAGTATTGCTTATTATTTTTAATTTAAAATAATACAGTATCCAATAATTAAGTAATTATACTAATATAAATTTTCTCAGATATACTTTAAATCACCTAAAATGTTAAGAGAAGATTTATTTATAAGTTATTTTCAAGAAAATTATACATATTGACATAACTGTAAGTCATTTAAAGCGGGTTCTGGGAGTTTAAAAAAAACATAAACAAAGGAAGTTACATAGAAAAAATTCGTGCAGCTATTACTAATGAAGTGGATGGAAGTAGTTCCTGTATTGGATATTAGACTATGGAGACGATGAGTCAGATAAGTTTATATTTTATTTCATGTTCACAAATTGAAAAAGATTTCTTTAAATAATAAAACCGATGCTTTGTAATAATTTTTTTTTCAATTACAGGTAATAATTAGTGTAAGTCCAGGGTGAAAGAGCATTCTTTTTATAACAACGCAGGTGAATAATATTATAATATGGATGTATATAAAAGGTAAATGATAATATTCTTTTATAGATTCAGTGTATAACACACACTGACTTAAATTCCATTCAATAAGATTCGTTAAGATTAAAGTATCTATACTGATGTATATTATTAAGTTTAGTTTCAGAAAATCATTAATTCTAATCCTTGTTATATTTATTAAATGTGTTTTATTATTTTTATATTAGTAACAAACACAATTCTATGAAAATTGATTATCATAATTTACATTTTCAGACAATTTGTCATTGAATCTCATGATATGATAGCAATAATTAAATGTAATTGTGTATAGAAACTTGGAATAAATTTGAATAAATATTTACAATCAACATATAATAGAGATTAATATATATTATTATTTAATTTAATTTTTCTTATATATAACTGAACTCGTGTTTCTTTGTATCTCACTAGAAGGGGCTACGAGCTTTGGGTCTCAGATCTGGCTGGAACTTTATGATAAGTTTTAGTTTCCAAGTTAGAGCAGATGACTTATTTCATATTTTTTAAAATTTTCAACAAACCCTTGAACAAAAATTCTTCACTTTGATACTAAAAAGTCTTTAAATGTGATTTATTTTCTTGCTATTCTTTTTATACCTGAAATTAACATAATTTATTAATAAAAGAACAGATTCAATTTCATGCAAAATCTTTAAACAAGAAAGTTTAATAAAATTGTCGAGTTACCTGACAGTTTACTTTCTAAACAGATTATTAAATAACTTTACAAATATGACACAATGATTTATATGATAACTTACATGATTTTTACATGATGATTCCGTTGGCAAATTTTTTACAAAAATTTGCCAAAAAATAATGTAAAAATCATAAGTGATGTGCTTTAACTTGGAAACTACTCAGCGTTAGACTCTGAGGCTATAGCTTTCTTTTAGTTATATCAAACCAAAACTTATCATAAAGTTCCAGCAGGATCTAAGACCCAAAGCTTGTAGCCTCTCTTGGTCAGTTCGTTGAAGATCAGTATAGTGTAATTTTGAAATCAATATCACAGTGGATGAAATCAGTTGGACTTGAATTACCTAATAATCAACAAGATTCTCATGAATTAACACAAAAAGTTTTGACATATAGGTAGAACTGCATTTTTAGTTTTTGATCGTGTAACTCATACATCTTAGAAAAAAGTTATAGGCATATATCAAAGGTTTGGTCCACTCTGAACCTTTCAGAAGATATTTTTCCATATTTTAAAATATTTGTTAAGTTTACAACTATTTCTATGAATGCTTACAAAGGGATATCTGCAACAGATAAGTGCAAGTTGACATTTAAATGAGTAACTGTAGCTAAAAATCACATTTTTCATGATTTTTAGTTGGATTTGCATTGTTTTAAAAGAACAAGAAACCGCACCACTCTGAAATTTTTAAGGTATATTTGTACATGTATAACCTACTCCGATGATCTTCCCCGACCAGATATCTTGGTTCGAAAACCCAAAACTTGTATTTCAATGATTTAAATAGTTTTAGCTCAGCGGATAGCTTCATTAGCACATTGGAATAACTTTTTTCTGAAAATCTAGAATACATTAAAGAAAAAAGTTTCTTAGTAATGTATTCCTTAAATGCAACCCAAATGAGTGATTTAAGCCTGAAAATAGTCAAAAATGTCAAAAATATGATTTTAGCCCAACTTTGAAGCTTTGTATTTTTCATTTCAATTTCACAGAAAATGGGCGATATATATATGTATATATGATATATATATATATATATATATATATATATATATATATATATATATATATAAGATGAATTATTTGCTTTTATTTGCGTTTTTCATAATCCTATAAATGCACGAGTTTTATGTAAAAAATATAAAGATAAGTTTTACCATCTTAAAAACAAAAAAAAAAAATATACGCAAAAATTTCGCATTAAATGTTACTGAAAAGAATTAGCATGTCAATTGACTTTTTTTAAACGATTTTAATTTATCTAACATGAGCATGTATATGGAAAAAGCTAATGAAATATTATTAAAATAAGGCTTAGAAAAATAAGGCCTAAGAAAATAAGGCTAAGAATAATATAGAGCCCAAGAAAATATAAGAATAAAAAAAGAAGAGCCCAAAAAATGGGCATTGATATAGGGCCCAAAATAATATAAGGCCCAAAAAGAAGCTAATGAGTACGAATTATATAGGGCCCAATAAAAAGTTGCTACTCTTATTACCAAAAGATTAGACATTTGAAAAATGTGGATATTGTTGCGTGATGCGTTATATTGTCAAAATTTAATTTGGTTTATTTTTTTCAATTATTAGTCGTAGCGTATCATCGTAATAAAGGTACATAAATAGTTTATTTTAATGATTTATCATCAGTAAGAGAGGGGCAGAGGAGGACAGAGCATATTCGGTCGTAAGCAGCAGATGATTTAACACGATATTTTTTATTTATTGATTTTTCATCAATACTGAATTATCACAATGGGTAGGTGGGATGTACTTTTCGCCCGGAACGATAAAAAATCGTATATTGACCTCAGGAGAAAAGTGGAATGTCAATTGCTGGCGTATTTGCAGCTCTCGCTTTGCTCGAGTGGCAATCCATACGCGAGCATTTATTAGTCAATTTTCTTCCCTAGGTTAGTAATATACTATTTGTTTATTGCAGAACATGATGGGTATATGATTCTGACGTGCAAAGAAATGCGAAAAGTTTACGGGAGAGATTACACCTCAATTAAAACATTTTCTGGTACTAGATCAAATTACTGTTTCATTCCATGTGATGGAGAGTTGATGAAAATCAAGGTCATCTCTTTCGACAACGTTGAAAAAGTTAATCAATTACAACTATATTAATATTTTATAAGAATTTAAAAAAATGATTAATAAAATGATTAATATAAATAATATATAACAAAATCGATAAATAATTTTTAAAATTGCATTAAATCATTATGTTAAGAATCGAAGAATAATCCTTGCACATATTTCAAAAGCAATTACTAATAATTGATTAGCGCAACAGATAAAATAACGTTTATTTCTTGAAAAAATTTTTACGGTATAAAACGAAAAACGTAGTAGTTTTAAGAATATAGGTCAAAATAAAAAAAATGCTTCTACAGATTCGATACTCACTAGGAGAAGATCACAACTCCGGATAACGGATTTGGCTTGAACTTTAGGGTAAGTTGTTAAATGTCGAAATATGTAAGGAAACAGAATTTTAGACACTTATGCTCAATATTTCTCTAGTTATAGGCAATTGAAGAAAATCACTAAAAAGTTACTAGATTTTTAAACGTATATAGTTCCTTAGCATTGATAGAAAGAAGTTTGAAACTTTTTTTAAATGAAAGCTGGGCTCGAATCCTTTCAAAATAGTAGTTATAGCATGTCAAAATATTATTTTTTCCTAAAGTTATAGCGTGATAAACATAGGACCTGATTTTTCTTTTAAAAACATTAATTAATAACAAAAGCTCAAATTAGGTCTAATGTTTATTACGCTATAACTTTGGGAAAAAATAATATTTTGACATGCTATAACTACGATTCCGAAAGGATGTGAGCTCAGATTTCATTTAAGGTTGTATGGGCTATACAGTCTGTGTCTAAAATTAGTTTTTTAGAAAATCGTCTATATTTTTCGGTAGAAAGTAATTATTCAATTTTCAGCTTAGTAACTTATTAGATAATATTAAAACAATCACTTTAAACTTTGTTTCATTTAAATATAATGAATTATTAAAAAGTTATAACATTTTAAAGTTTATAAATTTTACACAAATCTAATGCAATAATAAATAATAATGCCAAACTTTCAAAAATGATTTTATTTGACTGCAACAAAGTTTATTTTGTTCAGTTTATAATTTAGAATCTATTGACGGGGATGGAATTTTGATTTTTATTTTTTAATAATATTTATTGCTAATTTTCTATGATAAAACAGTAAGTACCGTCTGAGACATATACATTTTTTATCATTGCATTAGATTTGTGTAAAATTTATAAACTTTAAAATGTTATAACTTTTTAATAATTCATTATATTTAAATGAAACAAAGTTTAAAGTGATTGTTTTAATATTATCTAATAAGTTACTAAGCTGAATAATTACTTTCTACCGAAAAATATAGACGATTTTCTAAAAAACTAATTTTTGACACAGACTGTATAGCCCATACAACCTTAAGAAAAATTTCAAGCTTCTAGCTATCAATGCTAAGGAACTACATGCGTTTAAAAATTTAGTAACTTTCTAGTGATTTTCTTTAATTGCCTATAACTAGGAAAATATTTAGCGTTGGTGTCTGGAATTCTATTTCTCTTCATATTTTGACGTTTGGAAACTTATCCCAAAGTTTCAGCAAAATCCGTGATCCGGAGTTGTGATACTCTCCTAGTTAGAAATTTAAAAAATCTTAAAATGGTTGTAGCTCTGCTTCTATGATACCTACATACTTTCGATAGGGCTTAAATTCAGGATTTTGATATGAATTTCGATTTTTCGTGATATATAAAAGGTTTTGTATCACCGAATTGGATCAGTTCAAGTCAGAAGTAATAAGTGTATTAACTTATTTAAAATCAAGAATACTGCATTTTCGATGATTTAGATGAGGATGTCAAAGGTCCGGACCAAGAAATTTTCCATAAGGGAATTGTTGTATATGCATATAACTACTTTCAAATGAATTTTTGTGGAAATTCAAGTTGGTAGAAGAAAGTTATGAACCCTCAAAAATGGCAAAAATTGTGATTGTTACAAAATGTTATTTTTTGAATAATTACACAGGCCAACAGAATTTGACAAAAATATTTTACCAAGAACCCCAGTATACTTTTCCGAAGGTTTTTTGCACGCTGAATCCGAATCCGAGGTCAGAATTGCTCTAGTGGCTCCAGTTTTTGAGATATCCTAACCTCAAAGTGCAAAAAACACCGTTTTTGACGTTATTTGAGGTTATGTAGCAAAGCAAATAACTTTTATTAAGAAAAACTGTATACACCAAATTAAAGTATGTTTCTTCTTTTTTCAAATGCCGTTGAGTTTGATCGGATATCTTTTTTTTTCACAAAGTTACACCAATTTGAAAATTTCATGTTTAATGAATTTATGAAGCATCACACTATTCCGCTCAAGCTATCGAACAAGTAACTATATTGAAGAGCCACTTGTCAATTTAAAGCAAACTTGGTAAATTGTAAGAATACTAAAAAGTATTGTGAGCATCTTGTTTATATTTATAAAATCCCCGTTTAAGGGGTAGAAACCACCCCTATCAACCCCCAAGCAGGCTGACTCACCCAACCCTGGGTAGAGCAAGTTTAATCAATTGCTTTTCGATAAATAAACTAAATGTTCTACCACAGCTAGCCCTTTAAAATTTAGCCTAGATAGGCCTTATCCTATAAACCTCCCCATGTACCTCCACAACTCTTAAAAACCACCCCTTCCAACCCCTAAGCAGGCTCACCCACATAACCCTGGGAAGAGCAAGTTTAATCAAGTGCTTTTCAAAGAAAAAACTAATTTTTTAACCACCGATAGGCGTACTAATCTTTATCTAGAAAGGCCTCATCCCCATACACCTCCACAACTCTTAAAAACTACCCCTACCAACCCCTAAGCAGGCTTACCCACATAACCGTGGGAAGAGCAAGTTTCATTAACTGCTTTTCGATACAAAAGAAACTAATTTTTCAATACATATTACCTCCATATGCCTCATTGCTATATAACTCAACCTCTCTCAAAAACCACCTCTTTCTGCCCCTTGCTGGCTAAACTACGTAACCCTAATTACAGCACGTTCAATTAAATGCTTTTTGATAAAAAAATTAATTCTTTAATCAAAAATAGGCATACAGATCTTAACCTGGGTATGCCTCATCCCTGTATACATGTATAACCCTAAAAACCCTTGGGTAGGTTAATCATGTAATTCTGGGTAGAGCTATTTTAATCATGTGAAATTCGGTGAAGAAATTAATCTCATATAGACAAATGCAGCTTATTCTTTATATTCCAACCTTATTGTATTACGTAGACATTTTGTATATCCAATCAACGTAAGTTCTTTCAACCAAAAGACTCAAAGCTCAAGCCAGCCGGCATCAAATATTATATTCAACTCATACTTAAACTTTAATTCTGTGAAATTCATTAAGTATGTTGTAGCAATACTAATGTATTGTTAAATTGGGTATGTCAGATCCATCCTCTCTAAATTCATTTTTTTAACATAGACTGATCTCCCAGCGCACCTCGCGCGCACTCTGTCTCGCCGTTTCGCCTCTCTCGACTCTCTACGCTAATTGTTTTTTTCTCTTCTTCCGCACGCGTGTTGTCTGTCATTGGTCTCGACCAATCAAAACAGCTGTATAAAGGCTTTAACTTTAACCTCATATTTTTTTAAGGAGAGATAAACCTGAATTTTGCTAATGTCTAAAACTTAATTGAAAGAATTTGTTTTTAAACAAATTTATAATAAACGTTTAAGGTTAATTTTAATATAGATGTGGCTAAATTGTACTTGTAGAATATTATAGCTATATTTAAATGTTAACAAGGTAAATTGTATATATTTTACAACATTCGTTTAAAAAAAATCAATATATAAATTTGAAACGTTTTCTTTACTTTTTAATTTTTTTTAGTGAATATTCCGGTACATGCGATTAATACTTTTTAAACTTTCTGTGTCTTTGTCAATATAATTGTTTAGAAAGATAAATATATCAGTTTATCATTTTTACTAAATCAGATCTAATGTAATTTAACATTACTTACTTATCAATTTTCTAATTTAGAGTCCAAAGATAAATTTTTAAAGATAAAATAGTTTCTGTTAATGATAAGATCAACATCACCATAATTTTATGATCACTTTATTTTTATTTTACTTAATTTTAACATCACTTGATTTTTCTACTTAATTATAATATCACTTAATTACTCTGATTTATTTTAACATTACATTGATATAGCTTGAAATCGAACATCACTTTCTTATAACTCCGTAAAGGCATCTTTACATCTTATTCAGAACAAATCTTTAGCTGTTAAGTTTTCAACTTTTGTAACTTTAATGAGAAAACCCCCAACATATTAAATTACATTTTACTGTTAAATTTAATTTAAAACATAAAATTTATTCTATCAACATGTCTTTGAGATGCCCTTGTACAAGCAAAAAAGATAAATTTTGTTACGTTTGCGGAAATTTTGAGACAGAAAATAACCGCAGATCTATTAATGAAACTATTAAACAAAAATTTTTAGAATGTTATGGAACAGCTATAACAAATTTAGATAAAACGTGGGTACCAACAATCATTTGTAGTTCTTGTCGAAACACATTAAATAGATGGAATGATATTAAAAATGATGTCATCGTTGAGCCGGTCATTTGGCGCGAGCCATTAAATCATGATAAAGACTGTTACTTTTGCGCTTATGATATAACAGGAATCAATAAAAAAAAGGAAAAAAGTTAAGACTCCTTCTGTAGATAGCGTAACACCTCCTAAAAGAGGAAAAATTGATAGTTCACAAAAAAAAGTCTCGGAACCACGTAGTCTTGAGGAAATTGATGCTATAGAAAGTGAGCACAGTAGTGACAAAGAATATTTTTCTGATGATGAAAAACCCATATTTTATAATCAAGACGACTTAGACGATCTAATCCGTGATCTAGGTCTTTCCAAAGATTCAGCTGAGTTGTTAGCTTCTAGGTTAAAGGAGAGAAATTTGCTATTGCCTGGTACAAAAATAACTGCTTACAGAAACAGAGAACAGAACTTTATAAAGTACTTTACGAGTGAAGATACCTTAGTATATTGCCATGATATTAAAGGACTTGTTAACGAATATAAAACAGCATCTTATTCTTATAAGCCAGATGACTGGCGGCTGTTCATTGATTCTTCTACAGAGAGCCTCAAAGCAGTATTGCTTCATAACGGAAATGAATATGCGTCAATTCCTATTGCTCATTCTAGTACGCTAAAAGAATCGTATGAAACATTTCGACTTCTCCTGGAAAAAGTTAACTACAATTTGCACCAATGGTTGATATGCGGTGACTTTAAGATGATAAATATTTTACTAGGTTTACAATCTGGGAACATTAAATACCCTTGTTATATTTGTCTTTGGGATAGCCGGGATCGAGATCAACATTACATCAAAAAGGAGTGGGAAAAAAGATCGAAATGGGAAGTAGGATCTGAAAATGTTGTGTATGAGAGCCTTGTTAACAGAAGCAAAATTTTACTACCACCTCTTCACATAAAATTGGGACTAATAAAGCAATTTGTAAAAGCTCTAGATACAGATGGTGATTGTTTTCAGTATATTACATCTAAATTTTCCCATTTATCAGATGCTAAAATAAAAGAAGGTGTTTTTGTTGGTCCTGATATTAGAGCTCTAATGAAGGATGAAGATTTTGTGAAGTGTATGAAAATTGATGAAAAAAATGCTTGGTTGAGTTTCAAAAAAGTTACAGAAAACTTTTTGGGAAACTATCGAGATCCTAAATACGCAACTATAGTCACAAAAATGTTAAAGGATTTTCATAAATTAGGCTGTAAGATGAGCATGAAATTGCATTTTTATTTTCTCACTTGGAAAACTTTCCTGAAAACGTAGGGGCATTCAGCGAAGAGATGGGTGAACGCTTTCATCAGGACATTAAACAACAAGAGCGTCGTTATCAAGGTAAATTAACTGTGAGAATGATGGCAGATTATGCCTGGTCTCTTAAAAGAAATAACAACTCACCTCACCATAGACGCAAGTCTCTTAAACGATCGTTTGAATGGTCACGTAAACGCTTCCATAAGAAGAAATAAGCATAAATAAAACAAAAAAAATAAAAAATCATAAAAAAAAAATTAAAATCCTCAAAAAATTAAAAAAAAAGATAAAAAATGAAAAAAAAACAAAAAAAAACGAAAGGAGTCAATACCGCCACGTCCACGTTTCGTGACTCTGGGTTCGGCTGAGAGCGGTAATAAACCATTTTTAATTTTCAAAAGTTCAAATAAAAATTCTTACAAAACAGTATCTTATTTGGTCCCCACATACACCTAAACTCACGTAGCTAGAGTTTGCCCATACATCCCTACACGTACACACCCAAGTCCAAAACATAGTAAAATTCACCACCACAAACTAATACACCTCATCTGAATTCACAGATCCTCAACTTTCTTACAAAAGTAATACTTACCACTTTAATTTTACACTCCCCGAGCCAACAAAATTTACGCTTACATTCCCGGCCCTAAATACACACACAGTCACTGATCGATTCTTTGTGTGTGTAAATTTCGGGGTGAGAGGGTGAATATTCAAGAAAGAAGGCTCACAGTATTACATTTTAGGGGGTACAGGCTAAGTTTAAGAAATCAATATGGGGGCGATTTGGATGAGAACGTGATTGGCAGGATGAAAGAGGCTACGCGGCAGCATACCTGATCTCCTTTTTACCAAGATACAGGTGAAGAGTGGTCGGGTATATTAGGCATTCAAAGAGGTAGTCTAGCGGTTGTAACGGTGTATGGTGATGAGACATATTAAGAATGTAATTAGTAAGCCTATCTGTGGTTAAAAATTAAGTTTTCCCATTAAAAAGCAGTTGCAAAAGCTAGATTCCTACAAAGATACGTAGGACAGCTTCCTTAAGGGTCGATAGGGATGATTTGTAGAGGGTTGTAGAGGTGTATCGTATAAAATGTGTAGTATAAACTTGATTTACCCAGGGATACCTCGGCTAGCGTACTTAGGCATTTATAGGGGTGGTTATTAAGAGTTATACAGGTATATGAAACTAATGCATATTAAAAATAAAGTTCAGACACCTATCTGTGATAAAAAGCATAATATCTTCTTCTAAAAGCACTTGATTAAACTTGCTCTACCCAGGGTTGGGTGAGTCGGCCTGCTTGGGGGTTGATAGGGGTGGTTTCTACCCCTTAAACGGGGATTTTATAAATATAAACAAAAAGCTCACAATACTTGTTAGTATTCTTACAATTTACAAAGTTTGCTTTGAATTGACAAGTGGCTCTTCAATATAGTTACTTGTTCGATAGCTTGAGCGGAATAGTGTGATGCTTCATAAATTCATTAAACATGAAATTTTCAAATTGGTGTAACTTTGTGAAAAAAAAAGATATCCGAGCAAACTCAACGGCATTTGAAAGAAGAAGAAACATACCTTAATTTGTTGTATACAGTTTTTCTTAATAAGAGTTATTTTTATTGCTACATAACCTCAAATATCATCAAAAATGTTGTTTTTTGCACTTTGAGGTTAGGATATCTCAAAAACTGGAGCCACTAGAGCAATTCTGACCTCGGATTCGGATTCAGCGTGCAAAAAACCTTCGGGAAAGTATACTGGGGTTCTTGGTAAAATTTTTTGTCGGCCTGTGTTATTGAAGATGGTCAAATGTTTTAAAATTTCTTTTGTTAAAATATGGCTGCCATAAATAGAGATTGATACTTGAAAATATGAAAAAATAAAAAAATATACTAGATATTATAACAAAAAAAAATGAAAATTGGTAAATTAGAATTGGCTTACAGGGAGTCGAGATGTAAGCTCTCAAAAAGGGGCAAAAATGGACCATTTTTTGACATTAAAGAGATCATAGCTCTGACCCTAAGGCTACTAGGGGGCTAAAATTTTTACCGTAACATTTTTTCATAAGGCACAACAACATACTATAATTTGGTAAAAATCCCAGGACCCTCCCTACGAAATTTGGCAAAAAGTATTGACATTAATGACATATATATATATATATATATATATATATATATATATATATATATATATATATATATATATATATATATATATATATATATATGTTTGCATACCATAAATTCAGAGACGAAAGTAATTGATTTATAAATAAAAATATAAGACGAAATATGCATTCATAAGTTTAATGGTAATTATAACTAAATGTTTTTCTTTTACATGATGTTTCTTTTGAATGGAAAATAAAGATGAAAGTATAGATAAAAAGATTGATATAAATAAAATTTTAAAGTTTAAATCTTATAATACAATATACGTTTTATAAATAGATAATGTATATAATGATTTTACATAATTGTAACTAATCTATTTATTTGAATTAATTGATTTGAATTTCTTAATATAGATTACATTCGTTGTTGATCAAGTCAATTGATTCAAATGTAAATATTCTTTATTATTTAAATTGATTGATTTAAGTTCATAGACTTCTTAAATCGAAAATCTGTGAATTTACAAACCACATTTTGAAAACTTACAGATTTTTCGTATTTTATAAAAAATTGTTTATCAATGAAAAATTAATAGTATGTACAAATAGGTGTATGTACCAATAGATGAATGAATTAGCACGTAACTAGAAAAGATTATAGAAATTAAAAAATCTTTAACATTTTTAAATATTCTTGAAAAAGAGAAAAAGATATTAAATTTTGTTCTAAAATATTTATAATTTTTCTTCATCATATAAAAATAAGGATCACATATGATTCTCATTTGTTTAATATTATTTGGTATTTTTAATAGTAAAACATTAATGAATTTGAATATATTATGATCAGTTTTTTTTTTATTGACTATATCTTGTTGATTAAGTATAAATGTGACATAGCTACTAGATATTTTAAAACATATTTTATTATTTAATAGTTCTTGTTTTATTTTGATATCAGTTTGTTCGATATTTTTGACAAATATTATTTTACGTTGATTTTTATTTAAATTATTAGAGCTTTTTTGTATTTTCGAAAATTTATTATTTTCGTATAGAAAATCATCTTTATAATTAATTGTTTCTTCTATAATTATTTCAGATATATTAATTTTGGTAGTGAGTTTGGCTTCACTTTTACATACTTGTATTAATTCATCAAGAGCTGGTATCCTTACATCATTTAGATTATTTAGTTCTGATGTATGACTTTCAATTGCATAACATTTTTCTGCTAATGTTATATTATGAACATAGAATATGTTAGTTTTGTTATAGATTATTAGTTCTTTTTCGAAAAAACAATGTTTTTTTATTACTTTAAGATTATTCAGTTTTGTTATCAAATTTTCGGTGATATTTTCATATTTTACGCAATCAATTTTTAATGAAATAATGTTATCAAAAATTGTTTCTGATTCTTTTACAAATTTTTCACATGATGTATTAAGAATTATGTATTTTTTTAATTCATTTTGTTCGAAATCATTTGCGGATAATTTTTTATTTTCTACGCTACTTATTATTTTTGTATCATTTTTTATAGCTGGAACAAATGAATGCACTATTTCGAAATCTTTTGGAATTCGATTACTCTGTAATTTTTCGGTTTTGTCAGATTCAATTAGAGTGCATTCAAATTCTTCTGTTTTTATAAAATTAATATGAAGTCCATTATATTTCACTTCATTAGTGATTTTATTGATTAATAAAGTAGCTTTAGCTTGAAAATTTTCTTGATTTTTTTCTATGTCTATTTTTTTGTTATATTTTTTGTCGTTAATTTCAGTATTTTTTATGTCAAAAAGTGTGAGTTTTTTATCATTAATAATTGAATCGTCCAAAATATGTGATTTAGGTCCTGTAGTTTTATGTGATATAGTTTTTTGTTCGTTACAGGATGTATTATTATATTATATTATTATTACTTCAAAAAAAGTATATTTTAGGCGAGTTTAGTTATTAAACAGTATAGTATTCTTTAGAACATTTTTTCTAAATATTTCTTTTATTTTTTACTACATACATCATATTTTTTTTTTAATTTCAGTTCTTGAGAGTACTGAAATGAATTGAGTAATTATTACTAAGTTTATACCTTTGACTAGATTTATCTATAGTTTTTGCTTATGAAAGTTTTGAAATCAATCATGCAATCGTCGAGTACTTCTGTATTCAATTCATTCTTTTTAATAATATAAAATTCATGAAATATTTACAGTTTCAGCTAAAGAAAGTTTAGAAATCAATGAAGCAATCGTCGAGTACTTCTGTATTCAATTCTTACTTTTTAATAATATAAAATCCATAAAATTTTCAATTTATATTCTCTTTGATAGACGAATATTTGGAAAAACTTTGCCAAATAATTTTTGAAAAAAAGTGATTATTGAGATGAAGATAGCGATGATAGTACACATCAAAATTGAAAAAAAAAAAATGATTCATCAGATCAACTTATTATTTCATTTATGAGTAAATATTACTACTTAAACATTGATGAACTATACTTGATTTTAGTGATATATATTTTATTTTATTCCTGATTTTTTCATAAGGCACAACAACATACTATAATTTGGTAAAAATATAATTTGGTAAAAATCCCAGGACCCCCCCTACGAAATTTGGCGAAAAGTATTGACATTACTGACATATATATATATATATATATATATATATATATATATATTGTTGAGTCATGGCTTTACACCAGGACTGAATTAATAATTAATTATGTTGTTGTTATGAGAAAAATATGTTTTATTATAATATTAAATGAAAGAATAAAGGTTGATTTTAAAACGTTTAGTTCAAAAGTTATGTCTAGTGATAGAAAAGCTCTACCAATTTTAATTCATGTGAATCATTCTCACGATTAAATATACTTGAATTGAAATATATAAATATAACTGTAAGAATCTCACCTTGATTCAGCTAACAGGCAGACAGTAAATAAGTACACTTGATTTTATATTTTAATTATAGAGATTTTATTTGTTACTTTTATAATAAACTGAATATAGCGTGATTTAATATATTGCGCGAAAATTTGTATAATTTTACAGCGCGCGAAATATATTTGAAGTGCTTATTTTGAAAGTGCTTGTAGAAATTCTTTGATAAAGTGCTTTGAAAAAGTGTCTGCTTTAAAGTGCATGTTAATCTCGATTAATCAGTCTTTTTATATTGATGATCCCTGCCTTGTTTAAGAATGATTGTTTTATAATTTGAATTTTGAATTGATATCAATCGATGGAGCAATGCTTATTATGCATTTTGAATCTTATTAAATGATATAGTTAACGTGGTAAACCTGGTTCCTGTAGTCTTCGTAATTGTTCTTATTTTGTTGATTCTAAAAATCGCATTGCACTTTGTTTCTTAATAAATGACTCAACTTTACAATATGCTTGCTAAGGTAAATTAGATGATTGATCAATAACTGCATATTTTTGGAATAATAAATTTTGAAATAAAAGATACGTCGTAACGTAACAATATATTTATTAATATTTTATTATTAATCATTCATGTATTATTATTCGTAATCATTTCATAATTATTTAGTCATGTGTGTTTACTATTTTATTTTATCAGTTTTATGTAATATTTTGTATTCCAATACATGTTAGATATCACATATGATATATTTCATATGTCATGATTATAATATTAGATATCATTTACAATATTGAATTAGTTTAGATTATTCGTATTATATGTCGTTTATCAAGAAATGACTACATAAATAATTGATGATTTTTGTTTTATTATAATGTTGTGTTATTAATTTTGTAGACTGATGTGAAATTATAAGAATAGTTTAGTGTGGAGACTATTTTTATTTGAACTCAATTATAGTATTATATATGATGGAAGAACGACGCGTTTTAGTTTTTCAGATTCAACGAATTTGAGAAAGCAATAATAATGATGGTAATAATTTATGTGCGCATGATCAGAATTGTAGCAGATCTAAATTTAGACATATTTTTGAAGAGCGACGTGCCTTAGCAGCCTCATTCAAAGAATGAGATTGTATCGGCAAAGAGCTAAAAATAACCGTAACAATTTTTTTATAGAACATGACCAGAATCGCAGTAGATCTAGAGTTTGGCATACTTCTGAAGAGCGACGTGCTTCAGCAGCAGAGAGACAGAGATAGTGTCAAAAAAAGAATAGAAATATTGTTAATAATTCTATCATAGAGCATGATCAGAATAGTAGTGCACCTAGATCTAGACAAACCTCTGAAGAACAACGTGTTTTAGCTGCGGAGAGACATAGACGGTGTCGATAAAGAAATCGAAATATTCAAAATAATATTTGCATAGAGCAAAGTCAAAATCGTAGTAGATTTGGACTTAGTCAAACTACTGAAGGACGACGTGTATTTAATGCTGAGAAAGAGAGACGGTATCGATAAAGAATAAGAAATAATTAAAATAATTCGACCAATGAGCATGAATTAAATCATAGTATATCCAGAATTCGACAAATTTCTAAAAAACGACATGTAGTCTCTGAATTATGTAGAGAAAGAATTTCTAATAATGAGACTAATTTTATTATTGAGAATGATTTGCATTGTTTTAAATATGATTCAAGTAATATCAGTGAACATCAACGGGTTTTTACTAATCAACGTGTTGTTAGATTTAGAGAAGCACGTTATAATATACGCATCGAGGATAATGAAGAACATTATTTAGGTTTAATGACAGAAACGTATAGGCATTGTTTTGCTAAACATTCTAGCTATAAAAAAATTAATGGTAAAATTAATTCATTTAATGATTTTTGTGATCATGGAGCTGTCGAATTGAATAATATTAGTGATTTTCCCGATGAATTGCGATTGCTATTCGATGGTTCTCATAAAGAATCCAAAATTTATTTTAATTGCATTGGAAATTTCAATAGTATATTTTCTTTTGCTTTATTTAACGCTAATTCAGTTAATTTTCCAACTATTGGAAGGGTTTATCTATTTCTGCATGAATGTCGATTTCATCAACAAGTTGATAATGATGTAAAAGTTGAACAAGATAAAATTCAGAAGTATTTGTAGAAATAATCAAAAATAATTGCGAGTTAATTCTTATCAAGGTTTAATCGATTACATGAATAATAAGGCAAATGATATGAATTGTCAGGTCGGTAAGATAGTAATATTACCATCAAAATTTATTAGTTCTCCTCGATATATGATGCAAAATCATTAAGATACCATGTTTGTTGTTCGTATAACAGGTAAACCTGATTTATTTATTACAATGACTTGGAATCCACAGTGACATGAAATTCGTGAAAATTTGTTTCCCAAACAGCAAGCTTCTGATTGGCCTGATATATGTTGTCGTGTTTTTCATTTAAAGAGATCATATATTGCATATATTGCTAACATTAGTAAATTCTTATAAATTTACACCTGAAATAGTAGATAAATATATATCAGCTGAAATTCCTAATTCCAATAAAGATTTTCCATTGTATAACATTGTTATTAATAACATGATTTATTGACCATGTGATAATTGACATATAATAAATGATAAATATTCGAAGCATTATTCTAAAGAATTTCGTAATGAAACAATAATGAATGCAGATGGTTCTCTTTATTAAAGACGTCGTAATAATGGGCGGAACGTCTTTCATCGAAATAGAATTATTGATAATCGATATGTTGTTCCTTATTGTTCAGTTTCATTGCGTGCAACGATTATTTTGTACACGTTACACAAAAAATAATTAGATTTTAATTATATTTTATTTTATCTAAGTCTAGGAATTTAATTAAATGCGAAGTTGCTGAAAATTATAGTAAATATGCTAAATATTATGCAACGAACTCCGATAGTGCTAGCTAGTCAATTTTATTGATATAGGACAAGATCTTAACTGAGATATTAGTCGCTTGTAGCACTTATTGCGCCTCTCTCTCTTTCTCTCTTACCTGATCGAGAGACGCGTTGCCGGTAGCACAGTTTTTCTCGTGATGCAGATTTCAATTACACAATACCAGATTATGCTCTTTTATGTGAATATTTAACTATGACTGTTTGCGAGAGCCATGGAGGCGTCGAAGTAAGCAACGGGAAATATACTTATTATTATATATATAGACAGGCAATATGAGTCAAATAGATAGCACTTTGTATTTAAATTTAAGAAAATGTATTCAATAAAAAGAAATTAATATAATAGAATAATTGTGAATAATGAAAATTTAATATATCGCAAACAAAAAGGTATAATATTACTTAAATCTTGAAATCTAGTTATTAGAAAGAGATAGAGAAACAAAGGGGGAACGCGACGCGAACTAATGCTTTACTAAGCAATGACAAATGCGCGCACTTTTAATACTGAAGATTCTTCGAGTGAAGAAACTCCAGTTAAGAAAATGTATAGATTACTTACGACTACGCATAGAAGCTTCTATTAGAATACATACGTTGAATGTTCTTTAACGTTGGCCAAGGCAGCGCCAATACGCAACAGCCTGGTCGCTGAAGCTCGCCGACAGTAGCTAAGTCGATCGACCACGAGTACCAGTTAATAATGTTTGCTGGGAAAGCAGCCGTAGATATCCGGTTGTCCCAGCCAGGAGTTGTCTTCTTTCAACAGCACAAAAACTATGTTGCGAGTCTACGCCAACGAATTATATCGAACCCCAAGGAAAAGTCGAGATAGTGAAACTCTAAAGTTGCGTGCTCGTAGAATGCAAGAAAATGTCTGCCTTAGACAACATGTGTGCTGATGAACCGCCGGAAATGTTCTAACTTGCCTCGTGGCTTTCTTGCTCCTCGCGCGCGCGCTGCTTGTCAAGTTACATGCTTCTTCATGTAACTTAGACGAGGTATATGACTGAGCGCGTGTCATTTAATTTTACCTAAGCGTGCATGATTCGAACACGGTAGAATACCGCGACATGCGTAAGTTAAATTCCCATATGAATATAACAGCAGTTTCTAGCATGCTATCAGTTGAATATTTATTTAAATAGGTTTAAAGGGTCATGATGCTACTATGATTCTAATCGAAAATACTTTAAATGAATCTATCATTAATCATGATAAAATATCTAATTTTATAGAAAGACGTTACGTTAGAGCTGTTGAAGCCTGTTATCGTATATTATGTAAGGCTTTGCAATTTCAAAGTCATAGTATCGTCAGATTACCTGTCTATTTATTCAATTAACAGAAAGTATTAATAGAGCATTTTCATAATGATGATACTTTAGCGTCCGCGTTGAGCAGAGCTTCTATGTTAATAGATTATTTTGAATTAAACTGAAGAGATGAATCTGCTAAATAATATTTATACACATAGATTCCACATTGTTATGTCTTTGAAAATAATTAAAGAAAAAAACGCTTTTATTTAAAAAACAAAAATAAAAAATAAAAAGTTCAATAATTCAAATGTATAGTTACATTATGAATTATGTTGCTGCCTAATATTTTACTGAAATTTTATATAAGAGCGTGGAGAATATAATTTTGAATGTTCTTTTAATAATCTCCACGCTTTTATATAAAATTTCAATAAAATATTAGGCAGAAACATAATTTGTTATATAATTATACATTTGAATTATTGAACTTTTTATTTTATTTTTTGTTTTTGAAATGAAAACGTTTTTTTTTAAATATTTTTTTATTTATTTATTTCGTTTACTTTTTAGTTCCTTTCAAATTAGGAAAAAAATTTTTTTCTATTAATTTTTTAACGTTAAATAAAAATTTTGAAGTTTTTATTTTAGTTTAAAAAAATATTTTTTTTCAATTAATTTTTTTTTTTATTTATATGAGTTTACAAAAGTGCACGCATATACGTACACATTTGTATTAGTTATATATGTGCTTTGGCTGTATTCAGATGGAATATAAATCGAAAATAATGTTTGTCGCTTAAGGGCACAAAACACCTTTTTTTTGGTCCCACCATCGAATTTGGGATCAAGATAGAAAACGATCTACAGGAAGATCTAAAAAGAGGCCAAGGAAATTTCTTGGTAGGAGTGAAAAAAATTCTCCTGAAGCTAAGAGAAGTAGACCCTCTACTTCTTTTTCTAAACTGAAAAGAACAGAATTTTTAAGTTCCAGGACAAAAAATAGAATTGTTGATATCAACATTCTATTTCCTGAGTTTGAAAAAATCATGTGCTGTGATGTGTGACATAATAAAATACATTTTATTGAATCTTCTTTTCAAGGACTAGGATTTAAAATTGATGTGATTTGTGATTCTTGTGGTGAATTAGCATCTATAAACTCTAGCAAGAGAGTGGGTGTTATGAATAATGCATGTGAAGTGAATAGACGTAGTGTTCTTGCTGCTCGTGCTCTTGGCTATGGACTCGCTGGCTTATCTACTTTCTGTGGTATAATGGATTTGCCAAAGCCAGTTGCACAGTCAGTGTTCAATGTTATTAATGATCAACTTGGTGAAGTATGTGAACAAGTGGCAGAAGAATCTATGTCTGAAGCTCTTAAGGAAGAATTTGATTTGACTTCTCCAAAGAGTGCTGGACTGTCTGTTTCTGGTGATGGATCATGGAGAAAAGAGGATTTTCTTCATTACAAGGGCTAGCTAGTATCATCGGAAGCCAAACAGGCAAAGTGATAGATGTTGCCATTAAAAATAGCTTCTGCAAAGGTTGTACACTTTGAAAATAAACAAGGGACATCTGCTTATGAAGAATGGCAAGAGTCGCATGAACCAAATTGTACAGCCAACCATCAAGGCAACGCTGGAAGCATGGAAGTGACAGGTGTTTGTGAAATGTTTGCAAGATCAGAAGAAAAATATGGTGTGAAATATGAAAATTATATTGGAGATGGAGATTCCAAAGTTTTCAAAGAGATTTCTGAATCTAAGCCATACAGGGACTCTGTTACTGTCAAAAAGAAAGAGTGCGTTGGTCATGTCCAAAAGAGAATGGGGACTCGACTCAGAAATCTGAAGAAATCACTTGCTGGCAAGAAACTTAGCGATGGAAAATCTATCAGTAGAAGAGGTAGATTAACAGCCCAAGTGATTGATCAGCTGACCTCTTATTATGGTAAAGCTATAAGAGATCACCCAGATTCTGTTCAGGACATGTCGAATGCAATCTGGGCTTCTTTCTACCATAAACAATCAATGGACCAACAGCCACAACATCAGTTATGCCCTGAAGGATCTGCCAGTTGGTGCAAATGGCAGAAAGCTAAGGCTCGAAATCAACTTCAAAATTTGAAACATACACAAGGCATTCCATCTGCCATCATGGAGAAAATAAAACCAATCTACGAAGATCTGACAAAACAAGATTTACTTGGAAGATGTCTTGGTGGATATACGCAGAACTCCAATGAAAGTTTTAATAGTTCTGTATGGAAACTTGTTCCAAAAGCATCTTTCAGTGGCCTGTCAACTTTGAAAATTGGTGTCTACACAGCTGTGACTTGTTTTAATGATGGACGGAGTAGCTTTCTCAAAATTAAGCAAAATTTTGACATCGAACCTGGAAGTGCCTGTATTAAGAGGATATCGTAGTTCTGCTCCTCCTAATAATATTTTTATTCAAAGTTCATGAGTAAACAGTGCGTCAAATCAAATTCTTTCACTTCAGTAAGAAAATTCGTAAGATCAATCCTTAGCGCGGACAAGTCAAGAAATTTATCAAAATAATATACATAAAAAGTTATAAACAAACTTTCGATATATACTATTTTGAGGTTAGGTTCATCGAGCTTGATATCTAATTTTCATTCAAAGTTCATGAAAAAATATGAAGCTAAATTGAATTTTTAATTTAACAAAAATTATTGTATTAATATAGTTTTAACGCGGACAAGTCATTATATTTGTCCAAATAGTAAATTTAAAAAGATATCAGTAGGATAAAAAAAGCAAAACTCGATTCCAACAACTACGACATCCCGTTAAGTGGGTCAGGACTTCTGATGATAGAAGAATATTCCATGCAGAGAAACAGACTCAGTCTCACACAAAGGAAGCAAATACTCTAAAAAGAAAGGCTCGGATGGGTGTGGAGGATTTCTATGCTCCAGGTGCATATTCGAATAACAAGGTTCTTTTGCCTGGTATCTCTTTTTTAAATTTAAGGCTAATATAAATAAGAGATACCAGGAAAAAATTATTCTATAAAAGATAAGTATAGCATTAAAAATTTTAAGATATAATAATTCAAAACTTTAAAGCTATTTTTCTCAAATAGTGAATTTTAAAAATTTTAGGTGTTGCCCCGTAAGATTTGAGCTGAACCGCTGAATGGATCTGACTTTTTCAAATTGATTTAACTTCAGTATTAGCATCATTCTCGCGTGAATGGAGGGTTTTGAAATTGAATGACTAGAAGTTGTTAAAAAATTCAAAAATAAGTTAAAAAAATAAAAATTTATTTAATAAATTAATATTTTTTGTTGAAAACTAAAAAATTTTTTGATTTTTAAGAACTCCCTCATTCACGCGAGAATGATGCTAATACTGAAGTTAAATCAGTTTGGAAAAGTCAGATCCATCCTGCGGTTCAGGTCAAATCTTACGGTGGAGCCATTATAAGGACAAGAGTTCATCGAATGATTATGGGACTATAGCTAAAGCAAAATGAGCTTATAAAAGCTTAAAATAACGGTATTTTAGTCTACTGTTAAATATTATTTTCACTTACAAAGAATTCGATTAAATCTAATTAATACATTTGTTTTTTACTAGCAGGGGGAAAAGGTGTTTTGTGCCCTTAAGCTGAAGTTGCTAAGGGCGCGCAAGGCGCGCCCGAGGTAAACTTCTGATCAAGTGGCAAACATTGTTGGAGATTCAGATTTTACCTGAATAAACGACTAAAGGACGTACTCGAGCAGATCGTATGAGAAACTATAACTTAATAGTTAAAAATATTAATCTTTTTTTCAATACCGATAAAACAACGAAGTTTTAAAAGTAACTTAATTTACATATAAATAATAGTGCTATAAGATACGCTATGAAGCTTAAAATAATTTGATAAAATAATAAATTTGAAAATAAATATAATAATTAATAAATATTTTTATTTATAATAATAAATGAATATAATTAAAAATAAATAATGAATAAATTATTATTAAAAACCATTAAATAACTAATTATTATTAAAAATAATAATTAATATTATTATAAAAAAAAATAATAAATAAATTTTTATTAAAAATAATTAATTATTATGAATAACAATAAATATTAATTATTATATCTATTTTCAACTAAATTATTTAATTAAATTCTTTTAAGCTTCATAGCATATCTTATAGCACTATTATTTATATTTAATTTAAGTTACTTTTGAAAATTCGTTGCTTTATTGTAATTTTGCATTCTTCATGTACTTATTATTCCTATTATTATTATTATCATTATGATGATTAGCATATATCACTATGTAGGATTTGAAAATTTTACATAGTGATATGAATCTATTAATTAATATAATATAAATTAATAGATTTAAAATTATAATTATTAAGAAGGGGCCGAACTATCTGTCTTTGTCTAATAGAGTTTTTCATCATTTATGTAAACACTATCCGGTATAACAAGAAAAAAATAGCAGCCCCCGCTAGATATTAGTATAATAAGTAAATTTTGTAATAACAACCAAATTTTTTACCGCATGGTTTTTGACTAATTAGAGATAGATAGATAGATAGATATTATTTTATTTGTATAAAAGTACAAAAACGTGTAATACAATTTGTAAATACAAGAACAATATATATTGCACAAAATGCTATAAAAAAGTATAAATGTAAATATTGCACAATTAATATCACAGTCAGTCACTAAACCTAATAATACTGAATAAGTAAGTCACAAACAAAAATAAATAAAAGTGATATCACAAAGTAATCATAAAATACACGCAATATAAATAAAAATAATCATATAAATATAAATAAAAATCAGTCTTACAATATCTATCAGTCATAGTATTAAAATTTAAAAAAAATTAAATTTAATACATAATAAAATAAAAATAACAAGCGTACGCAATAGCATGAAACGCAGTCAAAAATAAAATCAAATAAAAATTCTCAGTCACCAACCATTCAGCCAACACTCATACAATAAATACACTCGCACCTTAAACCTATATACAGGACGTTACAAAAATAAATTAAATAAATTAACATAAATATATAGTAAAAAAATATTAATCTAGGTCGAGCAAGTACCCTCTCACCGCTGCTTTGAACCTGCTGAGAGATGGAAGATGTTTAATCTCAACAGGCAGGGAGTTCCAAAAATGCGCACCTTGAACTTGGAAGGAATTCCTTCCAGTCTCAGTGCGCATAAAGGGCACCGCAAGATCCTTAGTCTCTCCTCTAGTAGCCGCCCTAGGTACACGTCTAGTGAAGAGACTCACTAGATGCTCCGGAGTATTCATGCGCACGATTTTGTACATAAGCACAGCCAAAAAATACTGTCTCCTCGAATCAGTGCGCAGCCAACCCAACACGGTTCTATAAGGAGAGACATGATCACCCATTCTCAAACCCATTACATATCTCGCACATGAATTTTGTAATCTCTGTATTCGTCTTCTCAACTCCTGAGAAGCATCGAGCAGAACTACCGAACAATAGTCAAGATGTGGAAACAGCAGGGCGGTTGCTAGCTGTTTACGCAGAGTCTCCGTGGTGTACCGACTGAAAAACCGCAGGGCATACAAAACTCTATTAAACTTTTTTGTAATCATATCAACGTGCGGTACCCATGAAAGTTTAGGGTCAAGCACAACACCAAGACTCGTCACGGAATCAGAGAAAGGTATACTAATGCCTCCCTCAAGATCAATCGTACGTGACCTATCAGCATAAAAAGAATTTATAAAACGACTATTGCCAAAGACGATTGCCTTGGTTTTATTAGAATTCAAAGTGAGAGAGACACCAGCAGCCCACTCCGACACTGCTTTGGCCCTCTGTAGAGTGAGAATACCCTCTTCCACATTCTCGCGAGGTACCTGCGTGTAAATTTGCAGATCGTCTGCATAGAGTAGGTGCTCGACGCAACTAGAGTCAAGAGCGTCACGTACGTCATTAATGTAAAGGCAAAACAACAGAGGCCCCAGTACTGAACCCTGCGGAACTCCAAGGTTGGTTGTCAGCCAACTCGATTCCTCGTTTAAATGCGTGGAAACCATTTGTTTCCTTCCTGATATATAGGAGTTAATCCACAAGAGAGCAGCCCTGGAAAGCCCCATCGATCTAAGCCTAGTAAGTAACTTGAAGGGAGAGATCGTGTCGAATGCCTTACTGAAGTCAAAAAGTAATAGTAACGTGACGAGTTTTTTGTCTAGACCCGATCTTATGTCATCAGTTAATTTAAGAATAGCTGTTTGTGTCGAGTTGTGCTTTTTGAAGGCAGTCTGCATTGGGTCAAGTATTTTATTAGCAGTAATGTACTCTTGCAACTGGTCATGGGCGATCTTCTCAAGTACCTTTGAAAGAAAACATAAAATAGCAATAGGCCTGAAGTCTTTAGGCGATTTGGGTGCAGAGCACTTCTTTAATGGCACAATACGTGCCTGCTTCCAAAGGCCAGGGAAAACCCCCCGCGCAAAAGAAGAATTGAACAGAGTCACAAGATGTTCACCAATAAATGGTAATGCTTTAAGTATCACACTTTGCGGAAAGCCGTCCTCCCCACGAGCCTGCGATGAGAAGTGAGAAACTGCAAGAATAACATCGTTAATACTAATTGATTTAAAAGCGAAACCATTTTCGCTGCATTCAGAAAGAAACTTCTTACGTTCCTCATCATCATCATGTGGCAAAACCGACACCCCAGCAAAGTGCGCATTAAGCTCATCTGGAGCAAATCCATTCAGATCCCCTTGAGGTCCGGATAAGAGTCCCAGCTCTCTCAACTCCTTCCAGACATTACCACCCGCAAGAGCCTCGAACAGTCTGTTATGATAATATTCACTTCTTGCACGCTCAATCTGCTCGTCCAACGTCTTACGTAAAATTAAAAATTCTGAAAAATATTTATTATCGTTTGTCCGTTTGTATCGCCTATATGTGGCATCCCTCCTGCGCTGCATCTGTGACAACTCTCCATCCATCCATGGTGGCTTCTTTTTCGTACATTTAAATATTTTCACTGGTGCTAAGTCTTCAATAGCAGCAGTAAGATTATCACAAATGCAGTCAAGTGCAGACTCAGGATCCACTATATCAGTTGTCAATTTGGACCAATCACAGCCGGCCAATTTCTCCAATAATAATTTTCCACTAATATTTTTATAATTTCGATACTTAATTGGATCTTGCACTAAACTGCTAGCATTGTAGGCTATAGAAACTTCAATTAAATTGTGCCGAGTATGAAAGTTCGCAGGTACGTTACGTGCGTCCAGTATGGTGTCATTGTCATCTACAAAAATCAGGTCAATCCATGTGCGCGACGATGGAGTTATATGCGTGGCACCGTGCTGGACCAACTGAAGCGAAAGCTCAGCGGACAGTTTACTAAGAAACTTCGCATCACTGCTTTCTCGCAGGAGATCGGCATTCAGATCTCCCATTATAATCTTAAAAGAAAAATCGGGAGTCAAACTTACTAATTTATCAATTAGATCCGAATATTTTGTAAAGGAAATGACAGGAGGACGGTAAATGACGGAAACCAACACAGATTCAGAGTTGCCTGCTTTGACAGAACAAAAAATGTATTCAGGCACTACAGGCTTGCCACTGGCATTTATAGTTGTGGTATTCGAAAAAGCTAATATCTCACATTTCAAACTATCTTTGACGTAAAGAGCAACCCCTCCTCCATGAAGGTTTCTATCCTGTCTAAAAATTTTATACCCTTTAACCTGAATGACGTCATCCGAGACAGTCGGACCCAGCCAGGTCTCAACCACTCCAAACAGATCATAAGAATGGTCGTCACATAGGAGCTCACGCACCTGTCCAATGTGGGCCCTCAAAGAAGTCACATTCAAAAAGCCCGCTCGCAGTGCACCCCTTCTCCCTTTTCGACTCACTGAGGTGATCTGGCTTAGTCATTGGGGAGAGAGTTCATTATTATTTAACTTACTTTTAATAACAGAACATTCATCATTGGGAGCTATCTTAACAACATTGTCAACCTTATTTAAACATCCACTAATCACACACGATTTGTCAGCAATAAAATTTTTGTCTACAATAACATTATTTGAATTACTTAGAATTTGATCTATATCATCTTTAGTAGTAAATGTGTATGCTCTCTCCTCTCTCGCCCGTCTTGCCAGAAATCTGCCACTTCTATGCCAAATAAATTTAATACCTTTGACCTTAGCATAATTCTTGAGATCTTTGAAATTTTTATATGTATCTTTTTGAAGGTATTCATTAATAAAAACCTTATAATGATTTTTTATGACAGACATACTGGCAAAACGAGAAAGATCAATGTCTGCCGTTGAGAAACTAGTGATTTTTCTTTTTTCATTTAATATTTTTTGAACCAGACTGGCCTCGGAGAGTCTGACTAGCAGCGAGTGAGCACCCCCCGGACCGTCCCTGATCACGCCGCTTCTAGATTCAGACGATGTTAAACACACAACCGACAAAATGTGTGACTGCATCAAATCCGGAAATATGGTACCGAGGACAGCACAAACATAATCCTCCTGTCGAACATTAGCCGCTAAGCAGTCCAGTCCACTGGAGACCACCAATGAGCCGGCCTCGATACCACAATTTTGTGTATTGTGAGGATTATCCTTTGCTATTTCTGTGTTGATAATTTGTGTGTTGACGTCTGCTGTTTCCTTTGAATTCGTGTCAGTGTGTAAGACATTTTCACGCTCTTCTACACGCTCCCGCACACTGAGATCAGAGACGGTCTGCACCACGCATGCCAACCCCACCTCAAGTTCTGAAAAATTCTTGTCCACTCCATTAAATTCAGCTTGTATAGCAGATTGAAGGCTATTAATTTTAGAATTTAAATTTAAATCAGTCTTATCATACTTCTCAATTAGAGTGGACAATTTATTTTCCAAACTACTGACTATCTCCCTTAATTTAATATTTTCATCAAGCAGCCTTGTCTGCATTACTTCAAAATTCTTTATTACTTTGTCCTGATATCTAAGTTTATTTAAGATGCCTCGCAAGCCATCATCAATACCCATTATGCTGCTCTCAACACTCCGGATCCGATCGAAAGCGCCTAAGACTGAGTCAAGCTTACGAGACAAATTTCCTTCAATTTCAGACAAAGCAGCTTGAGAAATGGAGATGTCAGCATTACTATTCAATTTTACATTGTTATTTGTTAAATTCATTGTTTTATCATTTTTAATATTGGCAGCGGGGGCAACATGCGCAGCGCCACCTTTATTATGCGCCGGTTGAATCAATTTGTTATTATTTAAAGTGTTACT
This sequence comes from Anastatus disparis, assembly GCA_017163975.1. Classification (NCBI taxonomy): domain Eukaryota; kingdom Metazoa; phylum Arthropoda; class Insecta; order Hymenoptera; family Eupelmidae; genus Anastatus; species Anastatus disparis. The sequence goes on from JAFFSR010000252.1 coordinate 1,439,379, forward strand.
TAAGCTAATCTTCTTATTTTTCGCCGCGCCACTAGCCTTCTGATGTTCCTTGGTTGTTGATTGCCCCTGTATGACGATAACCGGTGGTACTTGCGTGTCAGTTCTCGATGGAGTCGATGTGCTGAGGGGCGACTTCTTCTCTGCCTTACCGACATCAAGTAGTTGGCTATTATTAATGCTAGCATCACGAGCATGTGAACTGGAGGGGGTGCCTTTCTCATTCTTTGTCTTTGTCTTCACACATTTGTTGCAGGTATAGTGGTAACCTGTGCCTACTAATTGTATGCGTGTCATACATTTAGCATGACAGTGCTGACGACAAGTCGAGCAATTATACAATCTCTTTGTTCCACATATGTCAGATGACGGCTGCTTACATATGGCACATCGATCCATGATAGCGACCTCTTGCGGCAAATTTGAAAAATTTCGTCGCTTGGCGTGTTCTGAAAACCACCAAAATACTGCCTTCCCTCCAAAAACATTCAGTTTGTCACTAACCTCAAAAAAGCCCACCGGTCCAGAAAAACTCACATCAGCAAAGCAAGAACAGCATCACTGCTCACAAACTTGAAACAGACACTGTCTTGCATTAAGGCGCCTGCAAGTACCCTGAAACAAAAACGCCCGAAGGCAGCTTGCGGCAGAAAAAAGTCAAAAAAGTACAGAGCGTCTCAAAGCACGTCTGGCGCTACTTACGTGTTCCAAATACCTTTCTAGAGACCTACTAGCAATCTAGAATATAACCTATCTTTTTTTGGTAGGTCTCTAATTATTCAAAAACTACGCAGTGAAAAAATTTAATTGTTATTACAAAATTTACTTATTATACTAATATCTACCGGGGGCTACAATTTTTTTCTTGTTATACCGGATAGTGTTTACATAAATGATGAAAAACGCTATTAGACAAAGACAGATAGTTCGGACCCTTCTTAAATAATAAGAAAATCATTATAATTAATAAGAAAAATAACAATTAAATGTAAAATAAAAATTATTAGTAAGTAAAACATATTGCACTTATATAATAAAAAATTTATTACAATTTTTTTAATTTTTTTAAATATTATTTACATTTTAAACATAATCAGCGACAAAAATTAATTATAATACAATCTAATTAATCTTTGTCTTTCTTCAATACCTGCTATGTAATCCCCTTCTTGAATTTCAACTTCATTGATATTAACATTTTCATATTCTGGAACATCATCAATTATCCTGCAAAATTAAAATAAAGATATGTGAATCAAAATATTTGTAATAAAATTCTATTTTTCATGTTTTATAAATTGTAAATGAATGTTATATTAATAAAAAACTAGCAAAAAATACCTCGCTCCTAAATTCGCTCGGTTGAATTTTCATATATTATATTATTATGTATAAATTAGCCAATTTCAAAATAAAATAGAATTGCCGCAACTTATGAATTTTGATATTCTAGTTTTGTACTAAATTAAATTTTTATATTTTTATAAAAAAGATTAATTAAAGTTACAATGTGCATAAAAATTATTTAAATACAAATTATATCATGATGAATTAAGAATTTGTTCTACTAAATTGCATTAGAATCAATGGAAAAATAAAAAAAGGAATCCATTCTTTTCAATCACGTGTTTCAATCACGAACCATGAAATAATCGAAAACGGTATTTGACGTTTACTAGAACTAAAAACTGCACGGAGAAAGGAAAGTATTGTTAAAATAGGTTCTAAATCAAGTATATCTAATTTATGTAATAAGGTACTTAAAAAAAGAGTGTCGATATAATTTCAAGTAGTACTATAGCTTGAATTTTAGGGACCAATGTTGGTACTATTATATTATGAAGCAAGAGCGTAAATTTGCGATGCTTAGTGTCTTTTTTGGAACTAAGACTGATATTTCAGCTACTCGATTCAAGGGCAATATTTCGCAGAAAATGTAATTATTAATCTCTTTTTGGGCGGCTTTTTCTGTTACTAAAATTAAAAATGATTAAATATAGAATTATTTACATAATATATAACACTTTAAAATTACTAATAATTAATATTTTAATTCGTGATATTTAAGGAATAAAACGATACATGTTTATCTGCCATACTCCGTTTTAAAAGTCTTAGCATTTGAGATTAAAATTAATTATTAGTAATTTGAAATTGTTATATATTATATGATTAACATTATATTTATCAACTGTTGAAAATTGTTACACAATTTAATGGGTTTTACGTTGATAGGTATTAATTATATTGAAGTTTTTCGCTCCTAACGTCGCTCGGTTGAATTTGCTTTTAGTATATTATTATGTATAAATGACTAATTTTAAGTAAATAAGAATTAATTAATTTAAGTTAATTTTGAGTACTAAATAAAATTAAAAATAATTAGATGAAACAATATAAAAATATATGTACACATGTGCTTAAAGTAAAAAAGCGTATAATTTATTTCATCAAGTGACTATTTCTCAATCTACTTCCATAAGAAAAATAAAGATAGTACGATATTTGATATAAATAAACTGAGAACTGGAAACTGAGTAACAACTATAATTTCCAGACCTTAATATATGACCATGAATTTGAATTATGAAATTAATTTTTACGTGAAAATTGCTTAAAAAAATTTTGTTTTTATTTCTAATAAAAATATCTTCACAAATGTATTTTATATATATGAAATACGAAATTTAAATTCAAAAACCATAAGATTAAAATGCACATTTTTGGTTAATTTTAAATTTGAATATTTCCGAATAATAAAATAACTATGCAATTACTTAACAATCCTTTTTGCATCTAATATAAAATTTTAATGAGATACAAATATTACAAGGTGTATGTATCACAAGTAAGGTTCGCACATCATAAATATTATAATTTTTAGAAAATTCTTGATATTAATAAATTATTAATTTAAATAATTAAATATTTTTTCATTGATGACAAGTAACCTTTCAAATATAGTTAAAATAATACTGTAAATTTCAATCAATAACTATTCATCAAAATAAATTTCAACGATATAATTATTAAAATAAACATTTTTATTTAACTACAATCTATTGTAATAATTATTTTTTTAATATATATATATATATATATATATATATATATATATATTAAAAAAAAAATTATTAAAATAATTATAAAAAATATTTTTATATCATGTAATGATAATTTTTCAAAGGTAAGTAACAATAGAGCTAATTTGATGTATTTTGAAAATTAATATGTTTCTCATATTAAAAATATTATTGCTTTAATGAAATGAATTTTAATATATTGAATTGTTAACAATTTTTATATAAATGACAATTCATTTAAATAAAAACATGTGTACAAATAAAAATGTAATTAAGGTAAATTTAATTTTAATATATTTAATTGTTAAAAATTTTTATATAAATGACAAATTATTTAAATACTAACACGTGGACAAATAAAAATGTAATTAAGGTTAAATGTATGTTATTTATAAAAAATTGTTAACAAGTAACTTTTTGAATAATATATTTTCATAAAAACTAATTTAAATACTTTATTCTCTGAATAATAACTGAATAAAATTTTAATTTAATAAATTCAGTCATACAATTATAAATATATAATATTTATATAACTGTTCATCAAATAAAATGATTATTTTTTAATACACACATATATATATATATATATATATATATATATATATATATATATATATATATATATATATATATATATATATATATATATATATATATATATATAAAAATAATTATTACAATAGATTGTAGTATATATATGTATTAAAAAAATAATCATTTTATTTGATGAACAGTTATATAAATATTATATATTTATAATTGTATGACTGAATTTATTAAATTAAAATTTTATTCAGTTATCATTCAGAGAATAAAGTATTTAAATTAGTTTTTATGAAAATATATTATTCAAAAAGTTACTTGTTAACAATTTTTTATAAATAACATACATTTAACCTTAATTACATTTTTATTTGTCCACGTGTTAGTATTTAAATAATTTGTCATTAATATAAAAATTTTTAACAATTAAATATATTAAAATTATATTTACCTTAATTACATTTTTATTTGTACACATGTTTTTATTTAAATGAATTGTCATTTATATAAAAATTGTTACCAATTCAATATATTAAAATTCATTTCATTAAAGCAATAATATTTTTAATATGAGAAAAATATTAATTTTCAAAATACATCAAATTAGCTCTATTGTTACTTATCTTTGAAAAATTATCATTACATAATATAAAAATATTTTTTTTAATATCGTTCGAACATAATTTTTATAAAATACACTTTAAAAAAATTATTTATTTGATATTAAATTTTTTTAAATAGTCAATTATAAAGATAGAAAAATATATGAAATATGAATAATTTTTTCTTATTATGTCTATACTTATGATTTTATATTTATGAACTGTCTAGATAGAAGTAAAATTTTCTCTAAAAAAGTAAACATTTAAATAAAAAATTTACTTATTATTTGCGAAACACTTATTATAAATGCTAAAAAAAATAATATTCTGTAATATCACTCTAAAATTTGTATTAAATATGATCATTGAAAGTACAATTATTTTATTATGTTGAATTTGTTGTCAAAGTTTAATTATATTTCACTATGAGAAGATATAAAAATTAACTATCATAATTAACTGATGTCTTTCCATTCTATTTCTGAATTTCCATAAAAGGAATGTATTAACTTGTACACAGTAAAAAAATTTTTTTGTAACTTTACATCGCTGAGGATGGTAAGTATCGGGACCCATGCTGAGCGTGTTAAAATACACATGAAAACCGGTAAAATTATATAATCCATCGTTTCTAACCTACATTCGATATAATTTAATAAAAAATATATGTTGAACGTTTATTACCCATGACACTATAAAATTTGAAAAGATTATCTAATAACTTTAAGTTAAACATCAATTACTAAAAATAAAATATTTCTTATTGTGTTTAAAATGTGTTTCTATTGTCGCGAAAGTTCACGTATGTCATGTATTTTTACCGGACAGCCATGTTAATATTGACTGTAACATTACACTGCTAAGCACGAGGAAAATACCGCGATCATAGTAGGACCTACGCTCAGCGATGTAAAGTTACATAAAAATGTAACTTCACATAGCTAAAACATGTAATTATTTACAGGAAACTGGTATAGTTACCAGAAAATTTTTCAAAGTGTAGTATATACCATGATGATTATTTATTTAAATTTTGAAATTATTCTAATCATTAGTTTTCAAGATATTCAGATTTCTGATTCCAAATAGAAAAATATTAGTAAATAATATTGGAACGCAAACTCCTCAATAACTAATGAATAGGTTTATTTAAAAATTCAACTACATAATATTGGTGATACATATTATATGTTAATGCATCTCTTTATTCAAAATTTTGAAATACAATAGAAATATAGTCAATATTTATCGGCGCAAACATACTGTCCATTTTACATCTCTTTAAATGATATATACTTAGGGGTCGTACCCAAATGCCGTTGTCAGTTTTTTGGGGGGGAGGGGTCGATCAAAATCTACGAAAAGTAACGCTATGGGAGGGGGGGTTAGTTATTTACTCCTACGTTGGCTATTTTTTTTTATCAAAAAGATCATTGCATAATATTAGCAATTTGGAGCAGATTTTTCATCCGAAAACTGCAAAATCAAGCAGTTCCGCAGTCTGTCCACTAAAACACAGTATATTACTTTCTTTTACATGTACGTGGGCGCCGCCATACGGTGCAAAGCATAAGCCGTTTCTTTTAGCGAGTGAGCTGTCAAAACAAACGAAAAATTTTCAAGCCGATTGCAGCATTTATATTTGTGCCTGTTGAATCGTGTTCTATTTTTATTATAACGTATTCTAAAAGGTTCATAGTTTTATGATCTTTTTCGATAAAATTGAAGTGAAAAAGTTTATCGACGATTAATATATTTAATATCTTATAAATATTTATTATATGCAATGTTTAGAATTCTGTTGTTTTGTGAAAATGCTATTTTAATAAAATAAAAAACATAAAAATATGTTCAATATTTAAAAAGTAATTAATATAATTAAAATTTTTTTTTAAAGTTTAATAAAAAATAAAAAAGTTAGTTTACGTTACAGGGGGAGAGGGTACTTTGATAGTTTACACATGTCACGGAAAGGGGACCGGGGGTCGAAATATCGAAAAAATTGTCAACGGCATTTGGGTACGACCCCTTATAAAATTTAGCAGAGTTGGCATGATTTTTTACAGAACATGAATTTTAAAGTTTTCTATTGGTTTTTATATGTATTACATGGTAATTGAAATTACTCATGGTTCGCCACTTCAGAAATTTCTTTTCGCGAGCTTATTTTTTTCTATTTTACGTAAACTTTAAAATGAATTTTTTATCATGTAAGTCAGAGCCAACAATAAGGAGTTATGACAGTTTAAAATATATATTTTCATGTATAATTTATTTTCAATATAAAAATTAATCATAGATGAAAATATACATTTATATTTAATATAAAAAATAAATGATACATTGAAATGTATATTTCAAACTGTCATAACTCCTTATTGGTGGCGCTTTCTTACACAATCAAAAATTTATTCTGAAGTTAATAAAAAATAAAAGAAAATAAGCCCTTAAAAAGCAATTTCTGAAGTAGCAAACAATAAGTAATTCCAATCACCATGTAATACATATAAGAACCAATAGAAAACTTCGAAATTTAGGTCTGACAAAAATCAAGCTAACTTTCCTCTTCATTTACAACAAGAAGTATTCTTATGAATTTCTCTGTAAAACATCAGGATTTACAAAAAAAAAATCATAAAGTTGGTACTTTTCCAAAAATTTTGAAAAATTTCCAAAGGACCTTGGAAGATTCTTATGAGTTTCTGGGTCCTGGTGAAATTTGATAATAGTATGACCAAATTGTAGCTTATTTTTTTTTGAACATAAGTCTCCATGGGCTCAAGTCCCGAAAATGAACAGATTTTAAGTAAATAATGATTAAAGTCGTTGATTTCTGGAAAGGTTAGAGTGACCAAAGGCGTAACTTCAATTGTTCGATATGCTCATTATATAGTTGTTATTTAAATAATTAATTAAAATGATTTTATGATAAATAAACTTAAAATTCTATAAAATATGATTATTTAAAATAATTTTAAAAAAACTTGGAACATAGAATTATTACACTATTATTCTATACAATAAAATAATTATTTTTCAAATATTTTATAATAAGAAAAAATATCATTTGATGTGTTTATGGTTCATGGGTTTATAATTTTTTGGTTTATGGGTTTATGGTTCATGGTTTATGGGTTTATGGTTTATGGGTTTATAGTTCATGGTTTATGGGTTTAGGGTTTATGAGTATATGGTTTATGGGTATATGGTTTATGGGTTTATGGGTTTATGGTTTATGGGTTTATGGCTTTACGATCTATGGGTTTATAAGTTTCCGGTTTATGGGTTCATAGTTTATGGGTTTCTGGCTTTACAATTTACAGGTTTATTATTTATGGTTTTATTGTTTATGGAATTAGGGTTTATGGGTTTATCCATTTATGAGTTTACGATTTATTGGTTTATGGTTTTATGGTATATGGGTATACGGTTTATGGGTTTATGGTTTATGGTTTATGGGTTTATGGGTTAATAGGTTTAATCTTTAAAGGTCTATGGGGTTATGGTTTATTGGTTTATAGTTTACGGGTTCATGGTTTATGGGTTTATGGTTTATGGGTTAAGGGTTAATGGTATATGGGTTTACGGTTTATGGGTTTAAGGTTCATGGGTTTACGGTTTATGGGTTTATGGTTTATGGGTTTATGGGTTTACGGTTTATGGGTTTATGGGTTTATGGGTTTATGTTTAATGGGTTTATGGTTTATAGGTTTATGGTTTATGGGTTTACGGTTTATGGGTATACGGTTTATGGGTTTATGGTTTATGGGTTTATGGGTTAATAGGTTTAATCTTCAAAGGTCTATGGGGTTATGGTTTATTGGTTTATAGTTTACGGGTTTATGGTTTATGGGTTTATGGTTTATGGGTTAAGGGTTTAAGGGTTTATGGTATATGGGTTTACGGTTTATGGGTTTAAGGTTTATGGGTTTACGGTTTATGGGTTCATGGTTCATAGTTTATGGGTTTATAGTATATGGGTTTATGGTTCATAGTTTATGGGTTTATGGGTCCATGGTTTATGGTTTTAAGGTTTATGGGTTTATGGTTTATAGTCTATGGTTTATGGGTTTATGGGTTTAGAGTTTATGGGTTTATGGGTTTATGGGTTTACGGTTTATGGGTTTATGGGTTTATGGGTTTATGTTTAATGGGTTTATGGTTTATAGGTTTATGGTTTATGGGTTTACGGTTTATGGGTATACGGTTTATGGGTTTGCGGTTTATGGTTTATGGGTTTATGGGTTAATCGGTTTAATCTTTAAAGGTCTATGGGGTTATGGTTTATTGGTTTATAGTTTACGGGTTCATGGTTTATGGGTTTATGGTTTATGGGTGAAGGGTTTAAGGGTTTATGGTTTATGGGTTTACGGTTTATGGGTTTAAGGTTCATGGGTTTACGGTTTATGGGTTTATGGTTTATGGGTTTATGGGTTTACGGTTTATGGGTTTATGGGTTTATGGGTTTATGTTTAATGGGTTTATGGTTTATAGGTTTATGGTTTATGGGTTTACGGTTTATGGCTATACGGTTTATGGGTTTAAGGTTTATGGGTTTACGGTTTATGGGTTTATGGTTTGTGGGTTTATGGGTGTTTATGGGTTTATGCTTTAAGGGTCTATGGGTTAATGGTTTATGGGTTTATAGTTTACGGGTTTATGGTTTATAGGTTTATGGTTTATGGGTTTATGGTTTATGGGTTTATGGTTTATGGGTTAACGGTTTATGGGTTCATAGTTTATGGGTTTATAGCTTTACAATTTATGGGTTTATTAGCTATGGTTTGATTGTTTATGGGTTTAGGGTTTATGGGTTTATCCATTTATGAGTTTACGATTAATGGGTTTATGGTATTATGGTTCATAGTTTATGGGTTTATGGTTTATAGATTTATGGGTTAATAGGTCGAATCTTTAAAGGTCTATGGGTTTATGGTTTATTGGTTTATAGTTTACAGGTTGATGGTTTATGGGTTTATGGTTTATGGGTTAAGGGTTTAAGGGTTTATGGTATATGGGTTTACGGTTTATGGGTTTAAGGTTTATGGGTTTACGGTTTATGGGTTTAAGGTTTATGGGTTTACGGTTTATGGGTTTATGGTTTGCGGGTTTATGGGTGTTTATGGGTTTATGTTTTAAGGGTCTATGGGTTTATGGTTTATGGGTTTATGGTTTACGGGTTTATGGTTTACAGGTTTATGGTTTATGGGTTTATGGTTTATGGGTTTACGGTTTATGGGTTCATAGTTTATGGGTTTATAGCTCTACAATTTATGGGTTTATTAGCTATGGTTTTATTGTTTATGGGTTAAGGGTTTAAGGGTTTATCCATTTATGAGTTTACGATTTATGGGTTTATGGTATTACGGTTCATAGTTTATGGGTTTATGGTATATGGGTTTATGGTTCATAGTTTATGGGTTTATGGGTTTATGGTTCATGGTTCATGGTTTTGAGGTTTATGGGTTTATGGTTTATGGGTTTATGGTTTATGGGTTTATGGTTTATGGGTTTATGGGTTAATAGGTTTATTCTTTAAAGGTCTATGGGTTTATGGTTTATTGGTTTATAGTTTACGGGTTTATGGTTTATGGGTTCATGGTTTATGAGTTTAGAGTTTAAGGGTTTATCTATTTCTGAGTTTACGATTTATTGGTTTATGGTTTTATGGTATATGTGTTTATGGTTCATAGTTTATGGGTTTATGTGTTCATGGTATATGGTTTTAAGGTTTATGGGTTTATGGTTCATGGGTTTATGGTATATGGGTTCACGGTTTATGGGTTTATGGTTTATGGGTTTATGGTATATGAGTTTACGGTTTATGGGTTTAAGGTTTATGGGTTAACGGTTTATGGGTTTATGGTTTGTGGGTTTATGGGTGTTTATGGGTTTATGCTCTAAGGGTCTATGTGTTTATGGTTTCTGGGTTTATAGTTTACGGGTTTATGGATTATGGGTTTATGGTTTATGGGTTTATGGTTTATGGGTTTACGGTTTATGGGTTCATAGTGCATGGGTTTATAGCTTCACAATTTACGGGTTTATTAGCTATGGTTTTATTGTTCATGGGTTTAGGGTTTATGGGTTTATTCATTTATGAGTTTACGATTTATGGGTTTATGGTATTATGGTTTATAGTTTATGGGTTTATGGTATATGGGTTTATGATTTATAGTCCATGGGTTTATGGGTTTATGGTTCATGGTTCATGGTTTTAAGGTTTATGGGTTTATGGTTTATGGATTATGGTTTATGGGTTTATGGTTTATGGGTTTACGGTTTATGGGTTTACGGTTTATGGGTTCACGGTTTATGGGTTCATGGTTTATGGGTTTATGGTTTATGGGTTTATGGGTCTATGGGTTTATGGTTCATGGGTGTATAGTTTACGGGTTTATGGGTTATGGTTTATGGGTTTACGGTTTATGGATATATAGTTTATGGGTTTATGGCTTTACAATTTATGGGTTAATTATTTCTGGTTTTATTGTTTGTGGGTTTAGGGTCCATGGGTTTATCCATTTATGAGTTGCCGATTTATTGGTTTATAGTTTTATGGTATATGGGTTTATGTGTTAATGGTGTATGGGTTTATGCTTCAAGGATTTATGGGTATATGGTTCTTGGATTTAGGTTTACGGGTTTATGGTCTATGGTTTATGGGTTTATGGTTTATCGTTTATGGGTTAATGGGCTTATGGTTCATGGGTGTATGATTTATGGGTTGATGATTTATGGGTTAGTGGGTTAATGGTTTATGGTTCTTGGATTTGGGTTTATGGTTTATGGGTTTACAATTTATGGGTATATGGGTTTATGGTTTATAACTTTACGAAATATGGGTTTATAAGTTTACGGTTTATGGGTTTATAGTTTATAGGTTTATTACTCCACGCTTTATGGGTTTATTATTAATAGTTTTATTATTTATGAGTTTAGGGTTTATGGGTTTATGGTTTATGCGTAAAATAAATGTAATAATTATAAGTGTGAGTATTCGGTTCTATGAAAAACTCAAATAAATCAATTGACGCTAGGAGTTTGTATCAGAAATAATTCGAGTTACTTGGAAAGAAGTAATAATAACTCGAATTGTCCGTAAATATATGAGCAGCTCGGAGTACTTGAATGAATCGAATTATTAAAAGAAATATGATTTACTCTAATAACTCAAGTTACTCAAAAATATAGGTGCTTTTTTTATTAACATTTTTTGTAGAAACTAGTTTATCCTTCATTTATTTTTTGGAGTGAAGGCTTCCCCTTCCCGCCAACTCTGGTAGGTGCTTTGCCACATTTTTATTTTCATGTTATTATACATTAATGCCGCTACTTCACGTTTCACAACAAATGTATGCTTATTGCGGCCGAATCTGACGCCCGTCGTGTATGAAACAGTAAACGCACACGCCAATTTTAGCAGAATACAGCCTTAGCGCCTACTGGATTTAGCGAACGCTAATTTCAGCAGACGCTCATTTCAGAAGATGCTATATTTTGCACCGGCTAATATTGCTAGTTATTGCTAGATTTAGCGCACGTTAATATTCTTATTTTATGCTGGATCCAGCGATCGTGAATTAAAGCGGACTCAAGCTTAGCGCACGTTATTTTCGCAAATGATTGCTAGTTTTAGCACACGCCAACATCGCAAGCTTACGCTAGTTTTAGCGTGTGCTTCTTTTAGCATACGCTATATTCAGCACACGCTAATTTTTCTATTTCACGCTGGATTTAGCACACGCTAATTTTGCTAATGTGTGCTAGATTTAGCGCACGCTAGTTCTAGCAGACTTTCGTTTTTGCGCACGCTAACATTGCAAGCCTATGCTGGTTTTAGAGTGCGCTTCTTTTAGCATACGCTATATTCAGCACACGCTAATTTTTTTATTACATGCTAGATTTAGCACACGCTAATTTCAGCAGAATCCAGCCTTAGCGCCCGCTGGATTTAGCGAACGCTAATTTCAGCCGACGTTAATTTCAGAAGATGCTATATTTAGCACGAGCTAATATTGGTAGTTACTGCTAGATTTAGCGCACGTTAATATTCTTATTACATGCTGGATTCAGCGATCGTGAATTAAAGCGGACTCAAGCTTAGCGCACGTTATTTTCGCAAATAAATGCTAGTTTTAGCACATGCTAACATCGCAAGCTTACGCTAGTTTTAGCGTGTGCATCTTTTAGCATACGCTATATTTAGCACACGCTAATTTTGCTAATGTGTGCAAGATTCAGCGCACGCTAGTTCTAGCAGACTCTTGTTCTTCCGCAGGCTAACATTGCAAGCCTAAGCTTGTTTTAGCGTGCGCTTCTTTAAGCATACGCTATATTCAGCACACGCTAATTTTTCTATTACATGCTAGATTTAGCACACGCTAATTTAGGCAAAATCCAGCCTTAGTGCCCGCTGGATTTAGCGAACGCTAATTTCAGCAGACGCAAAATCTAGCACTAATTAGCAAAATTAGTGTATGCTAAATCTAGCGTGAAATGAAATATTATCGTGTGCTCAATATAGCGTATGCAAAAATAAGCGCACGCTAAGACTAGCGTAAGCTTGCAATGTTAGCGTGTGCTTAAAATAGCATTTATTTGCGAAAATAACGTGCGCTAAGCTTGAGACCGCGTCCATTCACGATCGCTGAATCTAGCATGAAATAAGAATAACAGCGTGCGCAAAATCTAGCAATAACTAGCAATACTAGATGATGCTAAATATAGCATCTTCTTAAATTAGCGTCTGCTGAATTTAGCGTTCGCAAAATTAAGCGGGCGCTAAGGCTGGATTCTGATAAAATTAGCGTGTGCTAAATCTTGCATGTAATGGAAAAATTATCGTGTGCTAAATATAGCGTACACTGAAAAAAGTTGGGGATAACAGTTGTACTAAATGCCAATGCGCAACCGTCTTACGCATAACAGAGATCCTTGCTACGTTTTTAGGAAATCTACTATCTCAAAAATTAAAGCTAGAGCGCGTACGCTTAAGAGGGAAATCTAATATACACTGTTAAGATGACAACTATAGGCCGTAGGTCGTCTGCTTTCCTAAATTTTAACAGCAGACTTCTCAAAGGCTGGTACATCGTCGCGTTTCAGTTGTTTATACATATACTCGCTTAAAAAGGTATATCAACGGTCTTAAATTTTAAAACATACTGGCGAATGTGCGTTTCGTACAGCGACACTACGCTGCGGTAACGGAGAGTTCCCGTACTTTTTTCAGTGTATGCTGAAAGGAGTGCACGCTAAAACCAGCGTAGGCTTGCAATGTTAGCGTGCGCAAAAACGAAAGTCTGCTAGAACTAGCGTGCGCTAAATCTAGCACGCATTAGCAAAATTAGCGCCTGCTAAATCTATTGTGGAATGGAAAATTAAGCGTGTGCTGAATATAGCGTATGCTAAAAGAAGCACACGCTAAAACTAGCGTAAGCTTGCGATGTTAGCGTGTGCTAAAACTAGCATTTATTTGCGAAAATAACGTGCGCTAAGCTTGAGTCCGCTTTAATTCACGATCGCTGAATCCAGCATGAAATAAGAATATTAGCGTGCGCTAAATATAGCAATAACTAGCAATATTAGTTAATGCTAAATATAGCATCTTTTAAAATGAGCGTCTGCTGAAATTAGCGTTTGCTGAATCAAGCGGGCGCTAAGGCTGGATTCTGATAAAATTAGCGTGTGCTAAATCTAGCATGTAATGGAAAAATTAGCGTTTGCGAAATATAGCGTGTGCTAAATATAGCGTATGCTAAAAGAAGCGCACGCTAAAACCAGCGTAGGCTTGCAATGTTAGCGTGCGCAAAAACGAAAGTCTGCTTGAACTAGCGTGCGCTAAATCTAGCACACATTAGCAGAATTAGCGTGTGCTAAATCTAGCGTGAAATGGAAAAATAAGCGTGTGCTGAATATAGCGTATGCTAAAAGAAGCACACGCTTAAACTAGCGTAAGCTTGCGATGTTAGCGTGTGCTAAAGCTAGCATTGATTTGCGAAAATAACGTGCGCTAAGCTTGAGTCCACTTTAATTCACGATCGCTGAATCCAGCATGAAATAAGAATATTAGCGTGCGCTAAATCTAGCAATAACTAACAATATTAGCTGTTGCTAAATATAGCATCTTCTGAAATCAGCGTCTGCTGAAATTAGGGTTCGCTAAATCCAGCAAGCGCTAAGGCTGGATTCTGCTAGAATTAGCGTGTGCTTAATCTAGCATGTAATGGAAAAATTTGCGTGTGCTGAACATAGCGTATGCTGAAAGAAGCACACGCTAAAACTAGCGTAAGTATGCGATGTTAGCGTGTGCTTAAACTAGCATTTATTGGCGAAAGTAACGTGCGCTAAGCTCAAGTCCACTTTAATTCACGATCGCTTAATGCAGCATGAAATAAGATTATTAGCGTGCGCTAAATCTAGCAATAACTAGCAATATTAGCCGGTGCTAAATATAGCATCTTCTAAAATTAGCATCCGCTGAAATTAGCGTTCGCTAAATCCAGCGGGCACTCAGGCTGGATTCTGCTAAAATTAGCGTGTGCTAAATCTAGCATGATATGGAAAAATTAGCGTGTGCTAAATCTAGCGCAAAATGGAAAAATTAGCATGTGCTAAATATAGCATATGCTAAAAGAAGCATACGCTGAAACTAGCGTAAGCTTGCGATGTTAGCGTGTGCTAAAACTAAAGTCTACTTATACTAGCGTGCGCTGAATTTACATTTTTTTAGCAGAATTAGCGTGTGCTAATACTTGAGACTGCTAAAATTAGGGTGCACTTAATCTAGCGATCACAAGCAATATTAGCTAGTGCTAAGTATAGCATTTTCTGAAATTAGCGTCAGCTAAAATTAACGTTTGCTAAATCCAGCGTGAAATGGGAATATTAGCGTGCGCTCAATCTAGTAATAACTAGCCATATTAGCCGGTGCTAAATATAGCATCTTCCGAAATTAGCGTCTGCTGAAATGAGCATATGCCAAATCCAGCGTGCGCTAAGACTAGATTCTGCTCAAATAAGTGTGTGCTAAATCTAGCGCGAAATTGAAAAATTAGCGTGTGCTGAATATAGCGTATGCTAAAAGAAGCGCACGAACTGTGGTGATGATTATTGGTGATTATAGTCAATACTATAGTTATGTAATAATAACTATGATTGATTATAAAACTGTAATGATGATTATACGTGATTATAGTAATTACTATAGTTACGCAATAACTAAAAATAAATGTAAGACTGTAGTGATGATTGTTGGTGATTATAGTCTTAACTATAATTTTGTGGTAATAACTATAATTGATTATAAAACTGTTGTAATGGTTATAGGTAAATATAATCATTACTATAATTTTTTGGTAATAATAATAACTCTAATTGATTATATAATTGTAGTGATGATTTTAGGTGATTATAGTCATTACTATAGTTTCGTGGTAATAACTACAATTGATTATAAAACTGTGATGATGATTATTGTTGACTATTGATTATAGTCAACACTACGGTTACGTAGTAATAACTATGATTGATTATAAAACTGTATTGATGATTATACGTGATTATAGTCATTACTATAGTTACGTAGCAATAACTAAAAATGAATGTATGACTGTAGTGATGATCGTAGGTGATTATAGTCTTAACTATAATTTTGTGTTAATAACTATAATTGATTATAAAACGGTTGTAATGATTATAGGTAAATATAATCATTAATTATAATCACTAATTGATTATATAATTGTAGTGATGATTATAGGTGACTATAGTCATTACTATAGTTTTGTGGTAATAACTACAATTAATTATAAAACTGTGGTGATGATTATTGTTGATAATAGTCAATACTATAGTAACGTATAATAACTATGATTGATTATAAAAATGTAATGATGATTATACGTGATTATAGTCATTACTATTGCTACGTAGTAATAACTATTATTAATGTAAAACTGTTGTGATGATAATATATCATTACAGTCATATAGTTACGAAGTAATAATTATAATTGAATCGTTAAACTGTACAATCTTAAACAACTTATATTAGCAAAATATTTTCCGAGTCAAAAGAAATGTCGATGTTAAGGAAAAAGGAGAATATTACATTGTTAACCAAGGGAGTAGAATAGGTGATTTATGCTCGAGACGCGACAATAAAGACGAGGTCAAATACACCTTTACTTCCGTGGTTAATATATTACTGTTTCATACACGACAGGCGTCATATTCAGCCGCATTGAGTATACATTTGTTGATAATACGTGAAGTAGCGGCATTAATATATGATAACATAAAAATAAAAATGTGGCAAAGCACCTACCGGAGTTGGCGTAAAGGGGAAGCCCCCGCTCCGAAAAATAAATAGAAGATAAACGAGTTTCTACAAAAAATATTAATAAAAAAAGCACCTATATTTTTGAGTGACTTGAGTTATTAGAGTAATTCATATTTCTTTGAACAATTCGATTCATTTGAGCACTCTAAGCAGCTCATATTTTTACGAACAATTCGAGTTATTCATATTTTTCTCGAGTAACTCGATCAATTTTAGACACGAACTCGTAGAGTCGAGTGATTTATTTGAGTTGTTCATAAAATCGAATACTCGCACACGTAATTATTACATTCATTTTACGCATAAACCATAAGCCCATAAACAATAAAATCATCAATAAAGCCATAGAGCGTAAAGTAATAAACCGTAAACTTATAAACCAATAATTCGTAAAGTTATGAACCATTAAACCATAAACTCATAAACTATAAACCCATAAACCATAAACCCAAATCCAAGAACCATAAACCATTAACCCATTAACACATAAATCATAAACCCATAACCCATAAACCCATAAAACATAAACCATAAACCATAAACCATAAACCCTTAAACCCAAATCCAAGAACCATAAACCCATAAAACATTAACTCATAAACCATAAACCCATAAACCATAAACTATAAACCCATATGCCATAAAACCATAAACCCATAAATCGTAAACCCATAAATGCATAAACCCATAAACCATAAACACATGAACCCATAAAACCATAAACTATGAACCCATAAACCATAAACCCATAAACTATAAACCCATAAACCATAAACCCAAATGCAAGAAACATAAACCCATAAACCCATAAACCATAAACCCAAATCCAAGAACCATAAACCATTAACCCACAAACCCATAAATCATAAACCCATAAACCATAAACCATAAACCCATAAACCCATAAACCCATAAACCATAAACCCAAATCCAAGAACCATAAACCCATAAACCCATAAACCATAAACCCAAATCCAAGAACCATAAACCATTAACCCATAAACCCATAAATCATAAACCCATGAACTATAAACCCATAAACCCATAAACTATAAACCATAAACCATAAACTCGTAAACCCATAAACCCATAAACTATAAACCATAAACCATAAACTCGTAAACCCAAATCCAAGAACCATTAACCCATAAACCACAATCCCATAAACCCTTAAAGCGTAAACCCATAAACCATAAACCCATAAACCCGTAAACCGAAATCCAAGAACCATAAACCCATAAACCCGTAAACCGAAATCCAAGAACCATAAACCCATAAACCCATGAATCCTTAAAGCATAATCCATAAACCAGAAACTCATAAACCATAAACCCATAAACCCATAAACAATAAAACCATAAATAATAAACCCATAAATTGTAAAGCCATAAGCCCATAAACTATGAACCCATAAATCGTGAACTTATAAACCCATAAATCGTAAAGCAAAAAACCCATAATTCCATAAACCATAAACCCATCAACCCATAAACTATAAACCTAGAAACCCATAATTCATAAACCCATAAACCCATAAACCCATAAACCCATAAACCATATACCCATAAGCCATAAACCCATAAACCATGAACCATAAACCCATAAACCAAAAAATTATAAACCCATGAACCATAAACACATCAAATGATATTTTTTCTTATCATAAAATATTTGAAAAATAATTATTTTATTGTATATAATAATAGTGTAATAATTCTATGTTCCAAGTTTTTTTTAAATTATTTAAAAAAATTATATTTTATATAATTGTAAGTTTATTTAACATAAAATTATTTTAATTAATTATTCAAATAACAACTATATAATGAGCATATCAAACAATTGAAGTTACGCCTTCGGTCACTCTAACCTTCCCAGCAATCAACGACTTTAATCATTATTTACTTAAAATCTGTGCATTTTCGGGACTTGAGCCCATGGAGACTTATGTTCAGAAAAAAATAAGCTACAATTTGGTCGTAATATTATCAAATTTCACCGGGACCCAGAAACCCATAAGAATCTTCCGGGGTCCTTTCAAGGATCTATGGCTCTTGATTCTTCCAATCTAAATCCTTGATATATATATATATATATATATATATAAATGTATAATTGCTGAAAATAACCATTTTTTATCGTTATATTACTTTTACAAATTTTATTATTATCTATTTATCATATAACAATTAATTCATAGCATTTTTCATGATTTCTTTTATTTTTCAGCTTTTAAAGTAAAAAGGCGGTAAATTAAATTAGTTAATATAAAAGCAATTATTCTGTAAATATCTTTGGAAAAAGTTCATTGAAAATGAATTAAAATTCTTGAAAGAATTTTAATTTTTAATAATGGTTTTGACTGAGAAAAATAAATTGATTGTTAAAGGACAGGGATTGTGTAGTGGAATTGCTTTCATGTTAACTGATATTCATATATTAGAATCCAATAATATTTCAAATTGGTACACCTCATTCAACATGCAATTAACTTTGCCAATTCAAAGACCACAACATTAAATCAGTACCGATTGATGGAGAATTTATACAGTTATTATTTTCCGGAAATTTGGAAAAGTGTCTCTGGATTTGTGTGTATTATAATAATAAGGTAATTCATATATATAACAGTTTAAATCTTAAATAGCTTCCAGATGAGCATAAGATTTATATAAACAGATTATTTCTGAACAAATCAGAATTGAGCATAGTATTCGAAACAGTATAATCACAAACAGACAATTATGATCGTGGCGTTTTTGTAATTGTTTTTGCCATTGCAATACTTGATAATTTAGGTCCATGTTGTTTAAAATATGATGTTTTTCCAATAAGATTATGTTTATCAAGAATTTTTAGAACGCAACAAATAAGAATGTTTCCAGTTTTGCAAAATTATAATAATGCAAATATTAATTACGATAATCCACCGGACATGATAAGGAGGAGTTTTTGTCATGAGCAACGTCTAAATTAAATACCATTAAATTTAGATTTCACCGAGTTTGAACTATTAGAAAAAAACTCACAAATGCATTTATTGGCAGAACAAAAAAAGATCATGGAAATGTATCGCAAACAAAAGAATTCGAATCATGAAACAATTTTGATGGAAACTGACGACAACATTTCGTATACAAATTTTCAAAAACCAAATACTGATATAATGTTAATCGATGAAATCCACTTAAATTATAACGATAATAAAATTAGCACAGTTGAGATTAAATTAAATGAAGAAAAAAAAATCAAAAGAAATGGATGAAAAATAAGCTTTATTTGTAACAGGACTTGAGAGCATGACGAAGCTGCCCGCCTTCTAATAATATTTCCAATACTAACATATGAATAAACGATGTGTTTAATCGAGTTTTTATGCTACAAAGTAAATATTTGTATGATTAAACTCTAGTGCGGACAACTCAAGAAATCCACCAAAATATCATACATACAAAGTTATAATAAAAACTTTCAATGTATCGTATTTTATGATTAGGTTTATCGAGTTTGATATCTTATTTCCAATCTAAGCTCATAAAAAAATAACAAGTCCAAATGATTTTTTATTCTAACAAAAATTATTGTTTTAATATAGCTTTAGTGCGGACAAGTCATTGTATTTGTTTAATTCATGAATTAAAAAAAATATTGATAAAATAAGAAAAGCAAAACTCAATTACTGCAGCTCCGACATCCCGTTAAGAGCAGATCGTATATCTCTGTCCTTTTCTAATCAATGAATCAATTTTTTTGCAAAATCTAATAATTGTAGCAAAAGATAAGGAGATAGTCCCATCTCGTATAGTAAAAAGCAAGATTTTCTTTGATGAGGAAAAATTACTTTTATCGCTTTTTTTTAAGAAAACCTTGGAAAACTTAAAAAATAGAGGTTAGGATAAACAATTCAGTTTTTCAAGGTTTTCTTAAAAACGAAGCGATAAAAATAATTTTTCCTCATAAAAGAGAATCTTGCTTTCTATTATACGAGATGGGGTTTTCTTCTTATTTTTAGCTACAATTATTAATTTTTGTGAAAAAATCAATTCTTTGATTAGAAAAGGTCAGATATACTCGACCTCCTCTTAATAGGAAAATGGTAACAGAACAATCACATAAATATAAAAAAATTTCAGAAAAAGACATTATTATGAAAATGCAAGAAAAAAAAAAGGAATGATAAATTAGAACTTAGACGTGTTCAGGGAACTTTACGTAAGAAAAAAGCTTATATGAAAATGAAAAAAAGACAACCAAATAAATATAAACAGAAATTAAAAAATACTAAGATAACAAAATGGAAATTCAAGGAAACAATGAGTACTGATAAATTGAAACAAATACGTGCCGATGAGGCTTCACCCAAAAAAGAAGCTTATATAAAAATTAAAGAAAAACAACCGAAAAAATATGAAGAAAGATTAAAAAATACTAAGGCAACAAAATTGAAATTCAAGGAAACAATGAGTACTGATAAATTAGAACAAATACGAACAAATGAGGCTTTACGTAAGAAAGAAGCTTTTATAAAAATTGAAGAAAAACTACCAGAAAAATATAAAGAAAATTAGAAAATACTAAGATAAAAAAATTGAAATTCAAGGAAAAAATGACTATTGATAAATTTGAACAAATACGTGCAAATAAGGCTTCACATAAGAAAGAAGCTTATATAAAAATCAAAGAAAAAATTCTAAATAAATATGAAGAGAAATAAGAAAATACTAAGATAACAAAATTAAAATTCAAGGAAAAGATGAGTACTGATAAATTGGAACAAATACGTGCGAATGAGGCTTTACGTAACAAAGAAGCTTATATAAAAATTGAAGAAAAAAAACCAAAATCATATGAAGAAAAATTAGAAAATACTAACCAGGAGAGTGTATGAGTTGCGGGTCATAGATCTTGATGAAACTTTGGGATAAGTATTAAGGTACCAAAATATGAGTAAAGCCACAGCGGTACGGTCTAACGCTTCGAAAAATTGAAGTTATGGACAATTATAGTCTTATTTTTCGAAAAATATGGAAAGAGAACTCCCAATGAAAGTGTAAATAATTCTCTCTAAAGATGTCTTTAATAAATGCACAATAACTAAAATGAAAGCAGAGAAAGCAAGCTTTAATTTGCTGGTTTCCAAATGGAAAAATAATAATTAGAACTAAAGTTATACTTGTTTAAAGTTAAGCAGCAAAAGAGTACTAAAAATCACCATTCTTTAAAATTTAGACTATTTTGGGTACTCTCTTACTGCTCAACTTTAAACAAGTATAACTTTAGTTCTAATTATTATTTTTCAATTTGGAAACCAGCAAATTAAAGCTTGCTTTCTCTGCTTTTATTTTAGTTATTGTGCATTTATTAAAGACATCTTTAGAGAGAATTATTTACACTTTCATTGGGAGTTCTCTTTCCATATTTTTCGAAAAATAAGACTATAATTGTCCATAACTTCAATTTTTCGAAGCGTTAGACCGTACCGCTGTGGCTTTACTCATATTTTAGTACCTAAATACTTATCCCAAAGTTTCATCAAGATCTGTGACCCGCAACACATACCCTCTCCTGGTAAGATAAAATTGAAATTTAAGGAAAAAATGAGTATTGATTAATTGGCACAAATACGTGCGAATGAAGCTTTACGTAAAAAAATTAGATTATATAAATATTGAAGAAAAACAACATAATAAATATAAAGAAAAATTAAAAAATACTAAAATAACAAAAATGACATCAAAGATAAAAAAGGGTACTGGTAAAATGAAACATATACGTACAAATGAAGCTATACGTAAGAAGAAAGCTTGCATGATAATGAAAGAAGAACAACTAAATGAATATAAAAAAAAATTAAAATATTAAGATATAAAAAATAAAATTAATGGAAAATAGAAATACTTATAAATTGAAAAAATTGCATGAAAAAGAAAAATTACGCAAAAAAGATACTTATAGAAAAGTTATTAGTGAACAATATAATGAATATGAGAGAATGGTACAAATTGAAAATCAAAAATTGGAAAATGCCGATATTATTACAAAACACAAGTGAAAAATGATTGCTACCAATTAAAAGAATTACGCACAAGGTGTAAACAAATAGAAATTGATGACAATAAACATGTTAATAATGAGACTACAATAAATAAACCAATAGATGAAAAAAAGCGAGAACATAAATATGATTCTTATCAATTAAAGATATTATTTATTAAGTGTAAACTATTGAAAATTGAAGACAATAATTATAATGAAAATCACAAGAATAATAATTATGATAACAATCATAATATTGTATTGAACAAAGTTATTGATAAAACAATAAAGGACAAAGTAGAAAAATAATTGAAGAAATTGAATGAAAAAATTAATTCGAAACTGATTGGTCGTATAGCAAATATATACTTCGATGAAAATCTCATATCTGAAAATAACATTGGTTTCATGACAAATACATGTGTTTATTGTGATGCGAAACATTTTGCTTTCGAATATACTAAAAGTAACGATTTCTCTAATTGTTGTCATAAAGGTGAAGTAGAATTGTTAGAAAATCCTCCTTACCCAGAACAATAAAAGTTTTTAGCAACTGAATTAACGGAAGAAATCATTGATTCTCAACGAGATGTTAGGTTGTACAATGATGCTTCAGCATTCGCAAATTTTGGTGCCGATTTTGATACATTGGCGGGTAAAGGACCACAAGTTATTAGAATATGTGGACAAATTTATCATAATGTATATGCGTTACATCCTAATAAAGATAAAGCACGTAAATATGGACAATCATATATTTAAAATAATGAAATGGCAACGATTGAACGGAATAAGTTTAATATAAATTCAACATTCTTAAAAAATTTAGATATTTTGATAAGAGACATTAACCCTTATGCTAAAGCCTATAAATAATGCTTAAAGTAGAAGAAGAAGAACTACAATGATAAGCAAAAATCTATTTTCCTCCAAGAACTGTTACTATGTCTATTATCCGCAATAATAATTTGAGTAAAAATAGATATAATCTACCTACCTGTAATGAAGTTGCAATAGTGTATGTTGGAAAAGACGATTTTCCTCTTATTGAACGTGATATTGTCATTTACTCTAAGTATGATAAACCAATTAGTATACCGACAATCAGCAAACATACAGATCCTATGACATATCCGCTTATTCATCCTAATGGTGGTTTTGGATGGATGCCAAATATGAAAGGTAAATTTGCAAAATCTAATATTTTGAATTTGGAATTTAATAATTATAGATTTAGTGTTAGAAATGAATTAAATCCATTACTTAATTTGGAAAAATTATCTTAACAGTTCATTGTTGATGCGTTTAAAAAAGTTGAAACTTCCAGATTATATTTCATACGAAAAAAACCAAAACGTATTCAGAAGTGATTGTTACAAAGGTGTTATGGACTATTTACATAACAAAAAAAAATGATAATATTACCGTCAAGCTTTAAAGTCCACGAATTTCTAAAACAAAATTACATTGACTTAATGACACTTGTAAATTATCGTGGTGAACCTGACCTTTTTGTAACTATGACCTTTAACCCACATTAAAATAACTGAAAACTTGAAAATTTATGAAAATGCAATAGATGGACCAGATATTATAACAAAAGTATTTTATTAAAAAGTAGGAGAACTTAAAAATTTAGTAATAAAAATGGGAATATTAGGAAAATGTATTGCATACAGTTATGAGATTGAATTTTAAAAACGAGGATTACCGCATATGCATATGTTAGTAACAACTTACTTTTGGATAAAAATGATAAATTTGATATTCCCGAAAAAGTTGATAAAATAATAAGTGCTGAAATTCCAAATAAAGATATTTATCCATAATTATATAGTATTGTTGAACAATCTATGATATGCGGTCCCTGTGGTATGCAAAATATAAATTGTCCGTGTATGAATAAAAATACGAAACAATGTACTGAAAATTTTCCAAGAAAATTTAATAATACAACATTTAAATCCAATGCATATTTACTATACAAACGTAAAAATGATAGCGTCAAAATAATTCTCAAAAATATATTTACAGAAAGAATCGCAGATAATGGATTTGTTGTTCCTTATAATCCTTACTTATTATTGAAACTCAATGCACACATACACGTAGAAGTTTGTTTCACTGTACACTGCATTAAATATTTATTCAAATACTGTTATAAAGGTCATGATTGTGTATACATTAAAATACATTAAGTAAATGTGGATTTTCAATCAGAAAATAAAGACACTTTTCAAAATGTCAATCGTGGAAATGTTGAATATGAATATGACGAAACCCAACAATACATTAATACACGATATTTATGTCCCCCGCAAGCAATGCACAGATTATGAGAATATCCTTTACATGTTATTTCATATACTATAAAAAGTCTAAGCGTTCGTGAAAAAAATCAACAAAACGTATTTTTTAAAGAAGAAAAAGAATAAATGATCATGCAAAAAAATATGGGAGCAACATCTTTTAACAGCATCTTTTGAATTAAATAGAGAAAATTTTGAAGCACGAAATCACTTGTATTCAGACATACTAAATTTTTAAACAGTTGATGAAAAACTGAAAAAGTGGAATAAAAGAAAAAAAAAGAAAACCAATACTTAGTAGAATGTACTTAGTAAGTTCGAAAGATAGAGAACGTTATTTCATTAGGTTATTGCTATTACATGTTGAAGGAGCCACATCTTTTGAAGCTTTGCGTACTGTTGATGATGTGATGTACAATTCGTTTTATGAGGCAGCCAAGGCAAAACAATTAATTAATAAAGATGAAGAATGGGATAGATGTTTGGAAGAAGCATCTTCAACAGAATTTCTTTATATTCTTTATGAATTATTTGCTTTTATTTGCGTTTTTCATAATCCTAGAAATTTACGAGATTTATATGAAAAATATAAAGATAAGTTATACCATCCTAAATACGAAAAAATATAGGTAAAAATCTTGCATTGAATGTTATTAAAAATAACTTACAAGTCAATGGATTTTCTTTAAATGATTTTAATTTACCGAACATAAGCACATTTATAGAAAAAGATAATAATCAAACAATTTTAAATCATAATAATAATATTCTTAATGAATTAGAAATGAAAATAAATTCTTTAAATGATAAACAAAGGAAAATATTCAACTCTTCTATAAAAAGTTTGAACAACAAAAGTAAAGAAAAATATATTTTTATAGATGGACCAGGTGGAAGTGGAAAAATTCATTTACTTAACGTTTCAATAGTTCATTTTAAATATCATATTATGCATTATTTATGTGTAGCTTGGACAGCTATAGCAGCGAATTCATTAGTCGATGGAAAAACCGTGCATACAACATTTAAACTACCGTTAAGAGACCGCTGAAAAAAATTAATTAATTAATAATGAAATTAATTTTGATGCTTCGTTTTCAAAAAAAGTTTGACATACTTACAAAATCATGAGTAAGGCTGGAGAATTAATTTGTTTTTAGTAGAAAAAACATTGTTTTTCACTGTACGAGTTGCGAACAACTATTGATTTCTAGTAATAACTACTAGTTCTTTCAAAACCTACATTTTTCGATTAGAAAAGGATAGTGATATACAACGTCCTCTTAAATATAACAGATTGCACAACTTGTAATGTTAAGCCTGATTCTGCAGAAAGCAAACAAAGGGAACACAAATAATTATTTGGGATAAAATATCCATGACTTCAAAATTTGCTTTTGAAGCAGTTAATCGTCTTTTTTAAGATTTATGCGATGTGAACCAACCTTTTGGTGGTAAAACTGTAATTGCATCAGGAGATTTTAGGCAAACATTACTAATTGTACGTCATGGAAGCCGCATAGACATTATTGAAAATTAAGTTTAATTTAGTTTATTATGGCAGAATTTAGAGCTCAAAATACAAAGCCAAAGTGAATATAAAAATCCAAAAAAAATTGGGCTTAAAAAAATATAGAGCCAAAAATACATAAGAATAAAAAAAAATAAGATTTAAAGAAATATTGGGCTAAAAAAATATAGACTAAAGAAAATATAAGAATCAAAAAAATATAGAGCTCAAGTAAAATAAGAATAGAAAAAATATTGGGATAAAAAAAATAAAAGAATCAGACAAATATTGGGCCCAAAAAATATAGAGACCAAGAAAATATAATAATAAAAAAAAATATTGCACCCAAAAAATATAAGATTAAAAAAAATGAAAACCAAAAAAAAAAATAAAAAACAATGAGGCCCAGAAAAATAAATGTCCCAAAAAAAATTAGAGGCCCAACGAAATGAGACCCATAGAAAATAGGACTCGAAAAAAGTGGATCCAAAAAAATATAAGGCCAAGAGAAATATAGGACCAAAAAAGATATGGAAGCCAAGAAATAAGAGGCCGAAAATAATGAGGCCCAAAGAAAATAAGAGTTAAAAAAATGTAGAGCCTAAAAAATATAAGGCTCAGAAAAAAATTGAGCTAAATAAAATATAGGACCCAAAAAAATTATAGAACCCATAAAAATATAAATTTCAAAAAATATAGAGCCAGAGAATATATAAAAATCAAGAAAACATTTGGCCAAAAAAAATTAGAACCAAAGACAAGATAAGGCCCAAAGAAAATAGCACTTAAATAAAAGTAGGGCCCGAAAAGTATAAGGCCCAGGAAAATATAGAAATAAATAAAATATAGGACCCAAAAAAATTATAAAATCCAAGAAAATATAAATTTCAAAAAAATATTGGGCCCAAAAATATAGAGCACAGGAATATATAAGAATTGAATAAATATTAGGGCCAAAAAAATATAGAGCCCAAGAATGCATAAGAATCGAAAAAATATTGGGCACAAAAAAATATAGAGCCCAAGAAAATTTAAGGCCCAAAAAGAATATGAGGCCCAATAAAAATAGGACTCAAAAAAATGTAGGGCCTGAAAAATATAAGGCCCAGAAAAATAGAACTAAATAAAATATAGTACCAAAAAAATTATAAAACCCAAAAAAATATTGGTCCTAAAAAAATATAGAGCCCAATAATATATAAGAATTGAAAAAATGTTGGGCCCAAAAATATAAAGACCAAGAAAATATAAAGTCAAGAAAAAATATAGGGCCTAAAAAAACATAAGGCCCGAAAAACTATAGAGACCAAAAAAATATTGAGCCCAAAAAAATATAAGGCCCAAAAAAATATAGAGCTAAATAAAATATAGGACCCAAAAAAATTATAGAACCCAAGAAAATATAAATTTAAAAAAAATATTGGGCCCAAAAAAATATGGGGCGCAAGAAAATATAAGGCCCAAAAAAATAGAGCTAAACAAAATATAGTACCCAAAAAAATTATAAAACCCAATAAAATATTAATTTCGACAAAATATAGAGCCCAATAATATATAAGAACCGAAAAAATATTGGGCCCAAAAAATATAGAGCCCAAGAAACTATAAAGTCAAAGAAAGATATGAGGCCCAAAAAAATATAAGGCTCAAAAAATATAGAGTCTAAAAAAATATAGAGACAAAAAAATACTGGGCCCAGAAAAATATAGGGTGCAAGAAAATATAAGGCCAACAAAAATATTGGACCCAAAAAAATATGACCCTAAAAAATGCTTATGACTGATAAGGACTAATTATATAGGGCCCAATAAAAAATTGCTACTTTTATTACCAAAAGATTAGACACATTTAACAAATGCGGAGAACCGGAGAATTGGAGAACCGGAGAACCAGAGAAACGGAAAGAAAGTGGTTTTACTTTAATATAATATAGGATTTTATGAAACTGAATGTAATAAATACAATTAAACTTCAATGTGCAATTTGTTTCACTTACCCAAGATACTTTCTAAAATTATGAAGTACACAGCAAGTTTCAATAATTAATGCTACCTTCCTAGGCGAGTAATGTAGAGTACGTCGCCTACTAATAGCCAACCACACATTCGATAGTACTTCAAACAGTTGCTCTATTTGACATCGAGTACGTACATGCTTATCTGTGTAATGAGCTTCAGGAGATCCTTCTGGAGCATTCCTTATTGGAGTCAACATCATTGGTCATGGTGTGTATCCACTATCTCCTGTAAAAGAATTGCGTTTATTCCCGATCGGAAAGATATCGTGGCTAGCCAAGATGGCATACAAGGCCCTCTATAGGCCGCCATGCGTGGCCCACGCTGATTTTGTAACGGGGGTAACACACGGCGCAAGCAGGGCCCAGCCTTTTTACGATGATATGCGCATGCGTCAACACAAACTATACATTGCTTTTTTCCTTACCAAAATTTAACTTTGTATAGTTTATGCTATATATAGATATAGATTTACTGCAGAGAAGACGTTGCCTTCCAAGGGCCTCGCTAGCACCCCGTTACACAGCGCCATCCTTCACTACAGTTTGCCTAGAGAGGGCCCTGTTAGGCTTTCTTGGCAACTAGTTGGGGCCAAGCCGGCGCCCTGTTATCATTTCCGATCGGGTTTAATACTTTGTAATCAATCATATGCTTTATCAATATTTTATTATTATAAAATATTGATTTAAAATTAATAAGTTTACTCACCAAGGAAATAGTAAAATCTCTCATTTCTAACAATATCTTGGTCGTTTCTTAAAGACTGCAATGTTTGTTTAATAACACTAAATCTCCATGTAAATCTGTCATTGTTAGATCCAGGACAGATTCGTACACTTTGAATAATATAAGAATCATCGGCAACCTATTAAAACAAGTAATGTAAGTCTATGATCCATAAAAAAGAAAAAATGATATTCTTACCACTTGAACATTCATGGAATGTGAATGTTTATGATTGTAAAATGCTTCCTCATTAACGGAAGGACGAACCATTTTTACTACTGTACAATCTATCAGTCCCAAAATACCAGGAATTCTGTAGTGTTGTAAAAATCTAAATAAAATGAAATTATTATATTACATAAAATATTATACTACACTTGTAAAAAAATATAAATCACAATGGCACTAGACTGATTTTTAACTCGTTCTCTATCTTCTCGTGTTCGAAGCAATTTTATCCATTCATTTGCAAATAAATGCAAAGCTGTAACTACTCTGTGCAATATTCGGCTAAATGTTGTTCGACACAATGGATGCTTATAATCTTGAGAAACTCCTTTTTGATAGGCACCTTCAGCCAAAAATCTAAGCACTGCTAGGACTTGAAGATGTACAGGAATGTATGATGAGCCTTGTGCTGCTATATGAAGTTCCAAGACATCGATTAGTTGCAAAGCTAAAGCAGGTGGCATTCTGTTATGTAAAATGTCTCCTTAATATTATGTTGTTATGCACTACAATAAATTATTTAAAGTAATTTAATTCAACAAATATACCTGTACAATTGTCTAAAGTAATGTGAGGGAAGTGTAAAGGGATTGGAAGCATCCCTTAAGTATTGCCTTTGTAATTTTAACCTTCGAAATTGGAATACATTTTCCCTGCATTCTCTTTCGTCATCATCAAGCAGTAGAAACAGAGCAACATTCATTATGATACTTATATATCTAAAAATAAAACATTAGAAAAGTTAATGAATGATAAAGTAAAAAAATTGTGTATTATCATACTTTGTCAATTGTATACATTAGTTATGTAGTTTGCGTAAATAACATAAGTTTATATTTATTTTTGCATTATATTATATTAAAATATTCATATAAATTACAAAAATAATACATATTATCTAAATGAAATTATTTATTTCAAAATAATGAAATAAATTTGAAATGTTTATGCTTACCATGAGAATAACTGGTTGGAAGTGCTCCAATCATCAATTTACATGTAGGTTGTCAATGCTGACATGCATATGTTGCAAATATCTTTTTTCAAAATTATCTTGCCTCAATTAATACACTTGAACTCGCACACATTGAAATAGTGGACTAAACCATTTACGTTAACTGATGTTTGTTACAATGATGAAAACAAAAATAGTTTTTTTCTCTCCTATAATTCTTTGTCAAGCCAGTGATGGGTTTATTGCACAGCATATATACATAAATCACATATTACTTTTGGTACACTGTCCTTTTAAGCGTCATTTA
Source organism: Anastatus disparis (assembly GCA_017163975.1). Classification (NCBI taxonomy): domain Eukaryota; kingdom Metazoa; phylum Arthropoda; class Insecta; order Hymenoptera; family Eupelmidae; genus Anastatus; species Anastatus disparis. Next base: position 1,470,038 of record JAFFSR010000252.1, read on the forward strand.
GCATACTATAAGGTAAGTATATAAATAATTATTATTTGTAATCAAAACAGTTCAACATTATTATTATTTTCATGTATTCTCAAAATAAAAGAGTTTAATGAGTCTGAATACGAGTTTAATGTAAAGAATGTCATTAATTTACTATAGCAACAAATTAAAACATTAAATAGTAGTTATTAAAAAAAAATAGTAACAAGTGACATAACGTGTTCATTCTAAATAATTCAAACGCGCATGTAATTAAAAGATTTTAATTACAATATTACGGCTTCAAACATTTGTAGGTTATAACGAATGTTAAGTATAACGTTAGAATAAATTAATTAACATGTGCGTTTAATAAAAAAATTGTAATTTAAATTTTTTAACGTTAAATATGTTTATATAGGATAATACAAAGATTCTATCTAAAATCTATAATTAATGTATGTAAATAATAATAGACTTTTATTCAATAAAGCATATTATACTCACATTTTCAGAGTCTTATAACAATGACAAACCTTTTTCTTTTTCTAATAATTAATTGGCCTCTCGATCTTGGTCACAATCTTAAGCCATCACTAATACTTACTAATCTCAAAGATTCTGTTGTGTACATCGATTGTTGAACAATATTTTCCTTCCTACAATACGAATGCTTATATATACATCTACGTAATATTTTTAATTTCATCAAAACTCAAGTTGCACCTTTCATCGTCAAGTCAAAACTATTGGGATTGAATTTGAGTGTGTTGAGGGGGCAACATGGCCGACTTTAGCTAATCTTATACATAGTTTTTGTATAGGAAAAGGTTAGCTTAAGTCGCGACTATATTACCCCCTCTACACGCTCACATTCAATCCCAATACAAATGCGAACGCTAGCACTACCACGTATACATACAGACGCACACATGTATTTATATATATATATATATATATATATATATATATATATATATAAATATATATGCATACAACGACCAACGACTGTTGCGCACTTGCGCACGCATACGAGTTAAAAGAAACATGATGTAAATTATATTGATACGCGTTGCTCCAAAATTTATAGCTCCAAAATAAATGTTGAAGCAAATAATCTTTGACATTAGTCATAGAGATGCCTCCGAAAACGTAAGTATATGATTTATCTATTTATTGTACAAAATAAATTATTTGCAAATACAAATTATAGATTTTATATAGAAAAATTATATTATTCTATACAAATGTATTTTAGGTTAAAATATTAAAATTTATACTTGTGTTTTAAACGCACATTTTTCATAATTTATTGTAATTAAGTATAAGGGCATATTTATTTTGGAATTTATAGAAACATAGTTGAGTAGCCTAACAATTCATTTATAATGAAAAAGTCAGATTTAATATATCATATAAACCTTCTTATTTTTTATTACTATTGTACATGCTTCATAAAAGTTAACATTTTTTATTCAATTCACATCTTACATGGTCATTTATATCTGTTAATGCAACCATTACACACCATTTTCAATATTCCTTACATCTCTTTTAATCAACATTATCTGTTTTCAATTATTATGTTAGTCTTCTAAGGAACAAAGTCTCTGCTGTTTGTATTTTTTCAGCACGCATTTGACTCATTTATCTTCATCTCTCATCTTTATAAAGCATTTTTCTTTGAAATTCATTAACGAAGTTTATTTATTGAAATCAATATTATCTACGAAATTGTAACTTAACATTTTAAAGTAAATATTACATTTAACTTTTTCATTATTGTCATTCCATCAGTGCAATAATCATATTTTGCTTATTAAACTCATACTAATATTTATTTGAATATAAAATTTCTAGCATACATGTACGTTCCAACAATGCTCAATTGGAAATGATGATTACTTTTATGGAATCTCATGAATTATTTGCTAGAGGACAAATTACTTCTCTTGGAAGAGCTGGTAATGAAAAATATCAACTTATGTGGAAAGAGTTATTAATATAGTGGAAGGAAATTCTTTATCCAATATAGAAACCAATATTATATCAAACAATTTTCAAATTTTGAATATTGAGAGTTTTGATGAAAGTAACCATTCTGAAGCTATGGATGTAGTGTTTGAAATAGAATTAAATTCTCTAACAGCAATACCTATACCACTCACTTCACAGGCTTTGAATAGTCACAATAACTCAAATGTAAATACATTTTCTATTAGTGAAGAGGATTTTTTGAATCCAAACTTATTTCCTACTGAGATTACGGTAAAAGGTAAATATTTCTGTTTTTCTTTAATTATAGTATTTTAGCTATAAATATTAAGTAATACTAGTAATCATAAATAATTCTGTTTTAGAACAGAGTATCCATTCCAGAACAAATAATAGTATAAATAATGCTCCTTCTATTAAAACTAATGAATCTGTATGCAAAAAATTGAAAGATTCTCTGGCTTATATTGATGCTACAGAAACTAATCTTAAAGAAAAAACTAATATTAATATAGTTGACTTAGTGGATGAAAAAATAAATCCTGTAATAGAAATGAACACTTCTTGTGAGTTTAATAATTTAACAGGTTTGTATACTAAATAAAAAAAATCATATATCATCAAGTCCAATTACATTTTATTAATATTATAAAAATTATTTTGTAATTAATCCTATCTTTTAGATCAAGTTCTTGATTTATCAGTAGCTGTTAAATCTAGTAGTTCGGAATCCAAACAAGTTGTAATGAAAGATTCATTCCATAACGCTTTTCCTGTACCAACTTTCAACAAAAAAAAAGAAAAAAAGAAAATCAAAATCTGAAGAGTCCACCCTAAATAAGGTTTGTACTAGAGACGGTATGCTTACAATGCTTAAAAAGAAAGAATTGAAAAAAAAACTTAAAGGAACAACGAATTTGGTAAAATAAGAAAGAAAAAGAAAGAATAAAAAAACTAAAGGAAAAAGAGCATAGTGTCAATAAAGATTTTCAGGAGCGTAAAAAAAATTAATTCAGGAGAAGAAAGAAATAAATTTAGAAATTAAAAGTTTGAAAAAAATTTTGAAATCTCAATCCGAGCAAGAAAATAAAACAGAAATAATGGATAAACAAAAAAATCTATGTGCAAGACTTGAAGAGATAGAGAGACTATTAGTCAATCATAAAATGGAAGTTTTACAAAAAAAAATAAAAATAAAATAAGAAAAACTGTAATACAGTCACAAGTTAATTTTAAAAATTATTTTCTGTTTTGATTACATTCTGTTCTGATTTCGATTACACTGCCTATATTATAGTTGAATTTTTATATCATAATATAGATTTGTATTATATAAAATTAATTTTAAATATAGATAATTATTTTTTCAATCATAACAGTGTATTTTTATTTATTAGTTTGTATTACTATCAAAGCAACGAACTTTACATCAACAAATTAACTACTCAATATTGCATGTAAAAACAAATTACACTATTGTCCACCTTTCCATATCATTTCTGTCCAGATATGCCTACCAACTTAAAAAGATAGTCCAGCTTTCGCTCCTTAGAAGTCTCAAATTCAAGAGCTATATTTCTTTATTCATCAAAGATATTTGTTTTTATACGATGATTAAGAAAGTAACTAAGGCCATATAAATGACAATATATTTACTTGGCAAGAATTTGCGACAATTTTTGAAAAAAATCAGGTTTACATGCTTTAGACTCTGAAATCTGTCCTGATTTTGCCTACTTTACCTTAATTGTTTCACTTTTTTAATTAATTTATTCAATTCAATTCCAAATAATCTTTAATACTTATTATGCATGGAAAAACTCTAATTACATTTATTCATGTACACTGATAGACAAATGAAAAAAAATTCTTGGCAGTGTTATCCATTAAAAATTGTTTTACAAGTAAAGAGCACTTTTAATATTTTAAATATTTTAATAATGTATACATATTTTTTTAATTTTAATTTTTTTAAATATTTTAGTTCAAAATTTTGTTAGATTTTTTAAATATTTAATTTTAAATATTTTAAATATTGAGAACATAGTCAATAAATTAAAACATTAATTGCAATAAATGATAAATATTTTTCGTACAAATATTTAATAATTTATTTATATTATTACTTCATTTATCATCATAATCATAAAATTTCAACCAATTCAAATTCGCAAGTGGCGCCATGAAACACTATGTAAATTAAATGGGATGGTCAAAATAGGAATTAATGCAATAAATTCGGAAATAGGAGGTCTTAACAAGGCGAATAAATATGGTTTTAATTGTGGCACGCAAAAATATCATCAGTTTTTTGTTTTAACATATTTTTTTTAAATCGTCACTTTGTTCCACAATAGGATTGTACGACACGTTGAATCAATCAAACGAATTTTCAGCAGCATGTCCTCGAGGTATATACAATTAAAATTTTAAATTGCTTGTATTTAATTTGTTTTAATTATAATTTTTTAACAATTGTTATTGTATTTTTTTAAGTGTTAATAATATATATAAATTTTTTCGAATTGTGCACGACTTTTCCGTGCGAATTGTTAAAGCGATTCATTGTTCTTGAAAATTTTTTACACATTGCTTAAATTATTTTTGTTCATTTCAATAATTATCAAAATTTTATATTACATTTTTTAATTTTATCTTTTTGTGTATTTGATATGATAGTTTCTTGTACTATACTTATGGATATTAACTGTTTTTATATGAACACTAGTTTTTATGATTTTAATTTTTAAAGGTCTACTAAGAAAATAATTGTAAATCCAATTAATTTATAAAAATAATCACAAACTTTTGAACAAAAGAAAATTATGGATATCTTTAAAATAAAAATATATTATTAAATTAAATATTTCTTTCAGTAACCGTGTAAGATCTACAAAGGCTCAGCATGCCTAATTGTTGTCTTTTATGGAATGAAACCCTCTCTTTGCTCAAGATATCTTAGATTTTGAAGAAACTACCAAGCTGTGGAAAGAATTAGTTGAAAACTTAAATGCTATTGGAGGTGAAGATAGAAGCGTTGAAGAATGGAAGCGAGTAAGCAAATCACTTATTATATTAAACTCATTCATACATACTTAACATAAAATTTTTATTATAATTTTTCTTCTTATTTAGACCTGGCATGATAAGGTACGACTAACTAAGGAGAAAAAGAAAGATATTGAAAGTAATCACAAAAAAATTTCTTTGTCACCGATAGAAGAAAGAATTTAAAATGTATTGGCAAAGACATCATATATCCACTGGTATCATCGCTAACTACCTCTACAAGTGATAGAGAAAGTCAGTCTTCAAAAAGAAAATCACATGGTATTGATGACAATTTACATACATCTAAGAAAAGAGTCAGTAAGTATTTTAAATTATAACCAGTTACAATAAACAAAAGAATTTGAAGTATCAAATAGTCATTTTACTAAAGTTTTTTATTTAATAGATATATAAATTCAAAAGTTTTCATTACTTATTATTGTAAGAAAATACATTAATCATTATATTAATTATATATTAATTAGATTTTTTCCAGTTTTTCATTGAGACTTGATACTTTCATTCATTGAACAAATATTTTTTATGATTATTATTTATTCTTATTAATTACATTTTATTATTCATTGTTTATTCTTTTTTTTCAGTAACTCCTTCCACTTCACAATTGGCTGCTTCAAACAATGAAATAATCAGAAATTTATCCAACATGCTCCTTGAATGCTTTCAAGAGCAAAATAAAATATTAAAAGCGGGTTTGGAGAAATTGAATATCAATATAAGTAGAATTTCCGCTGATATTGCTGGAGTATTTGAGATGTATAAAGAGACTCAATTTCAAACTCAATCTCTGGAATTTAAAGAAGAGACAGAAGAAAATGAAGATGGCAAAGACCATGAATTCGTATAAAACATTTTTAAAAATAATTTTGATATTATTATACTTAAATATTTTTGTTTTTAAATATAAGTCATGTAATTTCATGTAAATTTTTTGAAATAATAAATACTCATTCTGTAAATTAATTGTCTTCAAAATTTTTATTAAAAGTAGAAAATAAAAAATTATTTATTAAATAAACATAATTATAAATTTTATATTGATAACATTTGTAAAATTAACTGTTCTTTTTTTGTTGAAGAACTAAAAGTATTTTAAAATATATACATAGTATAAATCATAAATTTATATTTTTCTATTTTTATTAAAACAATAATAAAATATTGAGTTTAAGCCACATTTTATTAATAAAAAAATTTAATAATAAAAATATATACATAGACATATAAATAAAAAAATTGACATAATTATATTTTTTTTAATGAATATAATATTATTTTCTTTAAATAATATATTTCTTATCATATTGAGTACTATCTACTATAAAAAAATTCTATCTAGGGATTTTTTTCTCCGTTGTGAAGACAACAGCACTTGTGTTATACCTTATGCGATGTACATTGTAACACCGATATATGTATATCGCTAACGATATACTCGATCATCGATACACAAGTTATCACTGCGGAGCAACCCTGCTGCTGTCAAAGCGCGAGTCATTTTTTTTCACTAACCTAGGTTTAATATGATTGCTCCTTGGCATATTGAACAAAACATAATAGAATTGGTGCTGCCATATTGATTTCTTTGGCCGTATTCAGATGGAATATGAATCAAGGACAATGTTTGTCGCTTGAGCTGAAATTGCCAAGGGCGCGCGAAGCGCGCCCGAGGTAGATTTCTGCTCAAGCGGCAAACATTGTTCGAGATTCAGATTCCACCTGAATGAACGGCCAAAGGACATAGATGATTTTATGTCCGAAGTAGGCCGTATGAGGAACTATAACTTATTGGTTGAAAATATTAATCTTTTTTTCAATACTTTGAAAATTAAATTTTAGTTCTATTGATTTTTTCTTTTGTTTCTTAGATTGACATTTTGTAATGAGTATAGCTGCTGTCGAAGCGTGAGTCATTTTTTTTTCACTAACTTACGTTCAATATGATTGCTCTTTGATATATTGAACGAAACATAGTAGGATTGATGTTGCCATATTGATTTCTCCTGAGACATATTGAGTCTCAATATGTCTCAGGAGGACATATAAATCTTGCAAAAAGTCGAGGAGCGCGTCTGAGACATATGAGATGCCAATACAAATTTAGCATGCTCTTTACATACTGACACGAATACGGCCTACGAGGACATAAACTTATATATGACTGATTTCATTCAGATTCATGGAGGCCGTCACTGACCAAATTTTTTTTTCGCTCCCAAGTGATAAAAATACCTTTTAATATGTATATGAGGATAAAATTTACCTCGTAGAGCGCCCAAAAAAATGTTTTTTTTTTCTCGCTACAGCGTATTTAGTGTTGGGTGTAAAAATGAAAATTAAAAAATTGAAAATGAACCTTGTTACATCCGCATAATCCCGGATGTATAAATTAAAAATTTTATTATTCATTATAATTCTTTTTTTTTTTAAACTTTTGTTATATGTGCGTATATATATAAAAAAATATATACACATATACATTATGCAGGCATATAATCATGCAATATTGCAATTTATTCTCTCGGTAACATATTTTTTTTAAACATGTATTAATAAAACTTAAATAAAATGAATTTTATATTGAATAGTTAATATTAAGGAATAATTTTAAGTCTTTTTATATTCGTAAAACTAAGTCAGTTAGCGAAGCGCAAATGCTATTCAGCGTTTTTGGGCGCGATAAGAAGTTATCCTCTGTCAAAAAATCTGAAGAGCTTGAAGAGCTTCTCACGGCCAAACTGGCCAATGGGACTCTTTTAAAGTTTTAGCAAGTTAAATTTTTTGTCTCTTTTCTTCTTCAAAATTCGCATCTACTTTGCAGCGAAAAAGATTTATTGTCAGTTAGCCCGTAGCTAGACCTCGCAAGCGTAACACCTTTTTTTTCTCGTGCGCATAAACCAAGCATAGAATTGTAATATTAAAACACTTGTAACTCGCATTTTATTTTCCTCTGAAATTCTATTAAAAGAGAAATAACTTAACTCAATTGCGCGCTTAATTTAACAAGTCGTTTCAACATAAATCATAATTTTATACAACTTGCTACGAAAAAAAAAGATGCGTTAACAATAAAAATAAAATTTATTCCTTTTTTTCAATCGAACGAATAATAAATAAAGTGCTACCGAGGTTTCTTCAATTTATCGCTCTAAACTCGCGCTACTCACTTGTTAAGATTTTTGTACAACGTTTATAATAAATTTAAATAAACATCATTATTTATAAATAAATACAAAAGACAAAATTTTAAATTCTGTGAATATAAATATCATTGATCCAGACCTAACTCAGTTAACAAGCGAGCAACCAGAGAGGAGCACTACGCTCTTCAAATATAAGTTTTTTTTTCATAACAGACTCCTTGCTTTCGACCACGCAGCCAGCAGTTAAGACAAGGTAAGTGATTAAGCTTCTCTATCTCGCATTCTTTTGAAATAAAAAATAATTAACAAAACCTTCAAGAAATATCTCAAACAAACACATGTCCGTGTAAACTACTTAATAGTGATCGGACATAACAAACCTCAATTTTCAAATGGCTGTAGCTCCGTCAATTTTTAACCTTTTTAGACGTTCTTTTGATAAAAATGTGCAAGATTCGGTCTAGTTTTAGATGCCGTTCCTATTTTTATGATACGTGTTGATTCCTTTGAGTTATTCATGTAAAACCGAAAAAGGGATTTTTTTAACGCAATTTTCTCAAAAATTATATTTTTTTTTTGAAAATTTTATATGTTTTTATACATAAAAAATAGTAACTTTAAAGATAGGTGAAAATATGCAATTTTGCCTTATTTCTTTTTGAACAGATTTTTAAACGTTTTTTTATATTTTTCATTTCAAAGCATTGATATCATGGCACATCGTGTCATTTTTCCAACTATTACGTCTTATCACAATTTGGTTATGCTTTTATTTATTAATTTATCAAAAATATTAACAAAAATCATTAAAATAAACCCCCGATCAAATCTTTTGATCAATTAGAACCAAAGTTATGACGATTTTAAGTTTATAAAAAATGTTAAAACTAAATAAAAACTGATACTTAGATTAAAGAATACATAAGTTATTCTTTTGTTTTGGATTATGTTAAAATAAAAATTTTATTTTAATTATTAAAATTTATTAAAATTTTCAATTTGAGAAAAGATAAATTTTTTAATTAAGACATTTTTAATGAACAATTAATCTACAAAAAAATTAATGAATAAAAACTAATGAATTTACAACCAATTTGAAAAAAAAATTGTCCAAGTTCAAATAAACCTTTTCAATTTACTTCTTGCCACTTATGTCTCGAAGTTCTAGCGGTGTAGGCTTGGTTTTGTTCATTCTTCGACAGTGAATTTTTTAGATACCTTATTTCTTATGCATTTTTTAACCATTCCATTTTTTGGTTCGTCGAAAAACTTTTAGCTCATCCTTGTTGATAACAAGAATAATAATCGACGGAGTATAAAAAGTTCTTTGACAAATAAGTGGCGAAATTTCCAGCATTTCTAATAAAATCATCATATATAATTATGTGTAGTAATAACATGTCATAATAATTATGTGTAGTAGTATAATGTTTAACTAAACCCCTGATGCCGTCACAAGCACCTTTACCATGACCTGTTGCAGAAAAAAGCCATTTTCTGCAGAGGCGGCCGTATAGCTCTGTCCTCATCTAATCTAAATTTTCGTTATTATTAATAAATTAAATATTGTTATACAAAAGTAAAAGCATGGCCCAATAGATTTCAGGACGAGCAAACGATCCTATTCTATGAAAAAATTTTAAATATTCATTAGATTTCAAGTGAGGTCTGAAACGGAAAAACAATTGAACTCGATAACTGTTTTTTCGTTTCAGACCTAACTTAAAAACTAATGAAAATTTTATATTTTTTTATAGAATAGGATCGTTTGTTCGTCCTGAAATCTATTGGGCTATACCCTTATTTTTGTGTAACAATATTTAATTTATTAATAATAACGAAAATTTAGATTAGAAAAGGACAGAGTTATACGACCTCCTCTTTTGAGTTTTGAAGCTCGTAGAATTGATATCTGTTTTTAAAATGACTTGCACCTCTATCAGAAATGGTTACGACTTCATTAAGCTCTTGCAAAATATGTTTTTCTTTTAAGCTGTTAATAATTAAATTCACAGCAATTAGGCCATGAGACAAATCATGTTTAATATCGTCAGAGACGATGACATAACTAACTGTCTTATCATTTCCAAAATAGCATACTAATGTGAGAATTGACAATTGGCTTCCACTCCAATGGTAGCTTTGAATTCCTTTTTGAAGTAGGACCGTCCAATTTTCTGCAAAATCAACATGAATAACTAATTGGGACTGACTTTTTTTTGTTAAAAATTTAACCTCTTGAATTGCAACGCGTTGAATTTCTTTAACTATTTTATGCGTACTTACAGTGAGTGCGTGCTCTCTTATCTCAATTAAGAAATCTTCGATTGTGCTAGTTTTATTCAGTAAATCTGATTTTTTCCAAACACCGTAAGTTATTTCTTCATGTGAATCTTCTTCTGTCAAAGAAATCACCTTTAAATCAATATTATCTCCAATTGGACATTCTTTACATTCTCTTAGAACACATTTCATATCATCTTTTTAACAAAAAAGTAAAGAATATATTTTCAATTCCAAATCCGCAACGTCATGTTTATTTTCTTTTTTGAATTGATTTAAAGCATCTAACATAAGTTTCAAGTTCTCGCAATAAACGCAAGGACACGAATCGTTGGGTGGATGTAGTATAACCCACTTTGGTCTGAAGGCATAGAATGTTGATTTACTAATTTTTGTTTTTATTTCAGGATTTTCTTCTGTAAATAATTGATATTTCTTTTATGCTTCGCGTAAGAAAGCGTTTAACTTTTTTAGTTTTCATACATTTTCTTCAACAGATATTGTGTCACTTTTATTTGCACTTTGAAGAGAACAATTGAAATCATCGTTCAAATAATAATCTTTCATTTTCGTTATAATTTCACCATCCAAAGAGTGGCTAGAATAGTTCTCAGGCTTTTTATAGATATATTTATTATTCACCAATGATCTTGCTTGATCAATCATATAAACAGTTACATTTGGTGAAACTGATAATAAATAATTTTTGGAAATGTCGCTTTGTATAAGACTTGATAACCGAACTTACTCAAGAAAATTCGAACAATTATCTAAAGCAATTTCAATATTTTTAAGCTATTTATTACATGATTCATATTTATTATTTTCATTTAATATGGGCAAATCCGTTATATCGTAGACTTCTATAATTTTACTCGCTATTTGTGAATCAAATGCATCGTTCATTTGTTTTCTTTTTCAAAGAGCATAGGATTTTTGCATTTTTATTGATACTCTGAGGCATTTCAATTGGTGAAATTTTTAATTCCAAATTACTTGAAGTCTGATTGAACTTTTCTACCACAGCCTCACTACAAAAAATTTCTTCTGAAGATTGTTGACTGCTTGAGGTAGATAAAATAGGTGTATTTTTTACTTCATCTGAAAATATTTTGTAACACGAAGGACATCCCACACAGCATGGAATATTTATGGAAGCTTTCCGGAATATTGGCACGGAAGATTTGAAATATTTTAGGAATCTTCCATGGAATATTCCTGTAATATTCATACGTCCTTGATTTTTCTTACTTAGGAATATTCCATGAAATATTGCTGGAAGACTCCAAGAATATTTCATTAGAAGATTTGGGGCATCTCAAATCTTTTATTAAAATATTTCAGAAAAATTGCAGGAATATTAAAGGAATATTTCATGAAATATTCCGTTAGAACATTCATAGAAGATTTCCGAAATATTGGAACGGAAGTTTTTGAAAAATTTCATGAAGCTTTTATGGAATATGCATGAAAGATTTAAGGAATCTTTTATGAAATATTCCATAAAATATTTCTGGATGATTTTAGAAATTTATCGTAAAATATTCCGTGGAATATTTATGGAAGATTCGCAGAATATTGGCACGGAAGATTTGGAATATTTTAGGAATCTCCGGTGAAATATTCCTCTAATATTTGTACGTCCTTGATTCTCCTCACACTATTCCATGGAATCTTCTTAAGAGATTTTAAGAATATTTCAATGGAAGGTTTAGGTAATCTCACATCTTTCATGAAATGCTCCTGGAAAATATTTGGAAGATTTAGATGGAAGATTCAGAGTTTCCGATCTACCACGAAATATTTCTGGAATATTTTATGAAAGATTGTGAAATGCTATAAGGGGATAGTATATATATTATATAATAATACATTAAACTTATACATTAATACATATACGCATACATAAACATTAAGATATAAAATTGCATTTACATATTCGCTTCGCCTGTACACAATAAAGCATCGATAACCTTTCGCTTATATAGTATGTAAGGTAGAGCCGCGGTGGCTCTAGAGCTAGAGCATCCGACTCTCACGCAGAGAGCCGGGGTTCGAATCCCGGTGAGGTCGGGATTTTTCCTCCATTTTTCAATTTGAATATTGAAAGTGGAGGATGTCCCGAGCTTACTGACACCGCGGTGGACCACCCCCGAGAGACTTTTTTCGGTTTTAACAAAAACCGACAAAAGTCATTCGAGGGCCAGTAAGACAGAACGCGACTGCTCCACTATTATAGTTGAGCCGGACCGTTCTGCCGGGTAGGTATTGAGCTCTCGATGCGCTAAAAAGGATGGGTTGAGCGATGCTCCCCGCCTAAGTAGGTCTGCACGATCGAGCACCACCTACCAAAGTTAAGGAAAATTGAGGTATGGTTTCAAACGCGAAAACACCAGAACACAAAGGTGGTTGAGGTGTCACTTACTAGGCCAAATAGGCTGTAGGTGGATAAACCCCATAGATAGATAGTAAGTAAGGTATCTTCCAACCGCTTGGGGATAAAACTTCCATTTAACAAACATTCTCCTATCGGCGTCACTGGAAACCTCCCGTAACGTTCCGCGCAACCTTCCGACGAAAACTTCATGGAATCATTCTGGAATCTTTCATGCAATATTCCATTAAAAAATTACTTAAATCTTACTGTGAAACATTTAGTGGAACATTTTTGGAAGATTTATGTAATATTCCGCTGTACGATTTTAAAGTTTTTCGAAATCTTCCAATGAAATATTTATGAAATCTCCCTGAAATCTTTCATAAAATATTTCACCGGAAGATTACTGAAATATTTCTGTGGAATGTTTCGAGGAATATTTCTGGAAGATTTATATACTATTCCGCTGTATGTTTTTGAAGTTCTTCGTGAATATTTCATGGAATATTTGAAAAAAGTTTTTAAACATTCCTTTAAAATATCTCATAAATATTCCTGAAAGCTTTCAATGAAAGAATCCAGTGGAATATTTCGAAATATTTCGTGATGACTTCCTAGAATCTGCATTGAAAGTTCCATTGAAATATTCCAGTGAGAGATTTCGAAATATTTTAGTGAAATCATCCATGCTGTGTGGGATACTTTATCTTCTCTAGAAAAAGAAGTACTTGGATATAAGCGTTCCAAAGACTCCATTAGATCACCTAATTCTCTTAAGAGGCGGTCGGAACCAAATCGGTGACTTGCGGTATATATCAAGTCAGCATTTTTCGCTTTACGATAATATTTTGTATATTTTTATGGCTTAAATTATTTCAAATTATTCTTTATTTACATGACTAGAGAAAATGACTATATTTTTACCATATGAATGAGTAAATAAATTATTATAAACATTTTTTACAAATATCAAACTGACTTGAAATATACCGCATGCAAAAAACTGTCGTGTCGATTGTTAGGTGGCATTTTTCGCTTTTTAACAATAATTTGTATATTTTTGTGGCTTTAACTATTTTAAATTATTCTTTATATACATGACTAGAGGAAATGACTATATTTTTACCATATGAATAAATGAATAAATTATTATAAGCATTTATTGCAAGCACCGAACTAAGTCACCGATTTGGTTCCGACCGCCTCTTAAAGGATTTTTGGAGCAATCATGAACAACTTTTTTGCGCCTGCTCTTTAAAATTCTTGCACTCAGTCTTAACAACCAGTGATGCCATTATTATCAATTAGTTCTTCGACGAAGCGAAAAAAAAATTTTTTGTTATATAATTTTATTTTTGATCTTCCTCTTCTTATATACTTAAATGCGTCAAACCGTTAATAAGAATGCAAAAAAAGAATCGTCGCCACCTAGTGGTGGCATATATCAACTTCCAACAAACTATATTCAAATCGTAGGCGCGAAATTTAAACTGAATAGAACATTTTAATTTTCAACGAACAAGAATTTCGATTTTTATAAACTTAAAATCGTCATAACTTCGGTTCTAATTGTTTAAAAAATTTGATCGGAGGTTTATTTTGAAGATTTTTGTTAATATTTTTGATAAATTAATAAATAAAAGCATAAACGAATCATGATAAGACGTAATAGTTGGCAAAATGGCACGATGCGCCATGGTATCAATGCTTTAAAATGAAATACATAAAAATACGTTTGAAAATCTGTTTAAAAAAAAGGCAAAATGGCATATTTTCACCTTTCCTAAAAGTTAGTATTTTTTTTATGTATGAGAACATAAAAATTAAAAAAAAAATATATATTTTTGAGAAAATTGCGTTAAAAAAAATCGATTTTTTCGGTTTTTTATGAATAACTCAAAGGAATCAAAAAACAACATTTAAAACTAGACTGGATTCCAAACATTTTCTTCAAGAGATTGTCCAAAAAGGTAAAAAATTAACGGAGCTACGGCAATTTAAAAATTGAGGTTCATTTTCAATTTTTTAATCTTCATTTTTACACCCGACACTAAATACGCTATAGCGAGGGAAAAACATTTTTTGGTGCTTTACGGGGTAAATTTTATCATCATATGCATATCAGAAGGTATTTTTATCATTTAAAAGAGAAAAAAAAGTTCGATCAGTGACGGCCTGCATGAATCTAAATAGAATCAGTCATATACGTAAGCGTATACATGAGTGTTTTTTTTTAGCAAAACACATATACTTTTATACTTTTTCTCAGTAGCGCCTATATGCATAAGCGTTTACTGAGAATAAGTAGCTATTAAGAATAGCTGCACAAAGAATAAAGGCCGATTAGCTGTATAGCTCTAGCTATATAATGTTGCTTATATATGATAAATATTTAATTATGAAAATTTTTTTTAAATAACAGAATCATGTATTGTCATGCAAAATATATACATTCTAAAAATTTCAGCCATTTGAGTCAATGGGAAATACGTTAATTTTGAATCGCAAGATTTAAGGACATATTTAGACAAAGTCAAGTTAAATAAAAGCATTTAAAAAGCAAAAGATTGGTGTTAATTCCATACTTCGATGGATCCAACGTAAAAAACACTTTAATAGTATTCAGTGAGTCCGAGTCAAATTAAATTATATCGTTTACGATTATTATAGTTACATGTGAAAAGTGTTATCAGTTTTGATCATTCAAAAAATGTCAATAGAATTTAATATACTACATATTCTGAAGCATGTACAGCTCAAGGTTTAATTGAAGATGATGATAAATGGAAGCGTACACTTCAAGAAGATGTTATTTGGATAATGCCATATAATTTACGACGACTGTTCTTCCGTATTTTGATTCATTCTCAACCTATTTATTCTGAACTGCTGTGGAATAATTTTGAAGATTCTTTTTCAAAAGATTATAGAATAATCGATTGTAATAGGACTCATAATTTAGCTCATATTGATATTTGCGAGATATTAATTAGAGAAGACCGTTCTATAACAGATTTTTATTCTAAAAAACTGTCAAAAAACCGTGTTTCTATGGAAAAACATGAGAAGAAAAAATGAAAATTGTTTCCAGCACATCAGAAACACTTTATTTCAATGCAGTTTGGCCTGCTGAATCCAAATTCGTTATGAAAAACTCGACCGCCTAATTTTAAACATAACCTCAAAAACCTGTTTGAAAAGCAATGTTTCTATGAAAAAACGTTAGAAGAACAAAACACATTGTTTCCAGCACATCAAAAACGCTTCATTTTTATGTATTTTGGCTTGTTGAATCTAAATTTCTTATGAAAAAAGAGAGTCGACCGCCTAATTTTGAAGATAACCTCAAAAAACTACTCAAAACTCAATTTATAAAAGAGCTAAATTGACTTACGCTTGCGTATACGCTTGTCTTCGAATGACCTATGCAAAGGATTCCTACGCCTCTTTTTCTTATTCGGTTGTACTTCTCATTTTTAGCATCCAGCAATAGTTTTTGAAATTTTTGAAATTTCGTACCATAGTTTCTACGATGCTCTTGAAGTTCTCAACTTTATTGTTACCGAGAAATTTTGTTGCAACATCTTTAAAACTCAACCAGGCTGCCTTCTCGGTATCATTCATACTTTTGACGAATTCTTCGTCCCTAAACATTTTGCGAATTAGAGGTCCATCAAAGATACCTTCCTTCAATTTAACCAGAGTTATATTCGTAAAGACGGTTTCTAAGTATTTGGAGCATCGCCCTTCTTTATCAAGAGCTTTAACAAATCGTTTTATCAACCCTAATTTAATATTTAAAGGTGGTAAAAGGATTTTGCTAGGATCGACAAGAAAACGATTGATGACATAGTTGGAACCTGGAGTAAGTAATGGTCTCGCTGGCCACACTTTTGTATTATAGTGTTTTGCTCTATCTTGACTGTCAAACATGCATAAATAGCATGGGTACTTGGTAAAACCTAGTATCATGGACAATATTTTCAGGTCTCCGCAAATTAAACATTCATGCTCACTATACTTTATTTCATTTAAGATCTTTTCGATGTTACAGTATTCTTCTTTGAGTGCAGTTTAATGAGCCAATGGTAAGGAAGCATACTCGTTCGTATTTTAAAGAAGGACTGCCTTCAAACTTTGCTTAGATAAATCGATGAATAACCTCCACTCTTTCGGTTTGTATAAATTGGGTTTAAACTCATTGATAAGTCCTCGTACATCGGTGCAATACACTAGATCAGATTCGCTAGTGAAGTATGATCGAAACGCTTCTTCTCGGTTTCGATAAAATATAACGTTTACGTCCTTTTCTAATACATTGAAAGACTTTAATTGAGAAGCCATTAATTCAGCTGCATCTTGATTCTACTAATCCAGCATTCTTAAACATGTTATTGAGTTGAGCTTGAGAGATCTTTTTTTGGCTTCTCTCTTTACCAATGGGAACATATTGCTCATCACTGTTCGAAGACAGTTCCTCTTCACTTTCGACGGATTCACTTTCTGATTTCGTCAACGATTCATTTTCGTCAGTATCATTCCAATCTTCCGTGGTAACCAAGTCAGGGGGACGCGCTGTCCTGCAGAAGAACGCTAGAACGTGAGAATGATGCCATAGTGTGTCCGACGACGAGTTGACATTGTCCTCGTCGAAGTCGGAAAGCCCTTGTACCTAGGCCTGGAGAGATACGAGGGTTATCACCCCTAGCATGGCTGACTCACCTGCAACCGTAACAGTTATTCTAGCGTGCGGGTTCTTCAATAAATCTATGGGCACTAAAACTAATTTTAATAATATTGAGATCGCTTCGGGATCTTGCAAACAAGTTGATCACGACAGTGTAGGTGATTTCGATAGTTACTGCTATATTTGTACGGAATATATGTGTAAGAAACATAAAAAGCATGTAACTGGAAGAATAAGAGATTTATTTGAAGCATGCTTTGCAGTAGAAATTTTTCAGCAAAATTCAACCTGGGTTCCGCATATTATATGTGCTAAATGTTACAAAACTAAGCTAAGCTTGAAGGCAGTCCTTCTTCACAATACGAACGAGTATGCTCCGTTACCATTAGCTCATTCAACTGTACTCAAAGAAAAATACTGTAACATCGAAAAGATTTTAAATAAAATAAAGTATAGTGAGCATGAATGGTTAATTTGTGGAGACCTGAAAATATTGTCCATAATACTAAGTTTTACCAAGTACCCATGCTATTTATGCATATTTGACAATCAAGATAGAGCGAAACACTATAATACAAAAATGTGGCCAGCGAGACCATTACTTACTCCAGGTTCCAGCTATGTCATCAATGGTTTCCTTGTCGATCCTAGCAAAATCCTTTTACCACCTTTAAATATTAAATTAGGGCTGATAAAACGATTTGTTAAAGCTCTTGATGAAGAAGGGCGATGCTTCAAATACTTAGAAATCATCTTTACGAATATAACTCTGGTTAAATTGAAGGAAGGTATCTTTGATGGACCTCAAATTCGCAAAATGTTCAGGGACGAAAAATTCGTCAAAAATATGAATGATACCGAGAAGGCAGCCTGGTTGAGTTTTAAAGATGTTGCAACAAAATTTTTTGGTAACAATACAGATGAGAACTTCAAGAGCATCGTAGAAACTATGATACGAAATTTCAAAAAATTAGGTTGCTTAATGAATTTGAAACTCCACTTTCTCGATTCGCACTTTTGATGAATTTCCACCAGTCCTAGGTGACTACAGTGAAAAGCATAGTGAAAGATTTTATCAGGATATGAAGAAATTTGAACGTAGATGGCAAGGAAAATGTAGCGTAAACATGATGGCGGACTATTGCTGGATGCTAATAAGAGAAGTACAACCTAATAAGAAAAAGAGGCGTAGGAATCCTTTGCATAGGTCGTTCGAAGATAAGCGTATACACAAGCGTTAGTCAATTTAGCTCTCGTACAAATTAAGTTTTAAGTAGTTTCTTGAGTTTATTTTCAAAATTAAGCAGTCGACTCCCTTTTTTTATAAGAAATTAAGATTTAACAAGCCAAAATACATAAAAATGAAGCGTTTTTGATGTGCTGGAAACAATGTGTTTTGTTCTTCTAACGTTTTTTCACAGAAACACTGCTTTTTAAATAGCTTTTTGAGGTTATGTTAAAAATATGCGACCGACCCCCTACTTTTGACGTCGGGTTTGGATTCAGCGGAAAAAAATACAGAAGAAAAGTATAGTCTGCATCCCAGAACCGATAACTTTTTTTTGTGGACCTGAGTAATTATTAAGGTAGTACTATCGGGGATTGACGGTTCAGAACAATCTGAGATTTGGTATATTAGTAAATTTGAATTTAAATAAGAGCCAGTTAAATTTTGAATAACATTTAGAGCATGAGAAAGAAGTTATAAGCATTTCAGTTTTCATCTTTTATTCACGTTTTATATCTACGAGCTTAATTTACCTCGCTCCTCACGTCGCTCGGTGAAATTTTTATATATTATAATAATATGTATAAATTAGCCAATTTTAAAGTCGAAAAAATTGCGTTAATTTATAAACTTTTATATTGCAGTTCTGTTTAAAATTTAGTTTTTATAGATTCGAAAAAAGAAGAATAAATTAAAGTTCCAATATGCATAAAAATTATTTAAATACAAATCATATCATCATGATAAATTTAAAATTTGTTATACTGAATTCCGTTTAAATTAATTAAAAAATATGATAGGAGCTCATTCATTTTAATCATGTGTTTTAGACAGAGGGACAGAGATGAAGAAACGGAGATGTAGGAACGGATACGGAGAGACAAAGATACAGACACGGAGACAGAAAGACGTATAGAAGATTAGAAGATAGGGAGACAGAAACAGAGAGACATAGATGGAAAGACGAAAAGAAAAAAAGGGAAAATAAAGAGACATAAACAGAGGGACGAAGAGACGAATACGGAGAGACAGAGACAGAGAAACAAAGACGAAGAAATGGAGTCGTAGAAACGGAGACGGAGAGACATAGATAGCGATGCCGAAAGTGGCAGAGTCAGACAGGAAAATTCAAAAATGTATAAAAAAAAGTATCAAAATAAATAATTTTCAAAATTTGATAATTAATAAATAATTCTAAAAAACAAAGTTACTATAGCAAAATAATTTGAGTTTAACAAAAATTTGTTAAACTCAAAAAAATGTAAAAAATAGAAAAAAAAATTATTTTGTTATAGTAACTTTGTTTTTTAGAATTATTTATTAATTATCAAATTTTGAAAACTATTTATTTTAATTCCTTTTTTTCACACATTTTTTAACTTCCCTCTCTGACTCTGCCACATTCGGCATCGCTAGACATAGATATAGGGACGGACACGGAGAGACAGAGACAGAGAGGCAGAAACAGAGAAGCAGAGACGGAGAGGCAAAGATGGAGACATATAGACATAGGGTCGGAGATATAGAGACGGAAAGATGAAGACGAAAAGACGGAGATATGGAAACAGAGACGGAGAGATGGAGACAAAAGAACAGAGACAGAGAGACGGAGTAACGAAGATGAAGAAACAGAGACAAAGAGACAGAGATGGAGAGGCAAATGTTGTTTATGCGTATGTGTATGTGTGAGTGTGTTTATGTACATGAATGTATGTATGCGTGTATGGATTTATGTGTATGAGTGTACGTGTTTATGTGTACGTGTGTATGTGACAAGTATATGTGAAAATGTACATGGGAATATATATATATATATATATATATATATATATATATATATATATATATATATAAAAAATATGTGTATGTGTCTATATTAATGTGTGTAAGTGTGTACGTATGTGTGCATGTTAATGTACGTATATGTTTATGTATGTGTGTATTTGTCTAAGTGCAGTATATATATATATATATATATGTGTGTGTGTATATAAATCCGGTCTTTTGAATGCGCGATACCCCGCGCTCGTCAGTACTGACTTCGGGTCGTATCCGGCGCACGTCGAGGTGTGTGGCAGTTACAGATTGTTACCCCCTCCCTTCCATTACCGTATGTATTATAGAAATTGGTTTTTTGAATGCGGCATTCAAAAGACCGGTCCCGCGCACAAAATATTCAGGAGTCCATAGCAGCAAACTGTAGTGCGCATTCAAAAGACCGATTTTACTTATATATATATATACAGGGTGTCAAAAAAGTAACGGAACGGTCCTGTATTTTTTTAGGCAAGATATTTTTGGCAAAGGTCAAGGTTATTCCTTTCGTAACTTTCAACGAGGAATCCGTTAGTGAACTTTATTTCGATCTTGTGGATGACCTTCAAGGTCATTGCAAGGTCAACTTTTTTTTCAAATGCGAGCCCCCTATTTTGATATCGGCAATCGAAAGAGTGGAAAATTTTACGTTTAAATATGTACTCAGGTCACATGACCTGAACGACCATGAACCTGATTTGAAGGACATCTGAAACTCATTACCGTCTGACCTCTGGAAAGGTCTGTATCGTACTGGACAAGGCCATTCCTTGAGTAACTTTCAACGAGGATTCGATGGTGACCTTTATTTTGACTTTGAGGATGACCTTCAAGGTCATTTTAAGATCATCTAAACTTAACGTTGGGCTAATTTGAGGTGAGACTTTTTTATACCGGTCAAGATAATGGTTATTTCCAGTAAATTTGTAATGTAATAAATGGCTCGAAGAATACGAGTAAGGCTCTTTTTCACGCTACACTGTTATTGCATATGAACTCTGCACTCATGCCAAGTTAGCGACGTCATCAATTTCCTTGATCTGTTTAGTATTCATCCATTGTTTTTAAGTCATATTTTACAATTGGATTCTTAATTTTGATAGTTACCTTCCTCAGAAAGTAACATGAATTTAAAGCGTTAAATGTTAAATTTTTTGTTAATTTTAAATTTTTTCTTCATTTTCTAAGTGTTATACAAAAAATTTAAACAATTTAATAGACTTTGCATTTGTAGTATCTCTCTTTGAAATAAATAAAGTTTAATTGTGATTTTTTAATTTTTCGAAAAGTCTTCCCGCAATTTGTTTAGTTGTTTGTTCTCATTTTATTTAAAAGCCATGGCGTATTTCGACTTTCTGGGCGGGAAAGAATATCTCTATTAATGATGCGTGGTTGGGGAGATCGCCAGCGAAGTTTAGAGGATACGCGGATATTATTCAATCATACTTTCCATAACAGAGATGATGCAAGCCAAATATCTAAATCTACAGTACAAAGAACTGTACAGCGTTTTGATGAGCATGGGGCTCTTAATAATCTCGAGAGATCTGGCCATCCAAAGTCTGCAACTACTGAAGAAAAACAATTTGAGATCGCTTAAGCTTTCGTTGAAAATCAGCATCATACTCTACGTAAAGCATCAAATGAATATGACGTTCTCATGAATCAGTGCGAAAAATATAAAAAAATATAAATCTTCATCCCTATAAAGTACATTTGGTACAAGAGCTTAGTAATGATGATCCGGACCGCTGAGTTGAATTTTGTGAAACAATGATGACTAGAATTGATGCAAATCCAAATTTTTTGTATAATACAGTTTTTTCTGATTAAGCTACTTTCCAGTTAAATGGTGAAGTAATCAGACATAATTGTAGATATTGGTCCGATGCTAATCCTTTTTGGATGCTGGAAAGTCATACACAATATCCGCAAAAGGTTAATGTTTGGGATGGTATCTTGAATGATACATTGATAGGTCCTTTTTTTATCGAAGGTAATCTCACCGCCGATAGATATGAAGAGCTTCTCAGAAATCAAATTATACCAGGATTAAGAGAAGTGGCAGGTGATAATTTTTACGAAATATGGTTTCAACAGAATGGAGCTGCGCCTCACTTTGGTAGGAATGTTTGAGCATACTTAAATAATCAATTCACTGGTAGATGGATTGGAAGAAGAGGTGCAATTGAGTGGCCTGCTAGATCACCCGATCTGACGCCCCTTGATTACTTTCTTTGAGGTTATTTGAAAAGTAAAGTATACGCACCTCAAGCACAAACTTTAGACGAACTGCGGAACAGGATTTTACAAGAAGCTGTTTTAATAGATACAGAAATGATCCGCAGAGCTGTTACTGCTCCTTATGAACGCACAGCTGCTTGCCAAGAAGTTCAAGGCTCGCCGTTTGAACAAATGAAATAAATATCAGCGAAATATGAGAGGCAAGGGAACTCACGCTAAACCAGCACCCTATCGTGAGAGGCAAAGGGACTCACGCTAAACCAGTACCCCATCGTGAGAGGCAAGGAGATT
This sequence comes from Anastatus disparis, assembly GCA_017163975.1. NCBI lineage: Eukaryota > Metazoa > Arthropoda > Insecta > Hymenoptera > Eupelmidae > Anastatus > Anastatus disparis. The sequence continues at coordinate 1,493,140 of JAFFSR010000252.1, forward strand.
CACGCTCAACCAACACCCCATCATGAGAGGCAAGGGGACTCACGCTAAAGCAGCACCAAAAAGAGAGCAGAATTTACTGCGTCCACGCCGTTGCTCCTGAGTAGTGCAAAAAGTAAAACCGTACCTTTGATCTTCCCTAAGGTCAGACGGCCATTAAGTTCAGATTATCTTCAAATGATGTTCAAGTTTGTTCAGTGTTCATGTGACCTGAGTACATATTTGAACGTCAAATTTTTCGCTCTTTCGATTGCTGGTATCAAAATAGGGGGTTGGCATTTAAAAAAAAAGTTGACCTTGAAATGACTTCGAAGATCATCCTCAAGGTCAAAATAAAGTACACCATCGGATTCCTCGTTGAAAGGTACTGAAGGAATAACCTTGACCTTTGCCAAAAATATCTTACCTAAAAAAATACAGGACCGTTCCGTTACTTTTTTGACACCCTTATTTATATATATATATATATATATATATATATATATATATATATATATATATATATATATATATATATATATGTGTGACAATTATGCAAAAAATATACTCGAGAGGAAAAAGTTTTAATTCTTCACTTAAATATAATTGTAATTGCAGAAAAACAGAGACGGAGAAACGGAGATGGAAAAACGAAGATAAAGAAACGGTGATGGAGAGATGGAGAAACGGAGACGGTGGAACGAAGACGGAGAAACGGAGACGGAGAAACGGAGACGGAGAAACAGAGACGAAGAGACTGAGGCTGAGAGACAGAGACGGAGAGACAGAGATCGAGGACACGTCAGAACATTTTAGGCGGTTTATCCTTAGAGCATATACTACTGGAGGCAGCTTTGAGTGCGCCGTGCGCGTGGTTAAGTTGAGAAAAAGAAAGGTATATTGAGGTTGACAGATATCTCTTTTTCTCCGGCACGTGATTGGTTTGTTTTGTTCCCTACTCCCTTAACACATGACTGAGAGATAGAGATAGCAATCAACCTTAGTATATCTTTCTCTTCCCTAACCTAACCACGTGCACGGCGCATTCAGAACTGTCTCCAGTAATATATGCTCTAAGGGTTCATCAGTACACACGTTTGTGTGAGGAGACATTTTTCTTGCAGTCCACGAGCACGTATCTATCGTTTTATCCTTTCCTCTCCCTCTTTCCTTTCCTCTTTTTTTCGTTTTCCTCTCCCGAAAGCAATTATAGTTCGTTGGCGAGGACCTGCAAAATAGTTTTTACATAGGAAAAGGGAGATATCGTCCACTTTAAAGACGACCACGTACGAGATTATTTTTCTACTACCGGTATTACTCTGCGTGTGTGATCAGACGTCTTAGCTGTTGTCGACAAGCTCTGAAGACCAGGTTGCTTCGATTTGTGCTGCGTTGGCCAACGCTCAAGGATATCCGACGTATGTATTAAAATACAAGCTTCTACGCGTAGTCGTAAGTAATTTATACATTTTGTTAACTGGAGTTTCTTTCCTCGAAGAAACTTCAGTATTGAAAGTGCGCATGTTTTTCATTGCTTAGTAAAGCATTAGTTCGCGTCGCGTCCCCCCTTATTTACTAACTTTTTTTAGTACAGATCTTATAATTTAATTTGTTTGCGATAAGTAAATTTCATTAGTAATAACTTATTTTATATTGATTTTTTTTATTTAATAAATTGTCTTAAAAATACAACGTGCTTTCAATTAATTTATATCGCCTGATTAAATATAATTTAATAAATATATTTCCCGTTGCTTACCCCGACGCCTCCGCGGAACTTGTGTCTAAGATTACATAAAAATATATAAATTTATATAAAATATTGAGAGGGTTCAAATAGTAAGAATTAAACCCTAAGAAACAAGGAAAACTGTGCTACCGGTAACATATCTCTTGATCAGGTAAGAGAGAGAGAGAGAGAGAGAGAAACATGCAGCGACAAATACATAGAATTAGATTTTGTCGCTTATCAATTACTTTACCAGCTAGCACAACCGGAGTTCGCTGTATTATATCTAGTGTAATTCTTATAGTTTCCGGCGACTCCTCGTATAGTATAATTTAAAGACTTACTAGGAGAGTGTCACACCTCCGGATCACAGATTTTGCTCAAGCTTCGGGATAAGTTTCCAGGTGACAGAATATGGAAAAGGCTAAAGTTATAGTCACAAACACTCAATATTTCCCTAGTTACAGGCAATTAAAGAAAATAAGTAAAAAAGTTACTAGATTTTTAAGCGCATATAGTACTTTAGCATTAATAGCTAGAAGCTTGAAACTTTTTTTATATTAAAGCTGAGCTCAGATCCTTTTAAAACAGTAGTAACAGCATATAAAAATATTATTTTTTCCCAAAGCTAGAGCGTAATAAAGATTAGACCTAATTTCAGCTTTTATTATTAATTAATGTTTTAAAAAAAAAATTGAGGTCCAATTCTTATTACGCTCTAACTTTGGGAAAAATAATATTTTAATATGTTGTAACTACTGACTCGAAAGGATTTGAGCTCAGCTTTAATTTGATAAGAGTTTTAACCTTCTAGCTATTAATGCTAAAGAACTATATGCGTTTAAAAATATAGTAACTTTTTAAGTGATTTTCTTTAATTGCCTGTAACTAGGGAAATTTTGAGTATTCGTGACTATGACTTAAGCTTTTTTCATATTTTATCATCTGAAAACTTATCCCGAAGTTTGAGCAAAATCCGTGATCCAGAGGTGTGACACTCTCCTAGTTAGCTAAAATTTATACTAAATTAAAATCTAATTCTTTTTTTGTAACGTGTGCCAAATAAGTGTTACAATATATATAAAATATATTATTTATGACACATGTATATATGTATATATATGTAATCATAACTATTTTATGCATACAGATATTTTTTTTTATAACAATATATATAATATATTTATATATAATTCGTTAATATGTAATTCATTAATATCGACAAATATGTAAATATCAAACTAATCATAAATTAATTATATTATAATTGTCAAATGATCGGCTATCTTGCCGTAGGTGGCAGGTATAACCAAATTATAAAAAAAAATAAATTAATAAAAGAAGAAAAAAAAACTTTAATGAAAATTTTTATCTGAATAAAAATAAAGGAAAAATAAACTTGTAATTAAAAAAAATTAATTTAAACGATGTCAAAATTTGGAATTTAGATTTACTATTGAATTGATAAAAAGGAACACGTAACACACAAATAATATCAAATAAATGACTAAATACTGAATGAAATTAAACTTAAATTTTTAGAAATTAATTAACTCAAATTTAACACTACACTGATTATTAATTTAAGGTACAAAGGAACAAATAAATAAAACACTAATATATAAGGGAGAAAGCCTATTACGGCATAAAAAACCCTTTTATTAAAAAAAAGAAAATATTAACTGAACGCAAAAAAATATGAACGCAATTACACCATTGATTTACACGCACACAATATTTTAAAAGAAATGACTAATTTGTATGGAATTGGACGTGGTCGAAAGGCATGAGAGCCTTTGACGCAGATGTTAGCTATGTTAGCTAACTAGAACCGTGCGCGCACGTATGAAATGAGTGCAATTCAAGTAACACTTTATTTATAAAATAAAATACTCAAAGAAGCAGAGTAATTAGATTACTGATTGCAACCTTTGAGAAAGTTGGCTTTATACGAACGAGTTAATTAGAGAGATGCTTCCTCGGCGGCGATTCAATAAAAACTGACTTTTTCTAATCGCGCGTTTGATGCCTTGACTTGCTAACGTTAAAATTGAAAATTTCTAGGAAATGAACAAACTCGGCCGGCGAGGCGTCGCCCTCTCGAATAAACTCTCAAAAGCCGGCTCCGATGAATTCGGAGAATTTATATTGCGACGCAACAATAATAGTTATACACATCAACAACGTAGCCATGGAATGTCTCTTTTGTTCATTTCGATTTCTACTACAATATAATCATGGATACAGGCGTGTATTGCGCACCTACGATTGCCAGTTATTATTAACTATTCAATTCAGAATTCATTCAAACTATATATTATGCGTTTTCAATTGACTATTTAAATTATTTTATATTCAAACTTTTTTAGCTACAGTGAAGATTTTTTTTATAAACAAAAAAAATATGATGTTTCTTAATAATATGACAAAAAAAAACACTCTTAATGCAGCCATATATTTATATATGTTGGTTTTGAGCCCAAAAATAATAGAGTGCAGAGAGGAAGTGTTTTTCCGCATTTTATTTATAGAATGCGCGCATAAAATTAATGGATATTCATATGGTATTTTTGACCTCTTGTTGGAAAAATTGTATTTTCCCCTCGAGAGTAAATAAAGAATGACTTAAATTTTATGTGAACTGTCATCTGAGCCAAAGAGGGATTCTTTATTTTTACTCGCTAGGTGAAAAATATACTATTTCATACAAAACCAAAAAGTTTTAATAATATAAAATGTTAATTTTGTATTATTTTTATGATTTATTTAAGTTTACAGAGGCCCGTTATAACAAGGTGAATTCCATGTATGACGTCTTTAAATAAATAATTTCTTCAAAAGAAAAAATTGACGATGAAAAAATTCAGGATATGTATCTCATAAAATATTAAGAAAAAAAGATTTTGAATTTATTGAAGATGATTTGAAATTATGTCAATCCCTGGCTTTAGCGATTGATATTTTACAAGGACAAAAAGATTGTCATTATAGTTATCTTTTACCAACATTTTTGACTATCCGAAAAAAATGAAATACTTTAATTAGAGCAGAATGGATTTTGTACCTTGATAAAAATACACAAGCTAAAATAAAAAGGCTAGTTGAAGAATTGGTTTGGCTTAAAAGCCGGAATCAGCTGTTCCGGAAAATGAGGATACTGAAGACACGTTTTTTGATTTTGATGATGAAAGCTCAAATGGATTACTTGACACAACTTTTGCACTTTAAGAACAAGAAGAAAATGAACTAATGAGATTTTTAAATAAAAAAAACGATGTCTTTAAAATCTTTAAATGATTTTCAAATTGTCAAAAGCTTATTTTTGAAATTTATTACCACATTACCTTCTTCAGCTTCAGTAGAAAAATTATTTTCATATGCTACTTTAATGAACAAGCCAAAATTTAATAGATTGTTCGATATTAAATTCGAAAAACAGATACTATATAAAGCAAACGAACTCAAAACTTATTTGTAAAGGTATAAAGCTTTGAACTTGATAATACTTATTTTATTATTTTGATGAATAATCAAAAAGTCTAATAATTTATAATTGAATATTGATAATCATACTGAAGCATTTTTTTATAAAAGCAATCTTTCAATATACGCAGGTAAAATATTGTAAAAATAGTAGTCACGATATTCAAAATCATCTAAAGATTTATATTGGTTGAGTAATCGCCACTTTATAAATTTTTTTAAACTGTTTTACATTGCAAGAATAATCGCGATATTATAAATTATATGAAAGCTTTGATTGGCTGAGTAATCGCCACTTAATAAATTATTATTTATTCTTTTGTGTTAAATAAGCAATCATGATATTAAAAATTATCCAAAAATGTACATTGGCTGATATCGCCACATATAATATAGTAAATTTTTACCAGCATGAATTAAATAAATGATTGAAATAAATGACATGAAAAAAATAGTTTAATTAGTTTATATAAGGTCGCTTCGTATGGAAAAAATGCATAAGTCATGCATAAAAAGCTATACAGAACCTGTGTATTTATATAGCCCACATAATTTATATACAATCAATCCATAGTCCATACACAATATGCATAAATGTTTCTAATTATGTAAATCATATTCATAGTTAATATATTATCTCCGTATTTATATAGCCCACATAATTTATATACAATCAATCCATAGTCCATACACAATATGCATAAATGTTTCTAATTATGTAAATCATATTCATAGTTAATATATTATCTCCATATTTATTAATTTTTCTTATTTAAAAAATCAGTTTTTTATTAGAAAAGGACAGAAATATGATTCTCCTTTTTAAAAGATATTCTAATTTTTTTAAATTTTGTAATAATATCAGATATTTCTTATGATTTCAAAGTTTTATGTCTATTAGGGAAATAATATTTATAATAAATGATGTTCAAATAAATTAATTTTTATTTTTGTGAAAAATAAAACTTTTATGATTTCATGTGAATAGTAAGAATGTTGATTGTTCAATTAAATAAACAAAAATGTTAAAGATTGAATAAAAGTTATATGTGGATGCACAGCTGATTCAGGATTTCTTTATCTTTTAAATATGACTTATTAGATTTTAAATGATTTAATTCAACTAAAATGAAATTCGAAAATGATTTCTTAACTTTCCTGGTGAGTCAATAATTCCAAAGATTCATAAATTCTTTAATTTTTTAAATAATGACGCTTAATATCTGTATATCGGAATGATGTTTGATATAGAAAGGTTAAAAATATTTTACTAATTACGATAGCAATATGCTTTCTCGATTTGAAATTTCACTTGCATTATTTAAACAAAAAAAAAACGGTACCAAGTGCTTTGGCGCAACGCTTTTTCATAGAGCTCATTGAGTTAGAGTAATTTGATTTAATTTTTTTAAATGTGATTACAATGTAAGAAACATAATTTCTATTCAAGAAAAATTAGTAAGTGCGAGGGAGTGACACGAAGGAAGTGAGAAAGTTAGAACAGAGTTAGTGAAAGCGTTGAATCAGAAATCAAAAGAAGTGATAAAAAACTACGCTAAAATAGTATATTATGCGTCAAGGCTGCAAAACGTATCATTCTTGGCGAGTGCATGCTGAAGGGCCGAGCGTAGCGAGGCTGCTCCAGCTGCACGAGCAAGAATGATACGTTTGTGGCCGTGACTGCATATACTATTTTTTGCCCAAAGGCCATTAAGGGGAAGCTAGGGCGAAGTCCCCTATTTATAAAAAAATAATAGGTAATTCTTAAAATATAAAAAAATTTATTTAAAAAATTCAATTATAAACAATAAATAATTAATAATTCTTAAAATACAATAAAAATTTTTGAACAATGAATGTGAACGTTATTTTTGAAAAAATGGACTAAGTCGTTCTGCTTACGCACCACAGATTTAGAATTAGACGCCGACTTCTAAAATTGTATTTTACCAATTATTTGTATGATTTCATTATTAATTCATAATGCATGCATTAGTACACCACCAAGCAATATATAGCAGGGAAGAAAGAAGGCTCAACAGCACAGTGTCGTTATGTACGCATGTATACATATTCGAGCTGAGGTAAGAGAGAGAAAAGAGAGAGAGAGAGAGAGAGAGAGAGAGAGAGAGAGATCTTGAAGAAGAAGAACACAAATAAGAAAGACTCGCAGGAGAATAGGAAAGATTAGAACTCACTGCAGCATTGAGTGCGTCAATGTTACAGTTTGACAAGTTCTTAGTAACAAAGGATTTAGTAATCTTTTCAGACCTAGAAAGCTTAAGTTTAAGCTTGATCAGATCATGACCTGCAATGAATGGGGCGGCAGATTTCTCATAAGATAATAAAGAAGAGCTATCATTAATGACAAATAAGTCTAGCCAAGTATGAGATTCATGATCTGATGTAATTGCATGATGAGTAGCATCTGAAGGAACAATAAACAGAGAGAGAGAATCAAAATAAGATCTGAGCGTGTCAGACGAATAAGAAGCTTTCAAAAGATTAATATTAAAATCACCAGTAATTACAATATTTTTGTAGTTATAGGCATAATAAGAGAGAGTATTGAAAAAGGTATCAAATGAAGAGGCCTTAGGCCGAATGTAAACAACACAACATAGTATTGAGTTTGTGCCATCATTAATATCTAATAAGAAAAATTCTGGGGAATTATTAAATGTCGGGTCGGAGTGGTATAAAATCCGAGTTCTGAAGCAACTACGAATGTAGACACCAACACCGCCACCCACTTTACCTTCTCTATCATTTCGGAAAAACTCATAGTCATCAATGTTAATTACCGAACTTGAATCCAAGTCAGTTAAGAAGGTCTCAGTGATTGCAAATATGTCGTAATCATCTGATTTGCACATCCATTCAATCTCATTAAAATGAGTCTTGATTCGATTAACATTGGCATGAGCAATAAATAAGGAATCTCTCGAAAAACTATTATTTACATCATTACTTAAACTACTAAAGGACAAAACATTAGACAACACAGCCTGCGAGTCTGGAAAAACTCAATCCCTCTTTTTTTGATCAGGCACTTTCTTCTTCTCATTAGGAACTAATGAGGCCAGATCAGACTCAGAAGCGATTAAGATTGGAACAGAGTCAAGAGTCGATCTCATGTAAACCTTGAGATCTGTTACAAAAGGCCATTCGTAGTTCAGTTCCCTGGAAGCTGCTTTAGCTTTAGCTAAAAGAGAATAGACCTCCTTGGGCCATAATGCTCTAACAAATATCTTTGAAGGACCACCACACTCAAAAATACGTTGGCAGGGAAATTCTTTTAATCTGGCAGACACTCCTGCGATACGATCACGAATGTGACCGGAAGAGCACTGTATAACAACTGCATTCCCATGTTCAACCTCTATCTCAACACCATCAACAATCCTAGTCCTCGGTGTCTTAGGAGACCACTTGCGGGTGCTTAGAAAATGAGACTTATCAATATTAAGACCCATCGGTACTAGGATCTTCATGAAAGTGTCGATGTTGAGGGAGTTAACCTCTGCTGGCAAACCAGAAACCAAAATTTCACAAGGGTCCTTATAAGGACATGAGATCAGGGCCTCAGTACGATCAATGCACCCTTCAAGCCGACGTGCATTTTCAGCACATTCAACTCTGGCTTCATTTATGGAAATTTCAAGATTATCCATCCTAGAGGCGATACTTTTGATAATTTCACCAAGAGTACCTAAGATGGCGACTTTAAACTCAAGGAACCATGGAGGAGGAACCTCATCCTCTTTAGAAGTCTGGCTCTGCTTAGGCGGCATTGATACGCGAGCAAGAAGATCACTAGATTTCGAAAAAAGAGGAGCTGTAGGCTGTTCAGAACCAGCCTCTATTACAGGCGGGGAAAGAGCGTCAACAAATGCTGCCGCAGAATCAGACAGAGTAGGAGTAGACGCCTCACCTGGCTGTGAAGAGATATTTGAGTGGGAAGAGCTGTCATCCACAATGGGACAGCGCCTACGAGTTAAAGGCTCGAGAGAAGTATTAGGCGAAGCCACGCCGATCTTACCACTAGTCTGAAGCGTAGAAGCAGTAGACACAAGAGAGAGAGAGAGAGAGAGAGAGAGAGAGAGAGAGAGAGAGAGAGAGAGAGAGAGAGAGAGAGAGAGAGAGAGAGAGAGAGAGTAGGCGAAGTATAAGGGAGGTAAATGAGAAAACAAAACACCCGGTTTTTTTCTTAATTTGATAATTAGGTCATACAAACCGAATATTGGCCCAATAATTATAGGACACGTATGGGACCTTCCTGCAGACATTCTCTATCAGATAAGAAAAAGTTTTTTCGAATCGGTTAAGAAATGACGGAGTTATGAGGTAACAGACATAAAAAAAAAAAAAATTTAAGTCGAATTGAGAACCTTCTCCTTTTTGAAGTCGGTTAAAAATACTATCTAAAAAAGAAAAAAAAAGTTTTATCACGCAAAATTTTTAACTATATCTTTCTCTCGCTCTCTCCTTTTCTTTCATACACTGAAAAAATTGCGAGTGAGAAACTATACTAAATATGAATACGCAGCGTTCTGCGCATAAAAGCGATCCTCGTGCCCGTGAGAGAGATCCTTGCTACGTTTTTAGGCTCGCTGCCTTCTCAAAATTCTCTCGTCTCTACTCGTCTCTAATTTTGGGAAAGCAGCGAGCCCAAAAGCGCAGTGAGGATAGCTTTAATTTAATATAGCACCGATGTATTCACGTTTAGTATAGCATCTCCTCGCTGTGGTAAGGGAGGGCGCCTACAGTTTTTTCAGTGTAATATACATATATTGAGTCCACATTATTCGTTAACGCATATCCAGTATAGTATATGTAGGAAAAGGATAGCGATATTAGGAAAAGCGAGCAGTTCATTCAGTTCAATTCCAAGAATCAGCAACGTCGAGAACGTTATACTGCATACTTTTATTAAAATAATACATTAAATATGCACATTTTTCATTGGTGGCCTAGGATAAGAATACACTATTTTGTGCTCCGTATAGAGGACACAAAAATTTATTTTGCGGCCTGAGGACAAAAAAATTATTCTTAAAAGCTTGTTTTTTAAAGACAGTATAGTAAATAACTTGTGTACAAATTTTAGAGTGAATCTATCGAGTAGATTACGTAAAATAAAAAAAAATGAAAAATGAAAATTTTTTTCAAAATTTAAAAAATTTTTTAAATATTCTATAATCTAATATTATATATCTAATAATAATATGTCTAATAATCTTTGCTGAGAAAATTGGTTTTTAAAAATCATACTTCTTTTGACAGATGCAAATAATTCTCACATAATCAGAAATTTGCGAAAAATAAAAAAAAAATGAAAAAATAAAATTTTTTTTAATTTTTCAAATGGTCCTAAAATTTAAACTACACTAAGGAAATCAATTTTTAATAGCTTTCCACGTACTTGGACAAAAAAATAGATACTATGAAAGAATTTGAAGCTGATCCATCTAGTAATTTTCAAAATCTAATTGGCTAAATAAATACAATTTTCTTTTAAAAATTTCTTTTTCAAAATTTTCAAATTGCTCTAAAATTAAAATTATTGCCAGGAAAATCAATTTTTGAAAATTTCCCTTTTTCTGGCAGTCGCAAATAATTTCTCAGCAAATTTTAGAGCAAATCTATCAAGTACATTACGTAAAATTAAAAAAAAATTAAAAAAAAAATCGAAATTTTTTTTTAAATCTTTAAAATTTTTTAAAATTGTAACTACTCTATAAAAATTAGTTTCAAAAGCTTGTTTTCTTCAGACAATACTGAATTGATTGTATAAAAATTTTGGAGAAAATTTATCGAATGGGTTACGTAAAATAAAAGATAAATGAAAAATAAAAATTTTTTTGGAAATTTTCAAAATGTTCTAAAATTACAACTGCGCTGAGAAAATTTGTTTTTCAAATCTTGTTTTCTTCAGACAGAAGCAAATAACTTTTATACAAATTTTAGAGTAAATCTATCGAATGGTTTTTGTGAAATAGAAATAAGATGAAAAATAAATTTTTTTTTAAGTTTTATAAATGGTTTCAAAGTACGCTAAGAAAATCTGTTTTCAAAAGTTTTTTTCTTTTGGCAGTTGGAAATAATTTTTATGCAAATTTTTAAGCAAATTCTTCTAGTAGTTTACGTAAAATACAAAAAAAAAAGATGAATCAAAATTTTTTTGAAATTTCTCAAAATGGCTCTAAAATGAAAACTACGCTAAGAAAACCAATTTTCAATAGCTTCCCGCCTAGTAAGATAAAATAAATTGTATGCAAAATTTGAAGCAAATCCATCAAGTAATTTTCCAGATCTAACTGACATAATAAATTCATACACATACACACATACATACAGACATTTTCTGGAAACAACTCCTTGAGTAAAAATATGAACAAATTAATAAAAAAATAGAAAAAAAAAAATTTTTATTGATACAATGCTTTCTCTATAATAAGACAATTCATAAATAAGTAAGGATATTACCGCATCCAAGATGATTTGTATTAATGATATTTATGTAGCCACGAACACGAACAGCGCAGGGTATCATCTACGAGTTAATCAACATATTTCATGGAAGTTGCATGAATCATAAACAATTGTTCTTTTAAAATGTTTAGATTTCCGAGTAATCTTTGAACTAATCAAACAACCTTAGAATCTAAATTGCGTATTTACTATAACACACAGTCGATGAGAACATCTGTGAACTTGAGAAACGATGTAAGGAAATTTATAAATTCATTTTCATACAAGATGTCTAAATCGCCAAGAATCTTCAAGTCTCATTTTATGTAGTAAACGTGCATGTTAATAATAAAAAATGTGCTAAATTTCAAAGGATATTTTTGTAGACAATGTTCATCTTACTAGGAACATCCATGTTTGGCTAGATAACATTTGCGAGAACTTCAGAGTAGTTAATGAACTATAAGTTGAATATTAAAAGTTTTTGCTGTAGATGATGTTTAAGTTGTCATGAACACCTAGGTATGCAAAGACAGCGATCGTGGGTACCCCAGCATAGTAAATAACTATTATAGCACTGTGGGACCTAAATCCGCACATTTGTTACGCTCTACTATTATCTAGGGGGCACTTTTTTAAACAGTATGAAGCCAAATTTACTTAGGTCACGTACACCTAATAAGCGATACTTTGATATCTAAATTATTTTTTTAAAATGTTTTCGTTATTGATGACAAGATATAAATTATTGCAACTCTTTTATATTGTCATTTTTCAAATTAAATAACAACTATAAGCTCTTAAAATACGAATAAAACTAGAGTTAATACTAGCGTAACATGTTAAGCGAAGAGGTATTGTTAGTTCGGCGCTTCAATATAAGTTTACTTTGTGATTTTCCTTATTACTATACGCGATGGCTAATACAATACATATAAGTTAACTAATCACCGCTCCTGCGATGCTAATACATGTTTGAAGCGAAATTTGAATTTATGATTTTACATAAGGTAATTTAAACTAATAATTTCACACAATATCAATAATATTAATAATTTAGTATTATTAAACGTTTTAAGTATATTTTTAAGATTATGATTTTTTCTTTTCTTTTTTGATTTATCATTCATAGAGTGTTTAGTTTTTGTTCATTTATAGTTTTCTCTTTTCTTTTTCAATCTATTATTCACGAAATGCCAAGTATTTGGTTTTTAATCGTTTTTGCTTTTATTTTTTGAATTATCATTCATGGAGTGCATAGTTTTCGTTTATTATAGATTTTTAAGAGTACAGATTCAATACGACAGATTCATGTCTCACATGCTACAAAATAGTATACGATACTCGTGACCTTAGTGGAACTTTATTACACGGCACTACGTTATCGCCTGAACGCAGCAAGGGTGATAACTCCGGCCGTATAATAAAGTGCCATTTAGGTCACTTGTATCGTAATGTACTAATTTTTTAATGAGCGTCTGAATCGAAAAGGTAAAGTATATATGTATTGTAACGGCGAATACATTTAAATAAACAAAATTAAATATATCTGTGGGTTTTGCGTGTACTTACTTTAAGTACACGTGCACCTACCGTTAAACAATTGACTTTCAGTTTATAGTCAAACAGTCAAGTTCTATACAGCTAATCTGCTTAGACTATCTTTTTCTATCGGGAAAAGTCAATTAAACAATACATTTTAATACATTAGCAGAACTTAGCTTAGAAGTTCTGCCTCCCGGACGTCTGGTACGACGAAACTCACGGCGTGTACCCGAGATCTCTATCATATATCGCCTACCAAGAAAGAATGCAATCTATTTAGTATATATTAATGGGAAAAAGATAATATTTATTCAGTAAGAAATAAGACTATGCAACAGTCAAGAATTAATTTTGATTTTACTTTACTTTATTCGTATAATCTATTAAACTTAATACAATTAATTTAAATTACAACATGCTATGCTGAAAATAAAATCAATTGAATTTACTGAATATAAATTAATGAATAAACTAACCTAAGCTAAATCTCGAACTATTGTCGCGAACGATGGTCTCCAGCGCTTTTCCTCCAGACTGTGTCTAAATGTTTGTTTATGTTTTCTGAGTATACCCGAATTTTTTCAGATTTCTTTGAGCTAATGTTTCTGAGATACAGAAGCTCAAAGTTGGCCAAAAAAGCAATTTCCGCAAAAATAGGACTATTTTAATCTGAAATAACGCAAAAATGGTACTTCTGAACAAAAAAAATCATATTACTATTTTTTTTAGAAAATTTGACCAATTTTTGGAAAAAATTATCATTTTACCCTTCAACCTTTTTTTAAGACCCTTTTTGACCCTTCTTTGACCAAAAATAGCCCCAAATACTACAGAGGCCGTTTTTATTCCTTGTAAACATAAAAATTGAATTCCTCGGTAAAAAATATTCACAAAACCAAATTTTTAGAGTGGTCAAACAGAAATTGTTATCTTTACAGCATTAATTCCAGAAAATCTCATGAAAGTATACAAAAATACAGCTTTCGAAGTTCTTCTATCATTTAAAAAAATTTGCTGTAATTTGGATCCTTAATATAATACGATATTTAACTTTGCAATTTTAAGGTCTCTTTAAGACCTTGTATTCGCGAGGTCGAAGATCTCTTTCTACGACGCTTGAGTCCAGAGATACAATAATTTAAAGGTTTTCTATTTTTCGAAGTAGACGAATGAAATACAGAGTAGATGACGTAAAGGGAAATTCAACTCCGTAAATCAAAAGCATGGTCGCGAATTTATTATTTATAAAAATTGAAAATCTTAAATTTTTACTTTTTTTGTATATTAAAAATGAGTTTTAAATGCTGGAATAATTTTCGAATTGATAGATTGTAAGGGTGGCTTTTATTTAGGAGATTATAAATATATTTAATTAAATACGAAATAGTAGTTGGCTTATAATTCCCAAATTCTGAGATTTACCAGCCTACAAAAATAATAATAATAGTATAACAAGGGAATTAAATACCCTACCTTTAATATTCTAACCAATTATAAGATCACTTCAATAAATAAATTAATAAACATCTAGTTATAGAAAATAAAATTCACTAAGTAAACTTTAAGTAATTTAATTATAAGAGTTTAAGTTAAGCCATAGACAAATTCCTTTATAATACAACCTCTTTAAATAAATCTAGGTTAAGTTAAAATAAAAGAAAACTATTGAATTCAATTAAAATATGCTAAATTACAGAAAAGAAAATTATTAGTTTAAATTATTGAGCAATAATAATAATTTGAATCTATTTAATATTATAAAAATCGAATAACGGATGCAACACGTGCTCAATATATATATTTTAGGTTGTGTAAGGGTGGGGCTCGAACAGTAGTGCGTATCCCAGATTACGCAACTCTCCAATTGGTGGCGCTAGTGTCGAACATCCTTTGAGAGTCGTTTTGAGACTCACTAGTTATATTCTCAATATATATATTGCACGGGGCTTTCCACCACTATATAATAATTTTATTATTTAATCAAAATGGATGCTATGTGACCGAGGTGACGTTAAAAAATTATTAATTTTATAAATTCACTAAAAACACAAAATCAAATAAAAAAGAACTTTCAAGAGGAATTTTTTCTAGCATCATCTATTAATTATTATTTTTAGATTATAGATAATTATAAATTCACTTTGTTGAAATAAAAAAAAACCACTTTAATTACCAAATAAGGAATAAATAAAATTCACTAGTTAATTACCAAATTTCTTATTACTATGTACAATTATTAGGATAGGTATATAAAATAAAATTCACTAGTTAATTCTCACTGTTCACTTTTCAACACAACAAAAAAAAAAGAATTTTATTTAAAACGCAAGATAAATGAAAATTTATAAATTTAGTGCCCACGTGACTATTCTCATAGCCTGCCGTGGACTTCCGCCAATTTTCTTCGCGAGAGAGAGAGATTACGCGCACAATTTTTTTTCTCTTTTTTAATTGAATTCTCACTAATGCACAAAAAACAAAAAAAAATTATTTAATCGTCCTATCCAACGCTAATCTACTCTCAAAAAAATGGCCGTTGCCTGTTGCTGAAGAACCCTCGGGAAGAGATGGCCCAAAGGTAATGAGTAGATGGCACACGCGAAAGAAAAAGAAGAATTTAAATTCTCGCGAACAAAGTCCAGAATTAATAACAGCAACAAAAGAAACAATCTATACTTTAACAATAATCTCGTAACAAAAATTATAACTCAAAAATCTAAATAACAAAATAAGCTTTAACGAATCTTTAGAAAAATCGGAAAAACACCCGTATACTACGATAACTGGAACGACAATGAGGCACGAAGAAGAGGAAGCGAACGCTGAGCATCAGTGGCTTCTTCTTCTCTATTGCTCTCTTTATTAATCTTGTTATTTCCTATCTACTATCTTTTTCTATTTCGCGACTCACTAATCAAGTAAAGTTCTTTTCATCACCTTATTCTGATGTAGTTTGCTACTCGCTAGTCAAGTTACATGTTATTTCTTGTTACTAGTGTAGTATTTTTACACTTTACCTGTTACGCCATCTGCGCGCTTAATTTGATTACAGTTTATCTTATTTTCTCTATGAATAACTAATTATTTTTCTCATTACAATAAAGAGTTTAATTTTTATTAAATAATATAAACAAGCGTTAATTAATAATACAAACAATAATTTCTAACTATTCGTTATTTTAAATTTGCTTAAATCTTTATTCTATTAATTATTTTTATTTTTAATTATTTCATACAATTACAATGTCAATTTACTTATTTGTACTGTAGCGCCATCTATAAAAATATACAAAAAGATATTTACGACAAGCAAACAGAAGTTATTATTTAAATTGCGTTTGGATATCGTTAGTCTTTGCTCGCCCCCTATAATATGACTCATTACAATTTCCATCGAATAATCTTTCATCTCTTTTTATCATAATCAAGTTTTTTATACATGCACTATCTATTACCATATGCGTCTATCCTACTTTATCGACTTTAATTATTACATCAGTCTATTTCTATCTATCTCTCTCTCTTTCTACTTAACTAACTCTACGCGAGCGCCACAATAGCATGTTCGCGCGAGCACGTGTTCATATATATTTTGTGCCGTCGGCGCCGTTTCGTCGCCTCTTGTACGTCTAGTAGTGAGAATCGTCTGCTCGAGGCTCTCGGTGTGACTCATAAGTGTATATGTGCATAGTTATTTCGTCAGTGCCGTCAGCCGGTAGTCCAACGTACATGGCTACTTGGCAATAGGTTATGTGATCAGCTGTGTACATCCAGGGCTCAGCACCGAAAACAAGAACACAACAGAATTATTTCTCTGTTGGTTTCTTATGGTGGCCTTGGTTGCTGTCATGAGTGTGGTGATTATTATTTTATAAATTCACACGCTCGGGGAATTATGTATGACTTTTTATTTAAAAGGTTTTTAACAGATAATTATTTTAAATAAATAAAACAAAAAAATTATTGTGGCGTGAAAATACCACGTCACAAACACCCCCTTAAATCGGGACATCACCGATGGACTGTTTTACAGATCATCACAAACGCTAGAAACCAAAGCTCCACTTGACCAACTTTATAAATAATATCTTATTAAACAACACATATGTTTCAATTCCAACACTATAAATTAAATATATTTTTTAACATATAAATAATTCAATTAAAGTCTTCTATCAATCTTCTTTTTCTTAGATAATAAATCCTTTTCTGCTCTGAGGAATCACGTGAGTCTCCCTTTCTCTCAGTCCATCTTGACTTTGAGGTTGGAAAGACCTGCTGCATGATCTTCGAGCTTCGCTATTTCTTATTGTACCTTATGGTCTTCTCTCCTTCGCTAATTTTGCTTTAAGAGTAGCAGTTGGGTTTCAGGCGTAACTCCAGCACCACTTTGGGAACTAAATTTTATACTTCCACAGAGGGATTCTGGAATCAATCCATTAACCACACCGCTTTCTCAAACCATTCCGCTAATCTTGGTTTGGAAAGGGGGCACTGAGATTTTACCATGCCACCGAGATAAATCGGGGTAGGGACCTGAAATGATTATAAATTATAGTTGTTTTTTATTCTCACTCCTTTGTGAATAATAAAACCTTTTTTGTTCTTTAAAAAAAGTTTCTTTTTCAAATTTATATAAATGTATGACATTTTTAACTTATTTAATAAAAATAGAAAATAAATATAAATAAATCTAATTTCAATTTAGAAAAGTAAAAAGGATCTTATCTGAATTTATTTAAATGTATGACATTTTTAACTCATTTGATAAAAATAGAAAATAAATATGAATAAATCTAATTTCTGCTTTATTAAAGCGCATTTTAAATAAAAATTACATTGAGTATCATTAATATTTTAAAAATTGGACTTTTTCTTCTTTCTTTTATTAAATATCATATTTTTATAATATTATTAATTTTCATTTCCAAAACAAAAAAATTGTTTTAACAAATATAATAATTCAAGTTCTCACAAGACAGATTAAATAAAATTTTTATTACATTTTAAATAGCTTAATTCTTTTAGTCTCTTAAAAACTGGCTTTTTCTAAACTTATATAGGAGCTTGATATCATTATTTTCAATTTATTTAATAAAAATTCAACATAAAATGTTGATAAACATAATTTTATTTTAAACACATAAAAGAATGAAGAAATGCTTTTATTAAAAGTACATTAATATCAGTATATCCTTTGTAATATCATTTCTTAGTATAGCAGCAAATATCTTGATATCAGTTTTTAAATGTCTTTTTATTGAATTAACTTAAGGGGAGACACAAGTAAAATACACAAAAAATGAGGTTTTTTAGTTTTAACTTTTGATCCGTAGCACCTACAATGTTATCCATGCGTAATGTTGTTCAAAATCATCTAAAGAATCTATAAAAAAATTTTCAGCTCGAAATATTAAAAACTGTGGGACTAGTTCCATTTTAACGCTTTCTCATTTATCACTGAATCGAGCAGTCGTTAAAATGGAACTAGTCCCACAGTTTTTAACATTTCGAGCTGAAATTTTTTTTTATAGATTCTTTAGATGATTTTGAACAACATTACGCATGGATAACATTGTAGGTGCTACGGATCAAAAGTTAAAACTAAAAAACCTCATTTTTTGTGTGTTTTACTTGTGTCTCCCCTTAATATAAATTTATAATGTCGATAATTTGATTTAGGAAAAATGAAACTCTACGAAACCTTGCCAATTTCACGAAAGCGTGTTTTAAATAAAAATGACTTTAAACTCTATTTTATTTTTTAAAATTTTACATTGAATTTTAACATTTCCAAAAATTAAAAAAATAGATTTCAATTTTTTTATTGTAATTATTACAATGATTCCAAACTTTGAACCATAATATAAAAAGCATTTAAATTTTTTTTCAGTTTCATAATTAATTAGGAAAAAATTTTATCTATGTTTTTAATGTTTAAAAATTGCAGTTGATTTATTAAATATATATTTTTTTATGTTTTGACGTTTATTTTATCTTTTTAAAGTATATTTTTTACTGTTATTTAGGATGAATGTAATAAAATGCGTGAATACTTTATTATATCATAAAAAATGTATTTAAATACAATATTCCAAAAAAATTAAGAAATTAATTATTCAAATAAACAAAATTTAATCATAAAAACGATGTGCAGCATGCAACGTGTTTGTCCTTAAAATGCTCATTTTACTAATTTTGTTATTTAATAATAAAAACTGTTTAGATAATTGAAAAAATTAAGTTTGGGGCAAGAAAGCTATAAAAATGTGTTATTTGGTTTAAATAGAAAACGTACAATAGCTGTGTTGGCTAAGTTTTAGGGTACGTTGCAACAATTAAAAATTTTTCCAAGTTAAAATCTTATGCTTAGCCTTTTTTTATTAAAAAAAATTAATAATATGCTTATAAATAAAATTTGTTACAATACAATAAGAAACATTTTTGACAAAAAATATTGACCTACAATACAGCCGTTTAAAATAAAATGGTTATGTTAACTGCTAGAATTTTCTAAGCATGTGCTAATTAACGCTTTTTTAAACATAAAATTTTTAATTCAGACTTACTGTTCTTTGCATCCCTAGTATAAAATAATTAAAGCCTTTTTCAAATCCCCAAACTCTGTTAAATGCAGAATTTGAATACAAAAAAAATTTTAAATAAAAAAATTTTTTTAATAAGAAATATTAGCAGTAGAAGTATACGTATGCTAGATACATATGACGTCACGGGGTACCAGTATGCCGTCTCTGGGGTACCAGTATGTCGGATCGGTCGTCTGAGGCGGCCCCTTATCGCGCGGTCTTATCTCGCTTCTCGATAATCGGGAAATGGAATTTAGTAAAAAATAATAAATGTTAATAATAAATAAAATAATACAGTCATCCCTCCGAATAAGCGCATAGAAGCCCCCAAGGGGAAGAGGTTTTCCACGAATCGGGGTTCCCCCACCGCGCGTACATAGATCCTTTTTTCCTGACTTGCTGTCTCTCTTGCACAGTTTAGGCTTAGTGCTTCTCAATAAGCGTATTGGTGATAGTCCCTTAAATTGGCGTACATTTATTGTTTTAACGGCTACTATTTGAGAGCGGACACGTGTCATGAGTACAGAAACACTCGGTGAGTGTGTAAAAATGTCAGACTCGATTAAAAAAATCAAACGTGAAAATTCTTTTGTTCAAGCAGGAGCTTGTGATGCAAAAAATGAAAGTGATTCCGAAGGACCTGTAACAAAAAAAAACGCAATTCAAAACAATTTTCAGAATGATTTTCAAAATGAATTTCTAATAACAAAAGCTTACAATATTTTGTCAAAAAACATTTAATAAAAGTAAATAAACGTATAAATATATTTATAAACATTTTTAATAAAAATTTATGCTTCAATAAAAAATTTCGTTATTAATAATAAAAAATATTAAGATTTTATTTGAAATTTAAATTTTAAATCCTCTATGAGCGATTGCGCTTATTGAGAAGCAGTCCGCAAAAGTTTAGTGAGCTCGGACTTGGTAGTCGCAGTGGGGGTATGGCTCGCGAGCAAACATAGGGGTATGCGCTTATTGCGGATGCGCTTATTCGGAGGGATGACTGTAAATGAAAAAATGAAAAATGTTAAAATCAGTGACAGTAAATTATTGAAAAAATTAGTAAAATTGAATTTTTTAAAGAAATAACAAGGAAGATATCGGTATTTTTTGAGAGTTTGTCACTTGGGATAATTTTAGAATATTTCAAGTTTTTTCTGTTTCTAATATTTTTGATATATTACCGATTTGTATATTT
Source organism: Anastatus disparis (assembly GCA_017163975.1). Lineage (NCBI taxonomy): Eukaryota > Metazoa > Arthropoda > Insecta > Hymenoptera > Eupelmidae > Anastatus > Anastatus disparis. The sequence goes on from JAFFSR010000252.1 coordinate 1,514,135, forward strand.
TTAATGTTTGTATATTTTTATTCTATATATTTACCGATTTTCAATATTTTCCTGTATCAATATATTTAAGAATTTAAAGAGTGATATTTTACGAGTAAGTGGAAAAACGTAAAAGAGAAAAACCCTGAAAATCAACACTACATTGTACAAGTGATACATATATATATATATATATATATATATATATATATATATATATATATATATACAGGGTGTCCCATTTTAACTTGGACACGTCAATAACTCTGAAAATATAGACTTTTGAAAAAAATGTTTCAAATGAAAGTTGTAGGGTTTCAAGGGGGGCATCCAATGGTGACCTTGATCGTGACCTTGACCATGACCTTCAAGGTTATTTGAAGGTCAAGTCGGTTTTCTTAAATGGAAAGTCATAATTTTGATACCGAAAATGGAAAGAGCGGAAAATTTTACGTCCAAATATGACCTTGACCATGACCTTCAAGGTCATTAGAACGTCGAGTCGATTTTTTAAATGGAAACCCACGATCTTCAAGGTCATCTTAAGTTTAAGGCGAATTTTTAAGTGGAACCCTAGATTTTTGACTCCGCTATGAAAGGTACTGAAAATATTAAAGCTGAATAAGTCCTTGACCATTTACAAAATTTGACCTTCTAAGGTCATGATTGACGTTAAATAACTTATTAAATTTGATAATTAATTTCGGTAAGAAATAGCACGATACCAACTAGTAAGAGTAAGGTCTAAGCGTTCCCAACCAGTTAAGGTCAGGAATAAGGTTCCCAACCAGTTAAGGTAAGGAATAAAGGTTCCCAACCAGTTAAGGTAAGAAATAAAGGTTCCTAACCAGTTAAGGTAAGGACTAAGCGTTCCCAACCAGTTAAGGTCAGGAATAAGGTTCCCAACCAGTTAAGGTAAGGAATAAAGGTTCCCAACCAGATAAGGTAAGGAATAAAGGTTCCCAACCAGTTAAGGTCAGGAATAAAGGTTCCCAACCAGTTAAGGTAAGGACTAAGCGTTCCCAACCAGTTAAGGTCAGGAATAAAGGTTCCCTACGCTTTTATGTACATTTGATAAAATAAATATTTATCTTACTTAATCGTCATTGGCGTTACCTCTTGGTATGAGGTGTTCAAAGTGTCCACCCTGATTTTCTAAACATAATGTTAGTCTCCTCCTAAAGTTACGCATAACACGTTGCAAAGTTTCTTGCGTTACCGATTGACAAGCTTCTATTATTCTCTGCATCATGTTTTTTCTCGTTGTTGGAGCTTCCTGGTAGACAGCATCTTTAGCAAATCCCCAAAAGTATGAGTCAAGAGGATTCAAGTCCGGAGATCTTGGAGGCCATGGCACTGGACCATTGCGGATGATAAGCCGTTCATGATATTGTTGCCGAAGATACGTTGTCACAATTCCAGCGTGGTAAGCAGGAGCGCCATCTTGTTGAAACCACATTCTTTGTCGAACATCTAATGGGATGTCTTCCAAATAACCAGGTAGATGATTTTGAAGAAAATCTAAATACATCATACCATTAATAGTTCTTTCAAAGAAATGTGGTCCAATCATAGATCCATTAACTATCCCTGCCCATACATGTAAACTCCATCGATGCTGATTTAATACCTCTCTATACCAGTGAGGATTAACTGGCGACCAATAGTGACTGTTATGGCGATTAAGGCTGCCGTTACTATGAAATGTGGCTTCATCACAGAAACAAATAGACCAGAAGAAATCTGGATCTTGATCTAATTCATTAAGTGCCCATGTGCAAAAGTTTACTCTTAATATACAATCATTGTCATTTAATTCTTGAACAAGAGTAATATGGTAAGGATGATATCTGACTAATTGGAGCAGTCGATGTGCTGTTGCTCTAGGAATACCCAATTCTCGTTCAATCTGACGGAGACTGATATGGGGATTTATATGAATCATACCCAATATAGCGAGTAGACGAGGGTCGTTATTGTTCAGGACTCGATTTTGTCGCCTATGACGATGTAGTGCATTTGAACGCGATCTTCTTTCAATGTTTATAATTTGTTGTGGTCCTGGATGTCGATGATCAGGATAACGTTGACGGTAAAGCTGAGAAGCATTTCTGTAATTTCTGTGACATTCCCAAGAACTAAAAGAATATCAACCACATCATTTGCTAAATAATTAGCCATTTTTTATGAAACTTTTAAAACAACTTTCGATAATTTTCTAATTTTAAGAGAAATAATTTTAGAAGTAAAGCTGTAAACTAATAAGTATTTAGTAGTCTTATTATTGAATAAATTTTGGAATCACAGGCAAATCTACAGCGACAAAGTATCTCAATTCTGAGACGCAGAAAAATATCTGAAATGTATAATAATATCTGAAAGCTCAAATTTGTAGAAATGAACGATGTGACTTTTTTTTTAATTACTATTTTTTATTTATTTAGCACGTCGCCGCGACTACTGCACATCTCGCCTAAAATGCTGAGTTGCGGCTATCGCTGCTTCGTTCTTGTGCTTCGACTATGCGTGCGAAGCTATCACCCGTAACACATTTAATTTAATGGGTTTTTGAGGTTGCTTATTAAGAATTGGAAATGTTTCGCTTGGACAAGATTTTCAAAAAATCAAAAACTTACGGCCATGGTTGAGGCTGAAGTTAATTACCGTTAGATATTTTGAAAAAACCTTACAATTATTCTAGACACATTTATAATAATTTTTATTTAGTTATTCTACCGTTCCGATGTTCAAAGTGTAGGTTTCCATTAAAAATTTGACTTGACCTCAAGGTCACCTTAAAGGTCATGGTCAAGGTCATTGTCAACGTCATATGTGGATGTAAAATTTTCCGCACTTTCCATTTACGGGATCGAAATTATGGCTTTCCATTTAAGAAAATCGACTTGACCTTGAAATGACCTTGAAGGTCATAATAAAGATTATGGCCAAGGTCATATTTGGACGTAAAATTTTCCGCTCTTTCCATTTTCGGTATCAAAATTATGACTTTCCATTTAAGAAAACCGACTTGACCTTCAAATAACCTTGAAGGTCATGGTCAAGGTCACGATCAAGGTCACCATTGGATGCCCCCCTTGAAACCCTACAACTTTCATTTGAAACATTTTTTTCAAAAGTCTATATTTTCAGAGTTATTGACGTGTCCAAGTTAAAATGGGACACCCTGTATATATATATATATATATATATGCATTATTAAATTACATATGTCTACGAATGAATGAAAATTTTATTTATTTTACTAAAGAATTTTCTCTATAGATTTCAAGCGAAAGGCATCTTAAATTTTTGAGTATTTTGTTTGTACAATCCTCAAGTAATCTTAAAAATTAATTATTTAGATGATTTATTTAACAAGGAAATGTTTTATTTAACTCTCCATGTGAATTTTAATTTAGGTGCTTTATTAATGACTTGATGAGATAGTGACATTGGAATATTGCATAATGTTGATTTAAATCAATACATATGTTTAGAATTTAGGTTTTTTTCATACTAAAATGTTAATTTCTTATTTTGTATATAAAAACTTTAAAAATTCTAAAGAAACATTAAAATATTATAGATTTAAATTCATTTAATTGATATCAATCTAATTTAATTATGAAAATATAATAGGTATCCAATATTTTAATTTATATTATATTATCAGAAATTGAAATTGTTTAATGAAATAAAACTGTATACAGAATTTTTTTTATATTATTGAATAATTGAATATCATTCGAAATATCCAAATGTACTACTGCTCTAGATTCTTACTTTGCTTATGAATGATAACAAAAAACTCTAAATTTAATTATATTGTACATTCTTTATCTAGATATACATTTTAAAATTCAGTTAGGAAAAATACAATAAAAACTACAATTTATCTCAAGACAGTTATGTGTATCACAGTTTATTGAATAATATTGATCAAAGACAAAATTTGACCTGACTACTCAAGGAAAGGTATTTACAAGAGCTTCTGTATCCAATAAAGGTTTTACTGATGCATATGACATCTAACTTGAAACCAATGTGTCAACTTTCAAACCATAGAAAGATCTTGTGACCATCTAATCAAAAGAATAATTAATAAATTACAATAAAACAAACAATAAATGTACATTAATTTAAAATACAACAAATGAATGTTATAAAATATAAAATCTTTATTAAACATAAAATTTAAATAAGTAACTGTTTTTATAGGAAAACACGAATCAATAAGTCAAAAGAGAGAAAACGATTAGCAAATGTATGTTTTCTCTGTCTAATTTTAAAAGAAACGAAAGACAACAGAGTACAGTGAATTTTAAATCAACTTAATCATGTTAAGAAGGGGCCGAACTATCTGTCTTTGTCTAATAGCGTTTTTCATCATTTATTTAAACACTATCCGGTATAACAAGAAAAAAATAGCAGCCCCCGCTAGATATTAGTATAATAAGTAAATTTTGTAATAACAACCAAATTTTTTCACTGCGTAGTTTTTGAATAATTAGAGACCTACCAAAAAAAGATAGGTTATATTCTAGATTGCTAGTAGGTCTCTAATTAGTCAAAAACTATGCGGTAAAAAATTTGGTTGTTATTACAAAATTTACTAATAATACTAATATCTAGCGGGGGCTGCTATTTTTTTCTTGTTATACCGGATAGTGTTCACATAAATAATGAAAAACGCTATTAGACAAAGACAGCTAGTTCGGCCCCTTCTTAAGATCATAATTTTCAATGCATACCAAGCAATTACAGAATGTTTGCTCCGATCAAGACCACATTATTTTTCTTTTGTTTGACTTATTGCTACATATAAGATTTTGTATTTTTTTTTAATAGTGATGACCATGACTAATTCATCTTTGGAAAACGTAATATACTAATTGTATGATTGCTTGGTACTTAAATCACAGACAGTGTATGACAGTATTGCAATATACTTCTTACATTACAAAATGATATTCTTTTTCCTTTCAATCAGGTAAAAAAAATTGTTTGTACATAAATTAAAATATAAACTTACTAAAATAATAAAATCATTGTATTCTGGTACACTCGAACATTTATAGTTGTAAAAAGGTAGTTGCATTGGCTCTCCTAGACAGCATCTTTGTAAAAATTCAACCCACTGACCAAAAATCTATTATTATCCCTACTGAAAAAAATGACATGAAATCTCACGTGAGATCTCATGTGAGATCACATACGAGATCTAACATGAGATCTCACGATTGAAAATGAAACGAGATCTCATATGAGAACTCATATGAGATCTCACGTGAGATCTCATGTGCCATCAAATTTTATTTTTCATGATGCCCGATCTAACGTGAGATCTCATGTAAGATCTCATGCGCGAAAAGTATAATTTTTCCTGATACCCGATCTCACATAAGATCTCACATGAGATCTCATATGAGATCTCGTGTGAACTGAAATAAAATTTTTTTGGACATGAGATCTCACGTGAGATCTCATGTGAAAAAAAATTTGATTTTTTCCTACACTTATAGTTGTAATTAATGTCAACAAATCTAAAATCTTAATTTTGGTCTATAATTCAATTTATTTATATATTATACATATTAATAAAATTACGATTAAATGATTCTACACTACATCTACAAAACAATCGTTATCTAAAGCATGAAATTATGGATTATGGTTTTAAACTATATTCGAGCGTAATTATACTTGGCGATTGAATAATAATGGAAAAAAAATTTTTACGAAGATTTAGACGTTATTTACAAGTAATATTTAAGATACTAGTCACTACAATTATGCATATCGCCTTTTACACTCGAGAAGGCCATCACTTTTCAGTGAGGTCTGGAGCGATGCCGTTCGTATACAAAGGTTTCTACAGAATTTGTGTATTCAAAAAATGAGATACTTATTTCATATCACAGACGAAATCATGTATACGAGGCTCGGGGTCAGTTCACTGATTAATGACAGTTTTTCTAATCAATAGGTAGTGTCGTTCTATGACGCACGCTGCATCTGGTTCAGATTTACGGCATAACACGTCTTACCCATTGTAACACAATTTGCATGTCGCCGTAAAAACAGTTGCAGCTTCATTTATGTCTTAGAACATTATGACAAACTACCTTCAATGAACTGACAGTGACTTAGTACTTATTATCTTTTTTTATCATACTGATAAATTATTTTTACATATCAATTACAATAGCGTCTTACAGATTTTAATAATATACGTTCTTCTGACTCGAAAATTATTAATTTTACTTTTATTTTAAAGTATTATCGCAATCTTATTGCTTCTTTTCATAATTCAGTCGTGAATCTACCGTAATCTGAAAAATTTCAAAATTATTGATTTTACTTTTATTTTAAAGTATTATCGCAATCTTATTGCTTCTTTTCATAATTCAGTCGTGGATCTACCGTAATCTGAAAAATTTCAAAATCGTGCTTGAATATAATTATAAACCATGATATAGAATCATATTCATACAGACTATTCACATAGTTTTCATAGTAAGAATTATATTTGCATGCAATTTAAGTCCAAACATTAGAAGTAAGATGATAAATTGATCTTATTATTATGCTTTTCGTCAAGAGCATGTCGGAGCAGATTCGATACCGACCGAGAATTAAACATCCTTTGTTTAATTTTCTCCTACTAAACGTAATGGAATGCATCAAAATTTCAAATACATTCACGAAATTTATTTCTCTATTGCACTCACCAAAATAATTAAAGAAAAATTTAAAAATTAAACAATTCTATACTACAACTTTTTATTAAACTGTAAGTACGGTTACTTACTTTTTGTTTAAAATATGATGAATATTATGAAAAAAACATCTATTATACAATCATATATGTATAAAAAATTGCGCTCGATAACAATTTCTTTTGAAAACAGTATAATTATTTAATTTATGATTAAATAACATATTTACCTCTCGGTCGGTAACCACATTTGCTCCAGCTTACTCTTGAAGATGAGGTATAGACCTTTTTTACCCATCGAAAGTAGCTAAATAAGTAGTTTCGTTTGTTTTGATGAAAATATATATCAAAATTCTTTCACTTGTAAACATCTATTTATTTTAACAAATGAGAAGCGAAAGCGCGTAAATTTGTCCAAACTCAAAGAATAAGCCAAAAAAATAAATAAAAACAAAATATCTTTTTCAGCTATTTTCGATCGGTAAAGTTAGTCGAAAGCTGATCCGAAGTGGAAAGTGACGCCATGAAATACAATTCAAATTTAATGAAGTGGCTAAAATAAGGAATACTAACCACGGGCAAGATGCATTGGGTCTTGTGGCTCCATTAAATTTATCGAATATGATGATGTTCTGTATTTGAATACATATTTATAATATCAATGTAATTGAATACATTGAGGGCATAATAAAGCTCCCCCTTGTGATAATATTTGTTATCTAACTTTGTGAGTAGATGGAGAATTAAATCGGGTTTTTTCACTTCAAGAAAAAAAGTAGTAGGATTCAACTTGAGTGCGGACAACTAAAGAAATCTACCGAAATCTTATATTTGAAAAGTTATATACAAGTTTTCAATTTATAGTATTTTGAGGTTAGTTTTGTCAACTTTGATGTCTAACTTGCGATCTGAGTTTATAAAAAATTAACAGCTCCAAAGGATTTTTTATTTTAACTAAAATAATGGTATTAATATAGCTAATGTTAAAATTTGTCAAAATTTAAAGAACAAGCCGAAAAAAATAAAAAAGTAATAAATATCTTTTTCAAATTTTTTAAATTGAATGAAATATATAAGAGATCCCATGTGAGATCACATATTAGATCGCACACAAGACTGCATATGAGATGTCACATGAAATCGCCTATGAGATCGCATATGAAATCCAATGTATATTCGTTAAATTTTTAAAATAAAAAAAATAAATGTGGAATCTGACATGAGATCTCACATATATTTATTTTATTTTCGAAAATCAACGAATATATATGAGATTTCATAGACACTTTCATATGAGATTTCACATGAGAGTTCATACAATATTTTCAGTAGGTATGATTTTTCTCGGATTGTTCTTTAAATTTAAACATATTTACACTCTTCCGATTCTCATTCATTTAAAATAAGTTCATACCTATGAATACTCCGGAGCCTCAAATGAGTCTCTTTACTAGATGTGTACCCAGGGTGGCTACTAGGGAAGAAATCAGGGATCTAGCGGTGCCCTTTATGCGTACTGAGGTTGGCAGGAATTCCTTCCAAGTTCAAGGTGCGCATTTTTGGAACTTCCTGCCTGCTGAGATTAAACATCTTCCATCTTTCAGTAGGTTCAAATCAGCGGTGAGAAGGTACATGCTCGACCTAGATTAATACTTTTTACTATTAATTTATGTTAATTTATGTTAATTTATTTAATTTACTTTTGTAACGTCCTCTATATAGGCTTGAGGTGTGAGTGTATTTGTTGTATGAGTGTTGGCTGAATGGTTGGTGAGTGAGATTTTTTATTTGATTTTATTCTTGACTGCGTTCCATGCTATTGCGTACGCTTGTTATTTTATTTTATTATGTATTGAATTTAATTCTTTTTAATTTTAATATTGTGACTAATAGATATTGTATGACTGATTTTTATTTATATGATTATTTTTATTTATATTGCGTGTATTTTATGATTACTTTGTGATATCACTTTTATTTATTTTAGTTTGTGACTTACTTATTCAGTATGATTGGATTTATTGACTGAATGTGATATTAATTGTGCAATATTAACATTTACATATATATTTATACTTTTTGTGTAATATTTATTGTTTCTATATTTACAAATTGTATTACACGTTTTTGTACTCTCTTACAAAATAAAATAATATCTATCTATATCTATCTACCTATAAGTAGAATTGGTGGTAGCGAAGGGACTAAGACCCTTGGCTCATGCTGTAGTAGACCGGGGTTTAATCCCCGGAAAAATTTTAGAAAAATTTTTCTGAATTTTTCTCTGTGAAATAGAACTAGGAGACCAGGAGAAACCAATTAAAAATTCCCCCTGGCCAATATTTGGTACGAAGAAATTAATTAATTCAAAATATTTTTTATATGCATAAAAATATTTTATTGGAGGAAAAAAATTTTATTTTGATTACGAAATATTAATTTAAAATAAAATTAATAACTTCCAGTATGAGATATTTTCAAGTTTAAGAAATATCTTATGTATGTTGAGCAATATTTCATTAATATTTAAAAATGTTATTTTCATTGACGGAATAAATGATATTGATATAAAAAGTATTTCACCTATAACCAGAAAGAATCTATTCGATACAATAAAATTTTTTTCGTTACAAAGAAATTTTTATTCCAATGAAACTATTAGATTAAGTAACGGTTGTTGTATCATCTCTCTTTTATTCTTATCATGGAGCGACAAAGACTGAATCAGGTTCAAGTAACAACCGCTACTTGAGTTTGGCATATGAATAGGAGTCTAAGATCGTCTATGATAATGAAAATTTATATGGTTGGAATATATTTAAAATAGATTAAATAGTGAATACTATTTTTTCCATTAAAAAATAATAAGTTGATTGAAAAAAAATTTTCTCTTATTTATTTTTTAGTCTATTTTTAATTATAATATATTTTATTAAAAACGGAGCAATTTATTCTAACATATTTGAACAATGAAAATAATACTTTTAATTTATCTCGAAATAATACTTTTAATCTTATTTAAATAATGAAAATAATTTCAATTTATATAATTCATAGTAAAGGTTGAAATATTTTTATCTTACCTGCAAGAAATAAAATGTTGACTCTCGAATATTCGCCTTTGCGACTCGAAGGATTACAGTGAAGTTGACGGTGATTATTTTTAACGAAGTAAAATCCGTTATTATCAAAGTCCTCACAATCATCTGACACAAAAGACACAAGAGTACCTTTTTTTCGTACTCGTCTTATACATCGGCTTTGTTCCAAATGCTTCTCGGGATTGCGCACGCCGTGTTCACAAAATTTATCACGCGTTAAATAGCTCTAAAGAAACTTTCTGATTGGTCGATACAGCTTATCTATAAAGAAACCCTCAGTATGTGCAGTAGATTTTAGGACACAGCAATATACTAAGCATTACTGGTGCGCAACTTCAAAAAGCGTGTTTAACAGAGCCATTTGTATGCGAACGTAATTTCGTAAGCAAGACAATGAAAAGTCTGTAAACGCATCCATATGATGCAATACATATATATATATATATATATATATATATATATATATATATATATATATATATATATATATATATATATATATATATATAAATACATTAGTAATACATCAGCTTTGATCCAAATGCTCGCGATATATATATATATATATATATATATATATATATATATATATATACATATAAATTTTACGAATACGGCGTCTGCAACCCCGAGAAGCATCTGAAACAAAGCCCATATGTTAGAAAAGTACAAAAAAAAGATACTCTTGTGTCTTTTGTGCCGGACGATTGTGAGGACTTTGATAATAACGGATTTTACTCCGTTAAAAATCACCACTGTCAAATTCACTTTCGTCCTTCGAGTCACAAAAGCGAATATTCGAGAGCTAACATTCTATTTTTGGTAGGTGAGATGAAAATATTTAATCCTTTACTATGAATTTTATAAATTGAAATTATTTTCATAATACTTTTAAATATGATTAAAAGTATTATTTCTACATAAATTAAAAGTATTATTTTCATTGTTAAAATATGTTAAAATAAATTGCTTCGTTTTTAATAAAATTTATTATAATTGAAAATAGACTAAAAGATAAATGAGAAAAAAATTTTTTTTCAATCAACTTATTATTTCTTAATAAAGAGAATAATATTTTTAATTTAATCTATTCTGAATATATATTCCAACTATATATATTTTTATTATCATAGACGATCTTAGGCTCCTATTCATAGACCTAACTCAAGTAGCAATTGTTACTTGAACCCAATTACCCTGGTAACATGATCGACGAAATTTTGCTGCAATTTTCTTGAAAATCAAAAACTTTCAGCAGAACATGTGCTGTCTGTTTCCGCATTTCATAGGGTTTTTTATGAAAAGAAATTACAGCAGATAAGTGCAACAGAATTGCACGTTTCTGGCAGAGAGAAAGTGCAATCTACGGAACGGAAAGAATGCGCAGAATTTTGAAGATATTTTGTAGTAAACTTGCGGATAAAACTTATTACAGACACTAGCAACAAAATTGAGTAAATAATTTCCGACAAAGTTTTGCAGCACAATTACGTAAGAATTTCAAATTGTCAAGTGTTGTTCTGCGAACCGTAATAAGTACACAAGCATATAACAGAATCGAAACAATCTTGCATCAGAAACTTGCTGCAGCACTTTACCTCAGATTTACATAAGAATGACAAAAGTTAAGTGCCATTATATGACGCGAATTAAGATGCAAACTTGCAGCAGAATGAAAGCAGTCTTCCGTAAGAATCTTGCAGCAGCACTTTACCCCAGAATTACATAAGAATGACACAAGTTGAGTGCAATTATGTTACGAAAATAAACACGTAAACTTGCAGCAGAATCGAAGCAGTCTTCCGTAAGAATCTTGCGGCAGTACTTTACCCCCGAATTACATAAATATGACAAAAGTTAAGTGTAATTTAATGATGAGAATAAACACGTAAATGTACAGCGGAATTGAAGCAGTTTTATGTGAGAATCATGCAGCAGATTTGCGCTAAAATTACATCAGAAGGACAATAGTTAAATGCAATCTTATCATAAAAATAATCACGCGAGCATGCAGCATACTTGAAGCTATCTCGCATAAGAATCTTGCGACAAAACTTTATTACAGAATTACGTATGAATGTAGAACTAAAATATTTATCATCTTTTACTGATAGAAATTTATTTAAAACTTTTCTTAGATATTATAAAAAATTTTTATCTACGTTTTTTATATTTGACAGTTTGCTGCAATGGTCTCCTCTCTTCTCCCCAATGTCTACATGTATATAATTTTATACTATAACATCAGCGCCCACCCCTTTGTGTATATATGTTAATTGTTTTTTGCGTTTCTTCTTTTTTCTTTTAGCCAATATGTGCCTATAGGTGTAGACATTGGTAGTAAGAACACGTAAAGTTTAAAGAAATGCATTAAATCTATCGCAATCATAAATTATTATATTTTCATTAAATTATAAATTATAATTTTTAAATTCAACATTTGCTTTCTTAAAATCTGTCAACAACTCTTATGAACATTTTCTCGTTAGTTAAATGTTAATAATATTCACAATGAAAATTTTTTATTAAAATACAATGTATTATCTTTATTCTATAAAGTGACTTCAATTTTTGAATTATTAATTAACTTTGAAATTCTATAAACTGTGCTGTTGCAAGATTCTTACTGAAGACTGCTTCGATTCTGCTGCAAGTTTGCGTGTTTATTCTCGTCATATAATTGCGCTCAACTTATGTCATTCTTATGTAATTCTGGGACAAAGTTCTGCTGCAAGATTCTTACGGAAGACTGCTTCGATTCTGCTGCAAGTTTGCGTGTTTATGCTTATTTTAGAATCGCATGTTTCGATTGGCAATCTGTTACAAATCTGACGCACGTTTCAGTCGCAATTAAATTTCAGCAGATATGCATTAAAATGTGGAAACAGACCACGCAAGTTCTGCGCAATCGTGCTTGCAACAGATTGTGTTACCAGGGTATGTCTTTGTCTCTCCATGATAAGAATAAAAGACAGATGATACAACCGTTACTCGTTAATAGCTACACTGGAAAAAAAATATATTAGTATCGAAAAAAATTTTATTGTATCGAATATATTCTTTCGGGCAATCGGTAAAATATTTTTTTTATCAATATCATTTATTCCGTCAGTGAAAATAAAATTTTTGAATATCAATAAAATATTTTTCAAGATACATAAGATATTTCTTGAGCTTAACAATATCTCATACTGAAAATTGATAATTTTATTTTAAATTTATATCTCGTAATGTCCAAATAAAAATTAAGTTAAATAATTAAAATAAAATTTTTTTCCTATAATAAAATATTTTTATGCATATAAAAAGTATTGCGTATTAATTATTTTCTGCGTACCGAATAGAAGTAACTATTCATTGAATAAATATTATCTTTCTTTAAAAATATATCCGAATTTTTCAAGCCTAAGAAATATAGTTTGTAGAAAAATATTATTTTGAAAACATGAAACATCACTTTTAAGAAATAATTTGTTACAAGTAAATTTAAAATATTAATTCAAATAAATGTTTCAACAAATTTAAGTTTTTTTTCTGCGATATAAATTTTAATTTTTTTTTTAATTACTGAAACTCTTTTGATTCAAAGAAGTATTTCTTTAAAACAGTTAAATAATGATTTTAATTAAAATTCATTTTTTGTAATTATGTTTATAAATAATTTTTGTGAAATTTTTTTTTTACTGTAATGTACGTTTTTAATCAAAATAATAATTACTTTATTAAAATGAGAAAATTTTTTAAGTTTTTTAGTTATATTTTCTTCATTCTTACAATTGTTTTTTTTTCAATTTAAAATCCTCTTTGTAATGTAAAGAAATGTAATCAATTACACCGCTTTTTTGCATCAACAAACATTCTATTGTTGAAAAGAGATAGGTTTATGGAAGTCATCAACTAATTTGTTTAATTTAAAAATGATGTCTTTGGATCAAGAAATTATTTGATGTAAGATATTTTTATCATTTTTATATAAAAATTATTTTAAATAAATATTACATTTTTTCAATAAAAAAATATAGCATTGTTTTTAAGAAAGTTTAACTGACTTTCAATACTATTTTGGAAGTAACTAATTTCTTAAAGTTAACAAGATATTTTTCTAAATTCGAACATTGTTTTTTTCGAATATAATATTTTACGAAGAAAAAGAATATTTCAAGGTTTTTTTTTTATTTAAAATATTATTTTATTAATTTAAAAATGATTTTTCTTTGACTCAAAGAAATTCATTTCTTTGCACCGTATTTCTTATATTCAAAAACACCTTCTTTAAAGTTAAAAAAACTTTTCATGCTGTGTAGTCACAAATTTAGCGTGGAATTCCGTGATAAAAAAAACATTTGAACATACTAATTTAATATCATTTCAAAACAATGTATAATAACTATTTTCATGGTGGAAAATAAGACTTCCTATTTTTTTTTTAACATTTTGCAGTTAAAAATAAAATTTCATTTCGTTAATATAAAAGGACAAAGATGAGCCACCTGCTCTAGGATAAATTTAGAACAAACGTGCCTGTTTTCTTTTAATATCTAATATCACTAATGTCAAATTATTCTTTTCTTTTATGCTATATTATTGAAAAAAATCAATAATTTATAAAAATATTATATCTTTTTATTACTATTTAGTTTTTGAATAACACTGATTTAAAAATTCGTTTCATGACACAATATATAATAAAGTTGAGATTAAGATTAGAAAAGGACAAAAATAAATGACCTATTTTAAAACAAAATTCTCAAGGGTTTGCTTTATCGATCAAATATAGTTTAAAGATAAATTTCGTTTTTTTTTATATGAATAAATATCGGAATTGTTTGTGATCCCTAGCGGAAATATAAAATGTTTAAAAATGTTTTAAACTGTTCGAAACTGTTTGAAACTGTTTATAAGTGCGAAATTTAGGACATATAAAACAGTTATGAATAGTTTTAAACATTTTCAAACACTTTCAAAAAGTTTTGATAACTTCGAAATGATTTCAAACGGTGTTTAATAGTTTTGAATTTTTTATGTTAAAAAGTTGTGGATTATTTTAAATATTCAAAATATTTGAAACAATTTTAAATCAATATGAACTATTTTTTATTAACTTGAACAGTTTTAAACAGTTTTAAAAAGTTTTAAAAAGTTTGACATGATTTCAAACAGTGTTTCATAATTTTGTGTTTGTAAAAATTTTCTTATATATATTAAAATTTATATAATATATACGAGGAAATGTTCACTTCAGTTTCAAATTATTCTGTATTGTTCAATACTGCTCAAAAATGTTTAAAACTGTTTATAACTGTATTAAATATCTCATATTTCACATTTATAAACTATTTTGAACAGTTTTAAACAGTTTTAAACATTTTTAAACAGTTTTGACTAATTTTAAACTATTTCAATAAGTAATGCACATTTTATATTTCCACTAGGGATTGGAGATATCATCTTCTCCTCTATTTTATTGCCAGTGGGTCTCTTGATCGCTGTGGACTGAGACCCGTGATTTCACCTTACTCATGTAATTTTTACTAGCCAGGGAGAATTTTTAATTGGTTTTTCCTGGTCTTCTAGTTCTATTTCACAGAGAAAAATTCAGAGAAATTTTTCCAAAATTTTCCCGGGGATTAAACTTTGGTCTACTACAGCATGAGCTAAGAGCCTTAGTCCCTGCGCTACCACCTATTCTACTTATAGGTATGAACTTATTTTAAATGAATGAGAATCGGAAAAGTGTAAATATGTTTAAATTTAAAGAACAATCCGAGAAAAATCATACCTACTGAAAATATTGTATGAACTCTCATGTGAGATCTCATATGAAATCGCCCATGAAATCTCATATATATTCGTTGAATTCTGAAAATAAAATAAATGTATGTGAGATCTCATGTCATCTTATATTATTTTAAAAATTTAACGAATATACATTCGATTTCATATGCGACCTCATAGGCGATTTCACGTGACATCTCATATGCAATCTCGTGTGCGATTTCATATGTGATCTCACATAGGGTCTCTTATGTATTTTATTCAATTTAAAAAATTTGAAAAAGATATTTATTACTTTTTTATTTTTTTCGGCTTGTTCTTTAAATTTTGACAAATTTTGACATTAGCTATATTAATACCATTATTTTAGTTAAAATAAAAAAATCCTTTAGAGCCGTTATTTTTTTATGAACTTGAAACGCAAATTATATATCAAAGTTGCCAAACCTAACCATGAAATACTATAAATTGCTAATTTGTATATAACTTTTTAAGTATTTGGTAGATTTCTTTAGTTGTTCGCACTCAAGTTGAATCCTACTAATTTTTTATTGAAGTGGAACATAAACTTGGATCAGAAATATTATCAGAAGGCGGAAGCATCACCATGCCCTCAATTTATATAATTACACTAATATTATAAATACGTATTCGCACACTAGAACATCATCATATTCAATAAATTTAGTAGAGCCATATGACCCAACGTATCTTGCCCGGGGTTAGTAGTTCTAATTTTCGTTTTTGCATGGTATTTCATGGCGTCACTTTCCAATTAAGGATCAGCTTCCGACTAACTTTACTGATCGAAAAAAGCTAGAAAAGAATTTTGACTAATGTACACACTTCCGTTTCTCATACGATAAAATGAATAGATATTCACAAGTGAAAGCAATTATGATATGTATTTTTATTGAAAATAAATTAAATTACTTTTTTAGCTACTTTCGATCAGTGAAAAATGCCTAAAACCTCGTCTGAAACTGACCTTTAACATGTAAAATAGTATAATACTAAAATATGTGTATTACCTTACTTTTAATGTTTAGGCTTACATTGCATACAAATATAATTCTTATTATGAAAACAATGTGAATAGTCTGTATGAATATGATTATATATCATGGTTTGAAATTATATTCGAGCGCGATTTTGAAATTGTTCAGATTACGGTAGATTCACGACTGAATCATGAAAAGAAGCAATAAGATTGCGATAATACTTTAAAATAAAAGTAAAATCAATAATTTTTGAGTCAGAAAAACCTATATTATTTAAATCTGTAAGACGCTATGGTAAATGATATGTAAAAATAATTTATCAGTATGATAAAAGAAAGATAATAAGTACTAAGTCAATGTCAGTTCATTGCAGTTAGTTTGCCATAATGTTCTAAGACATAAATGAAGCTGCAACTGTTTTTACGGCAACATGCAAATTGTGTAACAATTGATAAGACGTGTTATGCCGTAAATCTGAACCAGATGCAGCGTGCGTCATAGAACGACACTACCTATTGATTAAAAAAACTGTCATTAATCAGTGAACTGACCCCGAGCCTCGTATACATGATTTCGTCTGTGATATGGAATAAGTATCTCATTTTTTGAATAAACAAATTCTGTACAAACCTTTGTATATGAACGGCATCGCTCCAGACCTCACTGAAAAGTGATGGCCTTCTCGAGTGTAAAAGGCGATATGCATAATTGTAGTGACTAGTATCTTAAATATTACTTGTAAATAACGTCTAAATCTTCGTAAAAATTTTTTTTCCATTATTATTCGATCGCCAAGTATAATTACGCTCGAATATAGTTTAAAACCATAATCCATAATTTCATGCTTTAGATAACGATTGTTTTGTAGATGTAGTGTAGAATCATTTAATCGTAATTTTATTAATATATATAATATAGAAATAAATTAAATTATAGACCAAAATTTAGATTTTATATTTGTTGACATTAATTACAACTATAAGTGTAGGAAAAAATCAAATTTTTTTGCACATGAGATCTCATGTCCAAAAAAATTTTATTTTAGTTCATACGAGATCTCATATGAGATCTCACATGAGATCTCACGTGAGATCGGGCATCAGGAAAAATAAAATTTTGCGGCACATGAGATCTCACGTGAGATCTCATATGAGTTCTCATATGAGATCTCGTTTCATTTTCAATCGTGAGATCTCATGTCATTTTTTTCAGTAGGGATAGGTCTCATTATTTTAGTTGCTCTGTATCATCTTGTTGCTACATATTCTGTGAGAAAACCAGCTTTATTATGATCAGGATCTGCAACTCCAGACAGATCAAAATCACAAATTTTGAGGTCACACGTGATGTTTAAAAGCAAATTACTTAGTTTGAGGTCTTTGTGTAATACATTTGCAGAATGAATATACTTTAATCCTTGAAGTCTTTCCCATTAGAGCCTTTATAATATTTTTATTAGTATACGTACAGCTTATTTCTTTATCATTTCAGTTGCTGCTATCCATATTTCCTCATAACTTGAATCAGAAATATAAAGGAAAAACATCATAAGATACTTTTTAGCTAAGTCTTTATCAACATCACAACAAAGACCAAAATATTTCAAGGTGAAGCTTAAAACTCTCTCGTTATTATTTTTAAACTAAGAGAAAAAATTAATAATTTATTAACATGCTTAAAAAACATTAAAACTTATTAGAATTAAATTAAAATCAACTTACAGTTATAAATGGTAATGCAATACTATCTATTAGAGTTCTTAAAATTGGAGATGAAAAAGTTATTGTATTAGATTGCATCATATAGTACATAATTTAAAATATTGTAAAATTGTTTCAGGATAACTTTTTTTTTTAAGTTGTGTTTGCGTTTCTGCTACTTTAGCCTCTTTTGATAAATTTTGTAGTAAATTCTCTAAAGCAAGTAATTTTATGACTTAAAGTTGGTGCTGTTGTATAATCTTCACATTAAATCATAGAATATTCTTCATCTTCAAGTTCTAATAATTGTACACCAAGTTTCGCACTCTGGAATAATAGAAAGTATATCATTAATAAAATTATTATTCTAATTTCCTATTAATTTTTCTTATACCTAAAATAAAATTTTAATAATGCCTTAATGAATAAATTCAATTAAATAAATTCATATAAAATAATACATATACCTAGTGTATATTATAGTAAATAAATGTAGTTCAAATACCAAAATATCACAGATAAAACAGGTGCACAACAAAAAACGCTCATGTCACATCTTAAAACTTGAATTGGATCCAAAACAATGTTTTCTTGAGTAAGAAATATTGTTGCTACTGCTGAATTATTAATAAATAATGCATTTATTGAAAGTACCCTAAGATAACAAACTTGTTGACAAAGTTCTGGAATGTAAAGTAAATTTCATTCATTATTATTAATTATAACATAAAATTTACATTTAAAAATTGTAATATAAATCATGCTAATACTATAACTTATATATACCTTGGCACCTTTTCATCCAAAACCTTATTAAAATATTGAATAATGGTTTTGGCATATGGCCAAATATAAGTAGGTTTCATCTAAGCAACATAACAGTTCTTGAAGGACAATTCTGTATATGTTCAGAGGCCTCTCTAATGCTTAAATCATTATTAATAACTGTTCCGTGATTTTTAATGCCAGTATATTTATTGTTTCATCATCAACCCAATCATCGACTAATGACAAGTGAGGAAAATGTGTGGCAAGTAACCTTAGCAATGGTAAAAATAAACCTGCAAAACTTATTTGATCTTTTTGTACTTATTGTAATAGATATTGAATTGGTAATTCAGATAGGAATTCAGTTGAATAAGATTTAACTAATCTTCCTTGTGATATAAAACTGTGCACGTTTGCCAATCTTACGTCTTCATATAATAATAAATAATATAATCATATCAATTGAGAAGATAGAGATGGTCTTGTTGCATCTACAATATCTACATTATCTACTTCCATATCCGCTACACTTTTGCTTTTCTTTTTTAAATCAAAATTTACACCAAACACACTGATTTGAAAAATCCTCCTGATCTCATCCTCTGTGATTAGTCAATTAGTATGCTCTATAATCTTGCTATTTATAAGAAGAATTAAATTAGCATAAACTTCAACTAAAGCTGGTAATACAGGATGTAAAGGAGGCACACTAGCACATATTTGCCTATGGATCCAATTTTTTATTGGTACTTTATGTTTGGCAAAAGTTCGTGATTTGAGCAATTGGTGTATGCAGTGGACTGGTAAAAAACCAGTAATATTGGCATTTAAATTAGCAGTAGCAGGTACTTTGACAGCATGTAAGGTAACAACTTATTTTGTAAATATGTCTTGCATTAAAATTTGTTTCATGCGTGTAAGATTATTTGGTCTAATAGATATTTTCATGCCCAAAGTAGCACAAACAAGTTCACAAATAAATAAACTGATTGCTATGAAAATGAATGGCCATAATTAATAAAATTTCTCAAAACTAGCAAATACTCAAAGTAGTTTTCAATTCTTTTCAATACCGCGAAGTGTACAATATAGCCTAAGTAATGCACTAGCCTATACTATACGACATTCTGCTAATTAACCATCTGAACTATGTGATATTATTTTTTGTAGCCTTCTTAGTAATTCAGCCCTGACTGATTGAAGTGTTAAGTATGCGACTCCCATTTTCTTTTTTAATTATTCTTTATAAACATAGTTATCCATGATCTAACCTAAAGTAAAAGAGAATTTGAAGTTATATCCAATGCTGGCATTCTACAAAGTTCAATGCACTTTGCCCATACTGCAAGTGCTTGACTTGGATTTATTTAACATAGCATTGTTAGAGTTTGCATTCTTATTGTGCTAAGAGCAGATTCTTCTTGTCGATCTCCAATCTAATCAATCTCACATATCATTTCAAGTCCACGTTTTATGTGAAGTAAGGTTTCAGATATGTTAAGTATTGATAAAAGATTTGGTTATTCGACTAAAGCAATACATATAATATAACAAATTTCTTCCATATACACAACACTAGTAGCATCACTGTATAGCATTTCTTTTCTTGCTTTAATACAATCATTAGTAGTATCAAGTGGTGCAATCAGACTCATATATAATAAAAAAAGCAAAAATTTACGATTTTTCATTTTTATAAATAACAAATTCGCGACCATGCCTTTGATTTAAAGAGTTGAATTTCCTTTTAAGTAATCTACTCTGTATTCTATTCGTCTACTTCGAAAAATAGACAACCTTTAAATTATTGTATCTTTGGACTCAAACGTCGTAGAAAGAGGTTTCCGGCCTCGCCAATACAAGGTCTTAAAGAGGCCTTCAAGTTGCAAAGTCAAACATCATATTATATTAAGAATCCAAATTACAGCAGATTTTTTAAAATGACAGAAAAACTTCAAAAGCTGCGTTTTTGTATATATATAAATATATATATCTCCCTATATTATATAGTTATATAAAAAAAAAACCTCCCCTCCTACCCCTCATTATTCTTCTCCCTATTTTGTATGCTTAAAACACCACAATCCACCCCTCAAAATAACGTAAAAATCTGTCTAGAAATGATCTTTTTTGAAAAAAAAGACACCCCTCACTACTTAAGTTACTCCTTTTGCTACCCCTCGTACATCACTCATACACCCCTCAGATAATTTAGCTGAATATACCTTATATTACCAATGTATTTGTTACTCATTCCCTATACCACTACTACCACCCTTCCCACTACTACCCCTCCACTACTACCCCTCATTATTTTTCTCTCCTCCTCAAAAAATCACAAGTCACCCCTTAAAATAACGTAAAAATCTATCTAGAAATGATCTTTTTTGAAAAAAAAGACACCCCTCTCTACCCAAGACACCCCTCGTTCCACAAGTCATCCCCTCGCTCCACAAGTCACCCCTCATAACCATTCATACCCCTCATATACTCTTCATAAAATCATTATAAACCATTAAGAAAAAAATTCGAAAAATTTTCAAATTTTATATTTATGAAATACTTACTTAAGGCTATGTAATGGAATATATATTTAATACATAGTTACCAATATTATAGATTGTTGATAAAATTATTTTTTAATCATCAACTAATATCTACGTTCCTGAGACAACTTTCCACACCACCCATACTGAGAAAAAAAAATAATAAGAAACTTCTACTTGCAACATCTAAGCTTACTTTTTTTTGTGTCCAAGCTGTACTTGCCTAAAAGTAAAGCACATTTTACTTTGTGCTAATTAGTCATTATTTTGGTCAGAAAAAACTTATCAAAAAATTTCCTACGTCTAAGAGATTCTTCTTCCAGGTTAGCTTAAATTTATTTTCCTGTTATTGTCTTGAGTTGATCTTGTGAAAGTCTTAAGTGGAAGTTTTTATTTTTTTTATCAGTATAATGAGGTATTGTCGATGGCGCGTTGGTTTTTTTTTGGCAGAATAAGTTACGTATATAAATATTGTAGTGCTTTATTTTGGAAAGAAGAAATAAAAAAGTTCAATTGTTGTCAACAAGGAAAAGTTATTTCATCACCATTAACTAAATAAAATGAAAAATTAAAATATTTATTATTACATGATAATGTTTTCAGAAATTTAATTAGATATTATAACAATTTATTTTGTTTTGCAAGTTTTAATGCAAATGTCATTCAAAACCAAGAAAAAGCTATATATAATTTAAAAATTCAAGGACAAATTTGTCATATATAATTTATATATTAATATATTAATTTCTACTAACGACAAACCTACATATGGACAGTTATATATTTACTAATTATTTTAGGTGAAGATTTTTGTCAAATTTTACCTGTATTAAAACATGGACAGAAAAATATAATTATAGAACAAACTATAAAATATTCAACTTTATGGCCCATGTTTCATATTTTTAAATTAAAAACAAACGTAAGATCTAATGATAAAAATTTTCCATCATTTTTATTAGATATTAGAGAAGGAAAACTTGATACATTTATTATACCAGAAAAATGGAAAACTAATAATGTTTGTAATAAAATTTATAAAAACATTAACAATAATTATTGTTTTTCAAAAAATGTTATTTTAAGTACACATAATGAAGATGTAAATATTTTAAATAATAAAATATTAAATTTAATTAATAATGAAACAATGACATATTATAGTATTGATTATGCAACATATAAGGGTGTTGATCAAACAAATGATAATATTCATTTAAATTATCCAATAGCAATGTTAAATAATATAAGAGAAGGATTACCTCCACATGAACTTAATTTAAAAATAAATGCCGTAATAATGCTGATTAGAAATTTAAGTATTAGTACTTGTATAGTAAAGATATTTTAAAAGGATAAAAGGAAGTAACTACTAAAAAAATTAGACGCTTCCTAGTAATATAGAACAGAACGATATAGTGCAATTAACATCGAATAATTGCGAGGGGAGTCATATTCATGATATACTTCTGAAATCCTTAGTGTTAAAAATAAAAAAAGGTTCGCCTAATCATTGATTATATTAATAATATTTTACATGATTTTTTATTTAGACCTCCCCTGGTAGAAAAAAGCCTGGATTTACGGTGTCATTATGGTGTATTTTATGGTTTGCAACCATAATATGGCCACAAACCCAGTCTTATTTCGACGGAATATGGCCAGCTTATGGACTTGACAAGGCTACAAACCCAGTCTTATTTTGACGGAATATGGTCAGCTTATGGACTTGACAAGGAATACAAATTTATAATTTTGAAAAGATAATTAAAATTTTGGAATAATAATTAAGGAAATTATAATTTAGAATTATCAGAAAATGATTCATTTTAATAAATTATCATCATATATTATTCATTTTTATAAACTATTTATTTTTATAATTAACAATAACACATTAAAGTTTCATTTATAAAGTTATAGTTAATGGTCTGACATTATTTACAATTAATAACAATTACTTGTTAGTATATCACTCGAATAGACAAAGGTTATAATGAACAATACAAACTTTATAGGTTATGATTTATTTTAAAAATAAATTTTTGTGTTAATATAAATTAATGAGATATTAGTATTATTTAATATTAATTGTAGTTACACTCATATAAAATATCAATTAATTAAGAACTTAAGGTATCAAGCCCAAATTCAAGCCTAAAATAAAAATTAAATTTAAATGTCATAATAATTTTTTTATAATAATATTATTTAAAAAAAAGTTTTTTTTACCTTAGATATATAAAATATAAGACTTTGGCCCATGAATAATTTTAAATAATCTCATGAAATGATTAAAATTCTTTCTTTTATTCGAACACTTGATTTTGGTAGTCACTGCAAGCTTCCTCAGCCAATTTTCAACGAATTGACTTCAAAATTTCCAGAGATCTTTAATTAATATGTATTCACAAAATAACACTTTTATTTAAAAGAAAAAGAAAAAGAATTTAAAAGTTGGTCGAACAATTGGTTAAAAATTAACTGAGAAAGCTTACGACAACCACCAAATTGAAGAAATCACATTTTTGACTAATCAAAAGGGTTTTAAGAGGAGGCCGTATAGCTCTATCCTTGTCTAATCTAAATTTTCGTTATTATTAATGAATTAAATATTGTCATACAAAAGTAAGGGTATAGCCCAATAGATTTCAGGACTAGCAAACGATCCTATTCTATGAAAAAATATAAAATTTTCATTAGTTTCCGAGTGAGGTCTGAAACGAAAAAACAATTAAATTTGATAGCTGTTATTCCGTTTCAGACCTCACTTGAAAATTAATGAAAATTTCATATTTTTTCATAGAATAGGATCAGTTGCTCGTCCTGAAATCTATTGAGCTATACCCTTACTTTTGTATGACAATATTTTATTTATTAATAATAACGGAAATTTAGATTGGACAAGGACAGAGCTATACGGCCTCCTCTTAAGCATTGAATGAGATATTTTAAAATTATTCATAGACTTTGTAAATAAATTTAGAATATTCTGTCTATTATAATATCAATACAGATCCATGTAATGTAGGTTGTATTGTAATTTCACTTTAAAGGAGTTGGTGGCAAGTTTAATTTTTGGTCTAGCGACAACTAAAATATTTAATAATACACATGTTAGAATATTCTTTTTAAAATTATGGCACTCAAAGTTCTAAAATTTTGCAAATAATTTTAAAATATCCTACTGTAACATAATGTCAATGCAAATCAATGTAATCTAGTTTGTATAATAAAACATAACATTGAATTCTATAGTTTGAAAAGAAGTATAGTCTGGTACATATAATATGAAAGGACTCATCATAGACTAAATCAAATATAAAACTGCTTAGCAACTTTTTAAATCAAAACAACAGTACAATATAAATTACATTCATATGAATTGATACCATGTTCGAGGAAGATATTTTAAAGCAAAATACAGAGTATCATAGCTTTAAGTACTATAGTTAAAAAAAAATCTAACAAGTACCACATGAAACATTTCATTCGACATGGACTAAAAATGAAACTGGCCATCAAGTTGTTTAAAGTGATATTATAATTTCGTTTTCACTTATTTGTTTTTAAAATTATAGCATTTACAATCATGAAATTTTGTAAATAACTTTAGAATGTTTTGTCTAGCATAATATCAATATAAATCCATATATTGGGAATTGTATTGTAATTTCACTTTGAAAAAATTGGTGTTAAGTTTCATTTTTGGTTTAGTTACAAACAAAATATTTCATAATACACATATTCGTTTTGAAAGTCTGGTACTCAAAGTTCTAAAATTTTGCAAATAATTTTAAAGTGTCCTGCTATAACATAATGTTAATGCAAATCAATTAGTTTTATTATATAACATAATATTGAGTTTTTCAACTAACTAACAAAACTTAAGAACTACATTAGCGCGTCTATTTTTAAAGATTAGGGTTAGGTTAAGATGTCGAATATAAAGTCATATCAGAAAATTAGGTTATAATAAAAAAAAATTCATTTGTAATTAAAATCTGAAGAATAGTGAATAAAAAATAATAGAGAAGAATAGAGAAAGTTCACAATTAAAGTTAAACTTGTTATACTATAAATATAAGTTTATTATAGTAGTGCGCACAAATCATACATTAGAATAAGTCCATATTATGGCCAACTTATGGTGAAATTTGACGGTGTAATTACACCGTACAAATATGGCCATATGTTGGTGGACACGCCATAATTTATGCTAAACTTTCTACCAGGGTCTATTCATGACTTTCGCAACGATTTGCAAAAGTCATATTAATTATTTAATATTTGTTAATTCTTACATATCTCTGAAAAAAATAATGTTTATCAGCATATCATTTGGAAGTATAGAAAATTATTTAAAATTTCATTTGATTTTCTATTTCTATTATGGAATTTGTAACAATATAAAAAATTAATACGATAAATATTTCAAAAACAAAATTGAATTTTTCAATATTATATGTAAAATTTTTAATAGTTTTTTTGATATTTGACATCATTTTTTATTGTAAATATATTTTATGAATTCTTTAAAGATTAGAAATGTTTATATCTTATTTAAATACGTGTATTAACTCTGGGGTACTTCAGGAATAAAAAGAGATTTATTTTCATGCAAAGAATAACTTTTATTAACTTAATTCGCATCTGATTTCATCAGAAATGTATAGAAAAATGCACGATGGAACTACAAATGTTATCGTAATTAAATCTCTACGCAAAGATTTTTTATAAAAAACTAGAGGAATATACATTTTTTAATAAGGATTACAATGCAATGAAGAAAAAAGAGGGTAATCCATCAAAATAAAGAGAAATTAAGTGTAAAAGTTGAAAATATTTGATTAACGTAGAATCGAAAGAATCAGCTGGTATATACTGCGCATGCGTGATAATTCTAAGACGCTCAGAGCGCGTGTATACATATTACGACGTCCGCTGTATAGTGCCGTATATAAGTAAATAGTCAAAAGAGCTTTTCAAGAAAAAAAAATTTTTTCTTAACATATATTTATGCAATGATTTTTGTTCTTGAAATAATAATAATTATAATTTAGAAACATAGAGTGTATTCATCTATGAAAATTTGCAATAATACAAAGACCACCAAGGAACCCAAAACATGATACGGTCCTAGCATGATGAGCCTCCTTAAAGCATATCGAAATCGATCGGTTATTTTTTATCAGTTAGAGTATTCTCCCCTTTAAAAATCATATACTTCTATTTTATATGGTTCGATTAGATCGAATTCACTTGGATCGGGATCGATGTATGTCGATTAGATCGGAGCTACTTCGATTAAGATCGAAGTATGTCGATTAGATCGGAGTTACTTCGATCATGATCAAAATATCGTCGATCAGGTCGAAGTTTCTTCGACCAGATCAAAATTTCGTCGATCAGATCGAAGTTTCTTCCGTCAGATCGTAGTTTCTTCGGCCAGATCGTAGTTTTTTCAGTCAGATCAAAGTTTCTTCGATAATTTTTTATATACTTCGATGAAATCCGAATTACTTCGATCAGTCTCGATATACTTGGATGAAATCGAAATTTCTTCGTTCGTTATTGATATTATTTGATAAAATCCAAATTCCTTTGATTGTTTGCGGCACATTTCGGTTAGATAGTTGTTCCTCAGACGTGCATCAAAGTAATCCGGATTGATGGATGATATTTTGATACACAGAGTTGCATTGAGGGTTGACGGATTAATTAAAATTCTTCAGGATTCTTTGCACTTGATAGATTAGAATATTTTTAATTTGAAAATTAAAATAATATTTCTAATGAGCTCCGATTTACTTCGGTTGATCGATGCACTATGGAATGATTTGGATTCTTGCAGATTCCTTGTATACAATGGATAAAAAACTTATTATTTGAAAATTTGTCACATTTGATGCCAAACAAATGTATTTAAATTTTTACATATAAAGGTGTTATGAAAAAATCTCTACTCATTTTAAATTTTTAAAATATTCCTCTATACATTTCTGATGAAATCAGATGCGAATTAAGTTAATAAAAGTTATTCTTTGCATGAAAATAAATCTCTTTTTATTCCTGAAGTACCCCAGAGTTAATACACGTATTTAAATAAGATATAAACATTTCTAATCTTTAAAGAATTCATAAAATATATTTACAATAAAAAATGATGTCAAATATCAAAAAAACTATTAAAAATTTTACATATAATATTGAAAAATTCAATTTTGTTTTTGAAATATTTATTGTATTAATTTTTTATATTGTTACAAATTTCATAATAGAAATAGAAAATCAAATGAAATTTTAAATAATTTTCTATACTTCCAAATGATATGCTCATAAACATTATTTTTTTTCAGAGATATGTAAGAATTAACAAATATTAAATAATTAATATGACTTTTGCAAATCGTTGTGAAAGTCATGAATAGAGGTCTAAATAAAAAATCATATAAAATATTATTAATATATTCAATGATAAGACGAACCTTTTTTTTATTTTTAACACTAAGGATTTCGTAAGTATATCATGAATATGGCCCCCCTCGCAATTATTCGATGTTAATTGCACTATATCGTTCTGTTCTATATTACTAGGAAGTTTCTAATTTTTTTAGTAGTTACTTCCTTTTATTCTTTTAAAATATCTTCACTATACAAGCACTATATAAAAGATGGATTATGCAATGGAACACGATTAAGATAACAAGATTATTTAAATACAATATTGAAGCTGAAGTAATTACAGGCAAAAATAAAGGAAATAAAGTTTTTATACCGCGTATTACATTAAGCACAAATGAATCATCGTCTTTACATTTATTTTATATAGAAAACAATTCCCTATTATATTAGCTTTTGTTATAACTATAAATAAATCACAAGGTGAAAGTTTTGAAAACGTAGGAATATTCATAAGAAAAACATTATTTTTACATGGCCAATTATGAGTGATTCTACGAAACCTTCAACTTTTTTAGGAAACTCCAGAGTGCTGAATTAGAAACACTATAGCTCAGCTTCTTGAAGAGGCACACGAACATAACACGATTCAAATTAATGGTTTTAAAGCCAAGAAATATATCCTGGTATTTTTTTGAGAGCACATAAAAAGTTATTCTGAATTTTTTGTAAAATTATCAAAACGAGGGGCCATTATATCATATAAAAATGCAAAATTTTCGAAGATTTATAAAAATATTTAATTTAATATATTGGATATTAAAAAAAAAATCATAAGAAATTATTTTTTGACTTCATTACGAAGAATTTGAGCCAGGATAAACTTATGTGCTTGATGAAAACATTGACCTATCTTAAATTTTACCAAAAAAGAACTACATATCTTCTGCAGGCTGCTACTCAACTTTTTGAGCAGGCACACAAGTTTGACTCAGCTCAAATTCTTCGTAATGAAGTAAAAAAATAATTTCTTATGATTTTTTTTCATTATCCAATATATTAAATTAAATATTTCCACAAATCTTCGAAAATTTTGCATTTTTATATGATTTACGTGAAATGGCCCTTCGTTTTGATAATTTTACAAATTAGTCAGAATAACTTTTTATGTGCTCTCACAAAAATTCCAGGATATATTTCTTGGCTTTAAAACCATTAATTTGAATCGTGTTATGTTCGTGTGCCTCTTCAAGAAGCTGAGCTATAGTGTTTCTAATTCAGCACTCTAGAGTTCCCTAAAAAGTTAAAAGTTTCGTAGAATCACTCTTATATGTTGCTCTTTCAAGAAGTAAAAATATATTCAAAATGAATTAGAAACTAAAAATGAATTAACCAACGTAGTATGGAAAGAAGTACTAGAGAAATAATAAAAAAAATAATAACTTTAATTTTTTTAATATTAAAAATATATTTACATCTATTACATACTAATAAAACATTTGTTTTTTCATATAAGGTCAATACCCCCTATACTACTCGTTTCAGGTCAAGTGTCATATAAAATCACTAAAAAATATATTTTAACACGTGCAATTTTCATAAAAATAGATGAATATTGTAAGTAAACATTAAAATATCGAATAATTACAATATTCAAACATTTTAAAATAATTAATTATTAATTATAATTAATTATATATTGTTATACAAAAGCTCCCATTATTACTCCTCAAAAAGTAGTATACCTCCCTTTACTAATCACCACTTGACCCCCTTTACCACTCGCCACATATACAAAGATAGTTATAGCGAGAATGTTTTTTCTTCTTAGTTATTTTTCCTTCAGACATCTCTATAAGTATTAAAATAAATGAATTATTCACTAATGTTTCATTAAATCATTACATAATATAATAAAAAAATTTATTATACATGGCTTACACGTACAAATTAAACATAAAATAACATAAAATACAAATTACACATAAAATATCAGTAATTTTTAGGTTATGTTATGATGAAAACTTTATAAAATAATTTTTACATTATTATTATTTTTATATATTTATATATAATAAAAACTTATTAAAATCTATTTAATTAATAAATATATGCACAAAGAAGCATATACAACTTAAAATTTTGCGAGTCATAAAACATGATGCATCGTATTCTTACAACGTTATACTGCTCGCCTTTTTCAACTTGAAATATTTAAGTTCTATAAATTTAATATAAAACAAATCTTAAATAATGGTGATCGCTTACCTGTATAAATGCTTTTTTATGCTAATCAGAACAATATATTGATTATTTCACTTTTTTTCATTACTTTTAGTATACAATACAAACACGGCTTGTCTTAACATATTCGCTTAAACAAAGCATGTGTTTCGGGCCAAATTGATGTTCCGAGAATAATTTTCTTTTTTTTTCAATTAGTGCTGCTCCCTTCTACCTGGTAGGGTTATGCAATCGGCGAGGTAATAATTAAATAAATCAAAAATAATTTTTTTTTATCGATATTATTAATATGTTATTTTTTATATTATAAATAATAGGAACCGAGCAGTAAGAGGGTACCGAGTAGCAAAGGGGGAATCGACCTTATAAAATAATAAAACAGAAAATAAAAACAAACTTTAAATTTTCTATAAAAAAAATTTAATATAAAATAATAAAAAAAGAAAATAGCAAACTTCAAATTTTCTATAAGAAAAAAATTTATAACAAAATTATTTAAAGTACATTTTAATTAATACTAAGAATAATTAAATCATTATAAAATGGAATGGGATCCAGTTTCAAATGAATACATTGTTGTAGAAAACTTACAACATCAAGAAGAATTAAATAATTTAAATAACCAAATAAACAAATTTAAAAGATTTCAAGAGCAGTACGAAGAATGTAAAGAAAATTTGAATGAAAATACAGATTTATTTAGATTATGTAACGCAATTAATAACTATATCGGTATTGAAAATGAAAAACTTCATTTTAAAAATTTGAACAAGGTAGCATATTATTATAAATATATGACAAATAAAATTGTTGAATATAAGTTAGAAATACGTGGTCCAATAATGGAATATTATATCACAGCTCATAATACAATATATTATAGATATTTATTACGTATTGCTAATATAATTTTCTTTATATTATAAAATATAATAAAATATATTTGAGTAATAAATCAATAAAAATAATACATATATCTTTTATAATAATAGAAAATTAATCAAATATATTAAAAAAGAAAATTAACATCCATTTCATACATCAAAAAGACTTAATTGCAATAAGATATATTTAAAAAGAAATAAATAAAATTTAATGAAATAAAAAATATATATTTTACAATTTTATTTATGAAGTACATGGATTACTAATTAATTGAATTAATATTATTATAATTATGATAATGGTATTAAAAGTTAAAAAAAAATTATAATCCTATCATAACTTATATATTTTTAATTGAATTTAAATATAATAAAATGTTTATACGAAGGGAGGCGAAATGTCTTTGAGCCTAGCAACCCCACGTACCCGAGCTGAGTGAAAGGTAAGTTGAGTGCATGGATGGAAGCGAGAAAGGAGATGTGCAAATACGCAGGGAGACTAGAGAGCCTTTGGGCCTGGCAACCCCACGTACCCGAGCTGTGTGTATGGTAGGTTGAGTACATGAATGAAAGCGAGAAAGGAGATGTGTAAATAGGCAGGGGGACTGAAAAGTCCTTGGGCCTAGCGAACCCACGTACCTGAGCTAAGTGAATGGTGGATGAGTGTATGGATGGAAGGGAGAAAGAAGATGCGTGAATACGCGGGGGGACTGAAAAGTCCTTGGGCCCAGCGAACCGACGTACCCGAGCTCAGTGAGTGTATGGAAGAAAGCAAGGTAGATATATGCATGGCAGGACGTATGAATAGACAAAGCCCGGTGCTTAGACGGACGGACAAAACGAATGACGATGGACAAGGTCCGCAACATGAAGTAATGCTAACGCAGTCTCACGTTGCAGATGCGTACGGTGGACGTTACGGATCCCTGTCTGTGGCACGGTAACATTTTCTTGTTCTCGTTCCGCGGCCAGGGTGGAGGGGGTTTAGACAGTCTCTGCCTATGAATGCTTTGAAAGCGAATGTAAGCCTACCAGACTTCTTTCTTTCTCCAAGCTGTTGCAGTGCTAGAATCCCGTCACACTAGTGGTTTGCACTTCGATTGGAGATATCTGGCCGTACCCCATGCCTCTGTAGGTCTGATGGCAGATTTACCCGTTTTTTGACCACCAAAAAAAAATATAATAAAATGTTCAAACAGTAAATAAAAAACTATTTTATAAAACAAAAAAAAAATTAATAAAATTCATATCATCATGTATCATATTATATTGATTTTTTTTAGTTGATTAATATTAAAAATTATTTATTATTAAATAAATAATCAATAATTTAAAAAAAAACCAACATGAAAATACATTCTATTAATTTTGTAAAAATTATTTTAATATATCTTTTTTAATACTAGCAAGAAAGTCAAGGATATATTCTATACATCTAAAAGACTTAAAAATAAAATTAAGATATATTAAAAGTAAAATCAAAATAATTTATGAATAAGGTAAAATTATATTATTTTATTTTATTGTTTTATTTATGAAATATATTAATTAATAATATTATGATTATCATAATGATATTGAAATTTATTGTAAAATATATACTTTGAATGAAACTAATATTTATAAAAAATAAAATGAAATATATTAATTTCGAGTATATAAATTAGAGATACTTAATATTATAAAAAAATAACAATAATTAATATTCAAATATAAGAAATAATTGAAAAATTTTAAATAATAATATTAAAAAATATAGAGTTTAATCAGGTTTTAAACTTTAAATTTAAAATAATTATAATAAAAAAAATTTCTGTTCTATATTATAGTAAGACATGTTACAATAATATTTAATTGACAAATATCAAGTTATAATAATTATTCTAATAAACATACTTAACGAAGATTTGAAAGAGTCAAATATTGATTTCAAAATTGTTATATAACAATAATACAATAACAAATTGTACAAATAATAAAATGACTTTGAAAACTTTGTTTAAATATGTAATACTGATGGTGGAGGATGGATTGTAAATAGAGTTTATGGTATAAGGAGGGAGGAATATAGACTCACATGGTTGTGTAGGGCTACAGGCGGAGGAACCATGGTTTTACTTTAAATAATTGTATTAAAAAAATTGAATAATTTTAATTAATTTTAACATGTCTTAAAATAACTTAAAATTAGTATATTGATTTTATATAATTATTCAAAATGAAACAAAAGAAAACCAACGCGACGTAATACCATACATTTTTTATTATTTAATTTATATTATGAATTATTAATTGTAAGGTATTATTGAGAGTACCTCTTCGAGTAGTGTGAAAATCTGTCTAAACAAATATATAATTATTATTGATTTTATTAATAATTTTTGTCCGTAAAAATTTCATTACTGACTAATATTTTCATTAGTGTAAATATGCACGGGGGTTGGCGAGCAGCGCGAGCAGGGGGCACCCCCCCCTAGTACATATATTTAAATATATATATATCTATCTATATATAGTCGTAAGACAAGATTCAACCGACCCCCCCTCAGCCCACCCTCAAATGTCTGTCCGTACAGCCCCCCCTCAAATTACGTTGTAATTCCTCTTATAAATGGCCATTTCAAAATTAACGTAACTGAAGCCCCCCTCAGCCCCCTCAATTTTTATAGCCCCCCTCAGCCCCCTCAATATGCCCCCCCTCACTATGATATTACGTTTTAGTAATTAGTAATAAAAAAATATTCTTATTATTAATAATATTCTATTATTATAATAACAATTATGAGTAATTGAATATTATTATAATTAGTAATATTTTATTATTATAATTGTAACTGTAACTAATTAATAATATAAAGTTTTTTCGCTGCATTTCATTTATATTCTAATATTGAATTTTAATAATGAAAAAAAATTATTATTATTTATATTTCATAAATATAATTGCAAGCATAACTAATTAATAATACAAAGCTTCCTTTATTCAGATGAATATATAATATTTTTATTTTTATATATTGTATCTTTATTTTTATTATTGAAAAAATTTACTAATTACAAAAGTAAATTATAAATTACAAAATGAATTTAGCTTAATATCCATAGGTAATTTATTAACACTTGTATTTAAATAGAACATGTTTTTTTTAAACAAAAAATAATATATTTACATATTTATCTTAATAAAAGATTTCTGGCCTTGAGATCAGCATAAATATATATGGCTGCATTAAAAGCTTTAAAAGCTTACAAATTCATTTCTTATTGTCGCTGGAGCGTACAGATTTATTATTTGTTGTCGCTAAAAAAAGCTTATAAAAAGCATACAGATTTATTATTTGCTGTCGCTGAAAAAACTTCATATAAGCATACAAATATATTGTTTATTGTTGCTAAAAAAAGCTTACAAATTTATTTTTCACAATCGCTAAAAGAAACTTGTTCTTCCAAATCATAATGAGATATTTTTACAATTTTTGGATTAAGAATGATAAATGTAGAAACCTGTAATGTCGGTATTTTATAATCAAAACGAGAACAATATACTTGACTTTTTTTAAATTTTATGTAACGTCGCTGTATTTCAGCTATCGTTACGATGCTAATTAGCGACGGAGATCATCAGTGTGTTCGTGAACAAAGCACATGCAACGTACAGTGGTGCTTGTATCAGCCTTGGAACTTGTGATCTCGAGATTACGAATCCATAGCTCTACAGTTAATAATATTATTATTAAAATAAAATTTTTGCAATCGGGAATATTAGAAAAAAGGTGTAATATAATTTAAATTAAAATATAATATGCCCTATGTAATCTGTGTCAACGTATATAAATATACACACTTATAAAAGAAGCCATCAATCACTGTATGAAGTAAGTTACATTTAAATACAATGAATATATAGTTATAAATGTTTATTTTAACCAATTCATTTTGTTGACTTTTTTCAAGTTTTGAAAAAGAATTGTAAAAAACATATACTTTTTTCAAATATATTTAAAATAAAAACTAAAAGTTAGTTATTTATATTTTAAATTTTTATATTGGAATTTCAAATATTTCATTAAAATATATATATATATATATATATATATATATATATATATATATATTTCTATTACAAGGTTAGTATATTAAAAATAATATTTTACAAAAATTAATATAAAAATTTGAATCAAATTATATTATATGCTTTATTACATTAAAAACTATATCACATCTTATATATTTTCATTTTTTTTAAATATAAGCAGTTAATTAGTTTACATTCTTTAATATTTTAATTGATTTAATTTTTTTAAATGAGATTTAAATGTAACTATTCTTACCCAATGCATCAAAGACTGTCTTAAGATCTAAGGAAACTATACGAATTTTATTTCCAAATAATTATATTTCTTAAAAATTTGAAATATATTTTTATGCATCTAACATCTGTAATTTGATTCCAATCTCCTGGTAATTTTACTTTAAGTCTTTTTAAAATATTTATCATTCTTTTGAAATATATATTTTCTTTGATCTCATCTAACAATATCAATACTTTGTACTTAATTTTTAATTTTTAAAAAAACTCTATCATTCAATTATTAGAGATTAATTATAAAATTTTTATATCATGTCACATTGCCTGTTGACATATATTTTTATGAAAACAGAAAACCTCCTATCCAATTACGTTTTTGAAGTATTTTCATCGATGAACTTAATTAAAAATTATATATTTGAGATTTCTATTTCTGTTAAAACTTGATCAATACAAATTATTACAGGTTATATTCCAGGAAGACATTTTGTTCAATCATCTTAACTTTTACAAATAAAAAAGAAATATGAAAAACTAAGTAAAAAAAAATATTTCTATAGAAATCTTCCATAAAAATATATTTCAAATTTACATTGTTACCATCAATTTTATGTAATTCATTTTTCGCGAACTGACAATGTTTTAGCAGAACTGGATACAAGAAACTTATTTAATTCTACTTTTTGCAGTATTTAAACACAATAATCTTAGCAATAAACTTAGCTCAAACTTCTTAAATCATCTTCTAATATTGAATAATTTTTTTGCAAAAATTATATTACTAGGTTTGGTATTTACATTGACAAGTAATTCTCAAAAACTTTACTAAAAGATATATTAAAATTGTTAAATCTTTTATTTGTTTCCCAATTGCAATAATGATTAACAATTTTAAAATTATAAAATTAAATAAATAAATTTTAAAATGTATAAAATTTATTTATAATATAATTTAGGTTAAGTATGAGATTTGAGAAAGATGGATGCTTACTGTTGTAATTAAACATAAAATTCAATACATGTCATCATTTATACGATTTACCCTAAAGAAAAGAAATATGTAAGGGTGCAGTCAGATGAGTAGAAAAAAGACTGCCGAATAGAGGATGCATAATAGAAACAACCAATCAGCGCTATTCAGCAAGTTCCATGCGAAGAATAGAATTCTATTCTCTATTCCAATGTAGAATGAAAAAGCGAGTTGCGATACGAAGTAAATAAACAAAAAATAATTAAATTATAAATACAAATCTACTTCATTCATTTTAAAACAAATTGTAGAAAATCGCTCTGTATGAGCTACAATTTTAAAGAGGTTATGTTTGTGTTTACGCGACCTAATACGCAAGCATCTTCTTTCCATTTTACGGATTTTTTCCCCCTATGGTCACATAGAGAGAAAAAACAGTAGAGTAGGCGGTAAAATAGAAAAATGAATATATAGCTAAATGTTTGTTTTAATCAATTCATTTTGTTGTCTTTTTCAAGTTTTTTAAAAGAATTGTAAAAAATATGTACTTTTTCAAATATATAATTTCCTTAGATCTTAAGTCAGTCTTTGATACAGTTGGTAAGAATATTTACATTAAAATCACATTGTAAAAAAACATAGCCTTTTTTCAAACATATAATTTCCTTAAATATTAAGTCATTCTTTGATGCAGTTAGTAAAAATATTTACATTAAAATCACATTTTAAAAAATAAAATAATATTTCTCAAACTTAATATGCTCTATGAGAAAGCATTGCACTAAAGCACTTAGCAACGTTTTTCTAACATAAATATTATCAATAAAGAAAAAACGCTTATAAAAAAGTATTTTTAACTTTGATGGATGTTTATAACATTTTATGTTTATCTTTATATACAGATGAAAACATTAATAAATGTAAATATAGAAATACATAGCATATTAGTAATGCTACTATATAGCAAAAAAACATGTTTTATATTTTTTTTCCTTGCTTTTTCGTCTATTTGATACAAATTATAACAAATAAAAACCTTATATATGTAATGTTTCAAGAAACATTTCATGTAAAGTATTTAAATTGTTTAATAGATTTTGCAATTAAATTTTACGAAATTCATAGTTAAATTTCACGAAATCTTTCGAAAATATTTAATGAAATGTTTCTTGAAATATATTAGAAATATTGCAACAAAACATTTCATGATATAATTTAAAAATATTTCCAAGATACCCATTAAAAAGTTTTTATCGTAATATTGAATAAATAAATATTACAGAAATATTTTACGAAAGGTTTCAAAAAATATTTAATGAATATTTTTCGGCTACATTTTATGGAATCAGAAACAATATATTTATGTAACAATCATTATACAAACGAATTATTTTAACTCATATAAAAAATATAAGTATTTATTAATTAGCAAAATGAATATTAATCTTGTATTTAAATTTACAAGGTTTTTAATAATTGTATAAAATAAAAATAATGACAAATGATTATTAATTATTTTTAATATATAATTAATTAAAACATTTCAATTTTAAAACTTAAAGTCATCGCGTTACAATATTCTTCTTTTAAGACCAAGCTGGAGTACAATCTAATACCGACCGAGTAACAATTGAGTTTTTTGTTATTTACTCAAGTATTAATCGATGTAAATCAATCAGAAAAAACAGCGAATTTAGCCTGCTCTTAATTTAAATATAAAAATTTTATCTATTAAAATTATTATTAAAATCGAAAAGTTTATAATTTGTAATATTAATTTTAGACCCGTGTACAAATTATGTAAGATTGATAGGGAGACAAAGGGTGTCCAAATAACTTACAATCTCTTACATAGATGGAAAGAGGAGGTTTAAAAATATTTTACAAGAGTTTACCTTTATATTTATATATAATTATACACGGATTATATACAATTATACATAGTTTATGTATAATTATATATACCTTATTTGGTATAATAATACATCATTTGTATAAGACTACATATTCTCACATGTATCTCTATATTTATATATATTCACATGATAGTTTATATTAATATAAGAATATTGTCCCTACATAATTCTAAATGAATAAATACAAAGAAGCCTAATAATACAGAAATACGTATTAATACATATGATTTTTTATTAACACTATAATTTTAAGATTAGAAATTACAATTTTAAACTGACAATTATCATATTCATTTATTAATAAATGAAAAAATTTTAAGATTATGAAATTACGATTTAAAACTAACGATTATAATATTCATTTATTAATAAATAAAAAAATGCGATGATAAAAAGAACTTTGTTTTTAAATGTAATTTATATTATTCTAGCCCCACTTACTTAACAAAACGTTAAATAAAGTAAGGGGTCGAAATTAGAAAAAAAAAAAAAATACAAATCCTTACAAATAAATAATGAAAAGTCGTATGTAATGAAAATATCCTTACGTAATTTGTACATGGCCCATTTAATAATAATTCAAAAATATAATAACTGCGTATATTTTGAATAAAAAAATTTTTAACTTAAAGTAGAAAATTAGAAAATTATTAGTAAAATATATATGTATATAGTAAATTATACATAAGTTATAAATAATAAAACTTAATAATATTAAAAAATATTAAATTACACTATATATAATATGATAAGTATTATTATATTAATAAAGCAATAAATATGTTAACTTGCACTAAATGCAGTCGATCATTTGAGAGACATAGCCATTTATTGAAACATAATAAGAAATTTCATTCATCAAAAATATATATTTGTTATAAATGTGAAACAATATTAAAATATAAAAGAGGTTATATAAGACATTTAAAAAAACATAACAAACCTGAAAAATTAGAATGTTCTATTTGCAAAAATAAATATATAAGAAATAAACATTTAATAAGACACTTACAAAGTCATGCATCTAACTATAATAATATTTGCAACATTTGTGAAAAAGGATTTCATCGGAAAGATAATTTATTACGTCACATAAAAATACATAAAAATGTAATGTATATATTAATAACATTAAAAAAATTAATACAATAAATATATAAAAATAATATCTTATTTATAATATTTTTAAAAACTAAAATTGTAATAGAAGATCAATTAACGTATGTATTAAAAACTTTATTAAAAAAATCAAAAATATAATATATGTTATAAATATTTTTGATTACGTATAATAAATCTCTGGTTGCATATATTGAAGAAATTTCTGAAGAACAAACTTTTGTTAACAAACAAAAACAAACTGATTTCAGGATTTTGAAATTCATAATAAATAATTCTGAAGGATTCAGAATTCAATGCAATATTTATGATAGATAGATGGATAGATATTAATTTATTTTGTAGAAGAGTACAAAAAGGCGTGTAATACATCAAGCAATACATAATAGTTCTGTATAAAGTATTGCACATAATATGATAAAATATCACAGTCAAATATTAAAATTGATATATAATATTGTATCAGTAAGTCACTATATAAAAGCGATATCACAGACTACTCTAAATACACGCAGAAAGCATGAAAACATAAATTACAATAAAAACAGTCTTAAATATCTATAAGTCATAAAATTAAAATCAAATTAAAATCAAATAACACAATTTAAAAGATAAAGCATAGTCATGACATCAAATAAAAATAAAATTGGACAAAACAATGCAACAATAAATAATAAAAAATAATATAATAATAAAATTTAGAGAATAAAAACTTGATACCGAAGATGTCATGACTATTAATAAAAAGAAACAGAATCACTTATTCTTTCTGCATTCATTCAACCATCATTCGCGCTAATAAATACATTAACACCTTAAATCTATATATGAGACAAAACAAAATAAATCAACATAAAATTAAAATACTTAAAATTAAGATCACTCGAGGTCGAGTAAGTACCTCCTCAAAGCCGATTTGAACCTGCCGAGCGATGGAAGATTTTATATATCGGCAGGCAGGGAGTTCCAAAAATGCGCACTTTGAACTTGAAAGGAATTTCTTCCAGTCTCAGTACGCAT
Organism: Anastatus disparis; assembly: GCA_017163975.1. NCBI lineage: Eukaryota > Metazoa > Arthropoda > Insecta > Hymenoptera > Eupelmidae > Anastatus > Anastatus disparis. The sequence continues at coordinate 1,554,587 of JAFFSR010000252.1, forward strand.
GAAGGGCACTGCGAAGTCCTTAATCTCTCCTCTAGTGGCTACCCTAGGTACATATCTAGTAGAGAGACTCACTAGATAGTCTGGAGTATTCATGCGCACGATTTTGTACATAAGTACAGCCATAAAATACTGTCTCCTTGAATCAGTACGCAGCCAACCAAGAGCAGCTCTATGAGGAGAGATATGATCGCCCATTCTCACACCCATTACATATCTCACACATGAATTTTGTAGTCTTTGTAAACGTCTTCTCAACCCCTGCGAAGCATCGAGCAAAACTACTGAGCAGTAGTCGAGGTGCGGAAACAGCAAGGCAGCTGCGAGTTGTTTACGCAGGGCCTCAGTGGTGTACCGATGGAAAAACCGCAAACTATACATTATCCTATTGAATTTTTTAGTCACCATATTAATGTGCGGCTCCCATGACAATCTAGCGTGAAGCACAACACCAAGGCTCACAACGATATCAGAGACAGGTATGTCGACACCACCCTCGAGCTCAATCGTTCTCGACTCACCAGTATAGAAGTCATTAATAAATCGACTACTGCCAAAAACGATCGCCTTAGTTTTGCTTGCATTTAATGTGAGAGAAGCATCGACAGCCCACCCCGACACCGCCCTGACCGCCCTCTGCAAAATACGAATACCTCATTCACATGTTCATAAGGGACCTGAGTATAGATTTGGAGGTCATCAGCATATAATATGTGCTCGACGAAACAGGGGTCGAGTGTGTCACGTATGTTATTAATGTAAAGGCAAAACAACAAAGGCCCCAGCACTGAACCCTGTGGAGCTCCTAGATTGGTTGTTAGCCAATCTGAATCCTCTTTTAAGTGTGTAGAAACCATTTGTTCCCTACCTGATAAATAGAAGCTAATCCATTCAAGTGCAGCCCTGGAAAGCCCCATCGATCTAAGACTCGCAAGCAATTTGGAGGGGCAGATCGTGTCGAAAGCCTTACTAAAGTCAAATAGAAGTAGTAACGTGGCAAGTTTCTTGTCAAAACCTGATCTTATGTAGTCTGTAAGTTTAAGTATGGCAGTCTGCGTAGAATGGTGCTTTCTGAAGCCAGTCTGCAAAGAGTCAAGTATTTTGTGTGTCGTAATGTACTCTTGCAGTTGATCATGGGTAATCTTCTCCAGAACCTTTGAATGAAAACACAATATTGCTATGGGCCTAAAATCTTTAGGAATCTTAGGTGCAGAACACTTCTTTAAAGGCACAATGCGTGCACGCTTCCAAAGGCAAGGGAAGATCCCCCGCGCAAAAGAGGAATCGAAAAGTCACAAGATGCTCTCCAATAAACGGTAGTGCTTTAAGTATTACACTCTGCGGAATGCCATCCTTGCCACAAGCCTGTGATGAAAAATGCGAAATCGCAAGGATTACATCATTAATATTAATTGGCTTGAAGGCAAAGCCACTTTCACTACACTCCGAAAGAATCTTCTTACGTTCCGCAGTATCATAGTGTGGCGAGACTGACGCTCTCGCAAAATGTGCATTAGGCTCATCAGGAGTGAATCCATTCAAGTTCCTTTGAGGTCCGGACAGGAGTCCCAGGTCTTTCAACTCCTTTCAGACATTACCTTTGTCAAGAGCATCAAACAGTCTTTTATGATAATAATTTGACTTAGCATGATCTGTCTGTTCGCCTATAGTTTTACGCAGTTTCAAGAATTCAGAGAGATAACGCTCCTCCTTCGTCCGTTTAAACCTACGATACGTGGCATCTCTCTTGTGCCGCATCTGCGACAACTCTTTATCTATCCAAGAATTGATTTTAGTGGCGCTAGATTTTGTATTGCTGCCGTAAGGTTGTCGCAGAGGCAGCCAAGCGCAGATTCCGGGTCAACTGTACCAACTGTAAATGGCGTCCAATCACAGTCGGCCAAACTCTGCACCAATAAGTTTGGACAGATATCTTTATAATTCCTATACTTAATTATCTTTTCGTCTGTCTTCAAAAATTACAAGAAATGCATACATCAATTAAATTGTGCTGACTGTGAAAATTCGCCGGTAAGTTGCGTGTGTCAAGTACTGTGTCATTATCGTCCACAAGAATCAGGTCAATCCACGTGTGAGACGTCGAAGTGTGATGCGTGGCACCGTGCTGAACCAACTGTAACGAAAGCTCAGCCGATAATTTATTAATAAATTTGGCATCACTGCTCTCACGCAGGAGATCGGCATTCAGGTCTCTTATTATGATTTTATGAGAGTATTCAGAGGCAAAATTTCTCAAGTTATCCAAAAAATCAATATTTCTAAAAAAGGAAATTGCAGGAGGTCGATAAATAACAGAAACCAGCACGGCTTCGGAGCTGCCCAATTGCACGGAACAAAAAATATATTCAGGTACTTCCAGTTTACCTTCACTATGATAAGTTTGAGTATCCGAAGTAGCCAAAATAGTGCACTTTAAATTATCTTTAATATACAAGGCAACTCCTCCACCACGCAAGTTTCCGTCCTGTCTGAATAATTTATACCCCTTGACCCGAATGACGTCATCCGAAATAGATGGACCCAGTCAGGTCTCAGCCACTCCAAATATGTCGTAAGAGGGACCATCACTTAGAAACTCACGTACTTGCCCAATGTGAGCCCTGAAAGAGGTCACATTCAGAAAGCATGCTCGAAGTTCACCCCTCTCTGTACGACCCCCCGAGGAGGCCAGGCGCAGTCATTGGGAAGAGGGCATACTTGACGTTACTCCATTATTCGCCAGTATATTTCGTTGATGATCAGAGGCTTTAGTATGATGAAAATATTGAAAAATTAAAAAAAAAATCAAAACCAAATGAAGTGAAGAAAATATTATTAGAGAATGTTAATCTTTTAAAAGCAAAAGAATACAATAAGGAAATAATATATATGACTTGACATTAAAATATTATTCGAATATTATTTATTTAGGCGAATACAACATATTGAAAAATAACAAACCAATTAAAATAAATTTCGAAGAAATAAAATTAAGACCTGGATTAATAAGTAATTAAATATTATTGAAAAAAAATATAATAATATAAATAATTTCTTATTTTTCAGAAATACAAGGGTATTTAAAAAATTCTTTTGCGTAAAAAAAAAATGAATCACAATACATCAGAACAGTAACGTACGGACAATATAAATTAGACATTTAAATAAATAAATTAGAAAATAAATATGTAAATTGGAAAAGAGGAACAAAACTAGAAATTATTGGAGAAATAGAAGAAAATAGTAAAAACAATTATAATAATATATTATATGCATATACACTTATGAAAATATTTATGTATATTTATATATATATGTATATATATATATATATATATATATATATTTAAAAATTTTATAGATATTACATATATATTAAAAGTAAAAAGATTGGAATTTAATAAGGTATTAAATGATACAACATGGATATAAAAGAACTTATATTAGCAAATAAAATAATTTTAAATAAGGTAAATTAAATAATTTAATATTTTTATTTCATTACATTAATAAATACAATATTCTCAATATAAAATGATTATTTTTCAAGGTTACAGAAAAACAAATTGATGATAATTATAATACAAAATATAAAATATTATTGATTTACTATAGAAAAAATTAATGTATAAGTTTTTTTTAACAAAAATAAAAAATAAATATGTAAGCTTGTAATAAAACATAAATTTGCAAGTTTCTTTTAGCGACAATGAAATTTAACGACATATTAAATAAATATTTAAAATTATTTAAACTTTTTTTAGTAAAAATACAAAAGAACTGTACAAGCTTCTTTAACGACGATGAAAAATAAATATGTAAGCTTTTTATAACTACAATGAAATATAAATTTGTAAGCTTCTATTAGCGACAGTAAAAAATAAGTCTATGAAATTATTTCAGTAATAATAACAAATTAATCTGTAAGCTCCTTTTAGCGACAACAAGCAATAGATCTGTGTGCTTCAGCGACAATAATAAATAAATTTGTAAGCTTTTTTAGCGACAATAAGAAAAAAGTGTAGGCTTCTTTAGCGACAATAAAAAATAAAAATGTGAGCTACTTTTAGCTACAATAAAAAAAACACTCATAATGCAGCCATATATTTATATATGTTGATCTTAAGCCCAAAAATAAAAAATGCAGAGAGGGAGCGTTTTCTTTGCATCTTCTCCATATGTATAAAATTTATGACATAAGAAGATAAAAATATTTATTTGTAATCATAATTTTCTATTATTCTATTATTCTATTTTTTATTATTCACTCATAATTATTATTAAATATTATTATATACAATCATAACTTGAAATTTTATTGTTATTTACTATTCTACTTTTAATTCATTCCAAAAATATATAAGTTTGATTCATTGTGAACTTTTGAATGTCGCGTTAAACCATCTTTTTTTTTATTAATTCTAATTCTATAACTTCATATCTTATATTTTTATGTATTAATGTTTTTTATTGAACTTTTTTCACATTATAAAATTTAGATTCACTATGTCCTACTCTTCTATTTACTTTGAAATTGACTGTCAGCAGTGTGTATTCGGGGGGTTGGCGAGCGGAGCGAGCAGGGGGGAACCCCCCTAGTATATATATATATATATATATATGTCCTCGTAGGCCGTATTCGTGTTAGTATGTAAAGAGCATGCTAAATTTGTATCAGTATCACCTATGTCTCAGGCGTGCTCCTCGAATTTTTACAAAATTTATATGTCCTTCTGAGACATATTAAGACTTAATATGTCTAAGGAGAAATCAATATGGCATCACCGATCCTACTATGTTTCGTTCAATATTTCAAAGAGCAATCATATTGAACGTAGGTTAGTGAAAAAAAATGACTCGCGCTTTAACAGCAGCTATAGTCATTACTGCAAAAAGATTAATATTTTATACTAATAAATTATAGTTCCTCATAAAAGAAAAAATCAATGGAACTATAATTAAATTTTTAAAGTATTGAAAAAAAGATTGATATTTCAAATTATTAAGTTATAGTTTCTCATACGGCCTACTTCAGGAAATAAAATCATCTACGTCCTTCAGCTATTTATTCTGGTGAAATCTGAATCTTTAACAATGTTTGCCGTTTGATCAGATATACCGGAGGCGCGCTTCGCACGCCCTCGGCAACTTTAGCTCAAGCGACAAGCATTGCTCTCAATTCATATTCCACCTGAATACGGCTAAAGGACATATATAACTAATATATATATATAGCAAAACATATGTAGGTGAACATGAGCAAGTTTAGATGAAATGAACTATATATATAAAAACCTGCCTGTATGTGTGCGTGTGGGTTGATATGAAATGTTGCATATGTATGAGCCTAGGTACGTGCGTATGTGCGCGTCCACATATGTTTATTTATACATGTAAATATCGACGCCCCGTACGAAAAAAAGCACGAATTTTAGAACTCTAACGAAAAAAAGCACAATTCGCTAAGTTCAGACGAAAAGTAGCACGGTTCGCGTAGTTCCTACGAAAAGAAGCACGGCTCACCGAGCTTTTACGAAAAATAACACATCTCGTGAAACTTGGAAGTTATTCATTTAAATAAAAAAAATACATGATGGTGAGGGTTAAACATTTGTTTTCTATTAACTCCATTTAAGCACTTTCTTCATTACATTTTTCATGAATCATCTTTAATATGGTATATTGTATGAACCATAAACCTAGTATATAAATCTTTGACATTGAGCTTTAAATTTATGCACAAAAATTTTCAACTCAATTACTGCAGCTGTGTAATCTTAACTCAATTATTCAAATAAAAATCAATTTTCACCATAAATCATGAAGTATATGATATTAGATTATATAAAATTGATTTTAATTTGATTATTCATGTGTTAGGTCCTGGCTTTCACCAGGACTAAATAAAATGAATAATTTAAGAAATGTACATATTGAGTTGATTGATAATTTATAGATGGATTGAATAATTCAGATTTGTATTGTGAGAGCATACACCGCTTTAGCTGAAACATACAAGTGCTGGGAAGGGATATAGAAGAGAACCGAATGCGCGTTCTCGTGCGCGCATCTACGCCCATGCTCCTTACTATTACCAGCACTTGTACATACATGCGACGCGCAATTTACATGACACACGTAAGTAAGAATTCATGTATCTCTCTCTTTCCACAGCATTGATAAGGGTCTTAATTACGAGAAGTGGGAGCGTGTAGATGCTGTGTGGAAGAGGAGAAGCGGTGAAGAGAGCGTCAGCGGCTCGAATGAGAGCTGATCTGTCAAGACCGATTCTGTAAAATGATCATTCTTCTACTTTCCTTCAACAATAAAGTTTATTAAAATTAAATCGCGTGTTAAAGTGTGTTTTATTGCGAATGGCAGATAGTGCGACGGCGAAGTTATCTAACTAACGTTAGATAACAAACACGCTTATTTGCCATTAGCGTTTATTGCCTTTGTTGCCGCGTTTTAAAGAAACATTTTCATCATTTTAAAGTTAAATTGTTTAGTGTGAATTTTATAAATAAGAATTCACTTTCGCGGTTTTAATTATTGTTTACTTGAATTCAAAATACTTATAATACGATTATGTTAGAAATTAATTAGATGTTATAAATAGAAAGGCAGCAAGAGGCATAGCTTTATAAAAACCTATATTCCTTATACCTTGTTCCTTTACTGAGCATACGATCCCGAAGCAGTCAGGCATGGCGTCCTGGTTGAAACGGATTAGCTCTTATCTTACACATATGCACATTAAAAATTACACGTTATGCAACACATTAAATTTACATATACATGCGCGTGGTTGTGACCGCGTAGCATAAAGAATTGATGAATTGTTTATCACGTGACGGCTTCACCGCATGATTCTACCATGTTATAATTTTGTCAAATTTACGTTATAAGAATAATAATGAAATTAATAATATCATGTTTCACAAATTGAATTTACATTTATATGCAGCCTGCATTGTTGCAACACAATGCCTCATAGTCTATGTCTTTACATATTTGACAACATTAAATTTGTTTTGGTTTATCTTCAAAAATTTTAGTATAAATAATTTGCTGTTTAGATGAATTTGTTTTTGCCCTAATATCCTTTTGTTTCTCTATTTGTTTTTCTATTTCTATTGCCTTAGGAGTTGCGCTTGAATAATCTTCTACTTCTCCCAATTCATATGACGTCATTCTTTAATCCTTGCTTAAAATATTTCAATGTATCATTTGCTAATTTATTTGCAAAACGTTGATAAGCGTCTTCTGTTATATGTTTCTTTTTTCTTATCTTTGATTTTTAGTGTTAACTTCGTTATTCTTTCTACATAATTAACCACTGATTCATTCATTTCTCCCTGTTGTATTTGTTCTAACTGTGCATATAAAGAATGTAAATTATCGATTTTAGGATATAATTTTTTTAAGGTCTTAATAAAATCTGCAATAGTTTCAATATTACTATATTTTATGGCAGTAAGAATTGTTTCTAATACTTTAAATCTCAAATAATTCATAAATTTCTTTTGTTCGTCAACACTCAATGAATCCTTTGCAATATCTAACGTATTTATGTATTTTTCTAAAGGTATGTTTTTACCTGTAAATCAGGTACTAATCTTGAAATTTCTTTCAAAGAATATCCTGAAGTATTTTCCATGTTTTTATTATTAAGTAAGTGTATCTCGCTTACAGTCTTATTATTTTTATTATTATTACTAAAAATTATATTTTCTAAGTTTTCAATACCTTCTATTTTGTGATAACTCTCCTGTTTAATAGAAAATTTCTGTAAGTCGTTAACTGAAACTTTTCTGATGAAATTGTCACGTTTTGTCTGCTGTATTAGTATTATTAGTTAAAGTAATATTTTTCCGTTTTCAGTAATTCTTTTTTCTTGATATACTTTCTGTTAAA